>PVNU02004155.1:3000000-3495242 GCA_003013855.2 Liriodendron chinense | reverse complement strand
TCCGAGGAATCAAGGGATTTCACGGAATAGGGAAACAAAAATCTGAGTAACAAAGGTTTGGGATCAAATTTCAGATTTGAGACAATGGGCAATATGAGAAATAAGACTTGAAGAAAAGGAGAAGAAGAAGAAAGAGGAAAGAAGAAAGAATAGTGGATGAAGAAGGAAAAAGAAGGAAGATAAGAGAAGAGAGAGATCACCAAAGAGAGGAGAGGGAGAGAGTCATAAGCTTCTTCTTTTTATAAAACCAATAGCATAATAAAAAGGTTTAGGGCAACACCCTTATAAAATTCGGAATTAACTTAATTACCAAAATACACCTACTAAGAAAAAAAAAAAAAAAAAAAGACATTCACACGAAAAAAACGTACGCACATTGACCCAAAACTCAAATTAGTAAACGTACATATAATAAACGCAAATCTAAGATGCCCGATGGCCTCCGATGATGGCACGATGAAAGTGGGCCACGACGAACCAACAGTCTGATCATGCCATCCTCGCGATCCAACGGTCCAATCATCTCCTCTACACATGTCCTCCAAATGTGGGGTCTTCTCAAATGTCTCGAACCATATGTGTAAGGTCTTCGATCCTCCTTAAGTCGTTACGAACGATCCAGGCCCGTCATCATCGAGCCAAAAAGATATTGGTGTCACTCGGCTCCTACGTTGATAAACCCTAAAGGGCTTGATGTCCGCATCATTAGGCCTTAGGCAAACTCCTCTTGAGGCCATAGTAGCAAAGGCCCTCCACTGCAAAACAAAAAAAAAGAAATATCCATTGCTTGCTATGTCGGCAATGTTACTCTTGATGTTGATTATGAACCTTATCCACAAGGATATGTCCAGTCATGCTTTATTTGCTTCGATGAAACCTACACCTAGACCGTTTTGAAGCACAATATAACATGATAAACAGTGAACTAAAATTCTTCTCCATGAGTTACCTTGCTTTCTTAAAGGGGTTGACTATGATTGGTTTTCAGCTTACCCCCTTCCTGCATCCATTTCAACATGAAGTCAACAAGTCCTCAAGCACCAACAACAGTGAAAGGTTTATGATGATGTACTCAATGCTGAATGAGACATTTAATCAATGCTTGTCATGCTTCAAAGCAATAGATAGAGGCCTCAATGAAGTTGTCTCAGAGAATGGTCTTATTATCCTTTTAGTGCAAGGGTGCACCTACAGTTGAGCATAATCATTTTGTAGGCCTACAACATTTGCAGATTTTGTCCTTAAAATGTTCACTGTCAAAGATTGGTTCAAAAGGCCTACAAGATCTAGTCGGAGAGGAAACAGGTGTACAATTGAGAGTTAGAGTGGCATTTTGATACAAAATTTGTGAACTAAGCAAAGGCATAAATAGTTAAAGCCGTGAACCATGGAAACCATGGCTTCTTCTTCTTCTTTTTTTGATTTACATGGAAACCATGATATCGTTAAATGGAGGATATAATATAATCTCCTGTTATAACATTCAGCTAAAAAGATAAGATGAACGCATACCAAGCGTGTAGATGTTTTCTTCTTTTGGGTTTTTTATAGGCATTTATTTCTTTAGCATCAACACCCATGACATGGGAGTGGAAACAGTAATGCGATTTGGAATTGTAAAGGCATTTTGGTATAAAGTTTGTGCAACCACGCAAAGCATGACTAGATAAAG
This sequence comes from Liriodendron chinense, assembly GCA_003013855.2. Lineage (NCBI taxonomy): Eukaryota > Viridiplantae > Streptophyta > Magnoliopsida > Magnoliales > Magnoliaceae > Liriodendron > Liriodendron chinense. Next base: position 3,493,570 of record PVNU02004155.1, on the reverse strand, counting down.
CTGTGAAACAGGAAATACAGATAACTCAAATGGCAATTGTAATGACATGGAAAACTAGTATACCTAATTCAGCAGCTTCATTGCCACAACCTTAGCAGCATTCAAATCATGAGCAACCTCAGCCTCACTGGCAGAAGAATGGCTAGGTTCGGAAGTCAATTGACCAACAGTCTGATGAACCTGCTTTGAGCTTGAAGCTGGTTTTTCCTCCAATTTGCTAGACTTAGAGAGCATTGGCCCTGAATGAGACCATCACAGTCAACATATTTTAGACAGAAACAGACATCTAATGACAATTTATGAATCAATTTATACAGCATATTTAATCATATCTGAATGAAATCAGTGCTGCTAAGATAACTTATGAGAGTAGAATTTCACTATTGCAGATCCTAATCTCCCCACACCCAGCATTCTGCACGCATGTAAAGGATCCAAATACCCATCAGGCAGGCCTCACCATTTGTCTCATGTGCCGAAAATATGGTGAGTCCATTCATTGGGTGGGCACAATGTATTATGAATGCAGATAAATGATTGAACATCCATTTTTTCAAACACAAGCAGCCCAACTGATGACCACCCACTATTTTTGGACCATGGGAAAAACATGGTGAGGTCCTTTCATCAGGTGGGCACAATATATGACAAATGCAAACAATCATAGAACAACCATTTTTCATACACAAGTAGCCAACTAATAACCACACAAACTACTTTTGGAAGATGGTACATACATGGTGAGGTCCATCAGATGAATAACCATGTGCCTGTCACGTTCCTTATCATCATGTTTCCTCTTTTGAGTCATATCTTCTAACTTGCCCTTGAAGAACCTTATTGCTACTAGTGTGAGTTTCCTTCGAGCAACTAACACCAATATCCATGCTCATAGTTGAGTCTTTTGCATGATCATTCCTGTAATCTCCTGAACTCCTTCAGTGATCTTTTCTCTCAACTCGATCCCCTCCTCTATCCCGATTCCTATCCCGCTAACCCGTCTTCATACCATCTGTGTTTTCTATCAGAGGAAACATCCTTGTCTCTATGGCTCGCTGAAACAGGCAAGCTTCTCTTTCCTTTTCCTTTCTAGGCCCCCTATCAGCAGTTCTATCTCGAGAATACCTATCATGATCATTTTCCTCTTTTGAATAATCAGAATGAGTGCTCTCCCCATTACTCTTGACCAACCCGATGTCTATGATGTCTGCTATAATCAGCATGCCTATGGTGATCAGTAGAATTCCCATAGGACGGTCTTTCAGAATATCGGTATGAATCAATATCTTTCCCAGATTGATTGCGACTGAATCCCTGTCCAAATCCCTCCCATCGTCCTTTCTACGCTGATCATACTGATGTCTTGGTGGTTCTTCCCTAGAGTAATTTACGACTACAGCTCCGATCACACGCTAGGGCTGCCTGTCAGCGATATAAAGATACCAGAATCACTGCTTTGATATGTGAATTAAACAAAACTTGCATTCATACCACATAGCAACTGCCATTGCTTCTCCAGTCAAAAACTGAAGAGGAATTCAGCTTAAAAGAGCACATGCATTTAGATTTTATCTTTCGCCTCAAAATATCATATGGAATGTATCGCATTCACTTTTAAAGCACATTATACAGTTATTCAATAATCCAACATCGAATCATGGCATTTTCAGTTAGATGTTGTCAATTCCCGTTTTCTCGTATCATCCTGCTGCGTCATTTTGGATTCAGGATAATCTGGGCATCAAGAATCAGTTTCCTCTCTTCTTCTTTTTTTCTATTAGATTGGATATTGATCTTGGTTTGCATATTAGGACTAAAAAAGTTCCAACCCCAAGAACAAGGAAAAACCACTAGGCTTCAATTAGATAATTTCATGCATATCATATCAATTTCACAACACGCCTTTTATTCAAGATGGAAATCAAGGTGTGACCTAACGGTAACAGTTGGCATAATGGTCCCCACCGTAACAATGGGCGTAACGATCGCGAAAAATTCACCTAAAAAAAAAGTAAAAAAAATCATAAATATTAGAAGATTCCAAATATGTCAGTCAGCAAAATGGTCCCCCGCTGGAACAGTTGGGCGTAACGGTCACAAAAAATTCCCAGAAAATCCCAGAAAAAAAATGTAAAAAATCATAAACATTTAGAAGAGTCCAATATGTATTCTTTTGTGGTTTTGAACATATTTATGATGGGGGAACAGTCCCTCTTTGGTAAGATGCTATTACGGGCTGTCTCATGATTTTATTACCACTATTAGAGTTGATTTTATTACAATACAAGGTATGGCACTTATCCCACTAATGCACATCCCTAAGCATTTAACATCATTCCCCACAAAAAAAAAAAAAAAAAAACTTAAATTAAATTCGAATGAATAATGTTGCCGATTTAGGAGGCCGCTCAAATGCCCCTAATTAGTCTCAAAATTCATGTAATGTATGGCATTCATCACACTAATACATATCCCTAAGAAGCCACTCAAATGCCCCCAAATAGTCCTAAAATTCATGTAATGTATGGCATTCATCACACTAATCATATTCCTAATAAGAACACAGCAGCAGTAGCAGCAAAAGAGTAAGAAGAAGAAATCCAGGTACTTTTTTTTTTCCCTTCTCCAGTTATCGGGCCACTATGCAAGGCTATAACGGCACATTGCGATTCATTTTTTTTTTCTAAGGGGGGGCGTTTTGACCCCATAATGCGTAACGGGTCAAGCCATTACCAGTACATAACTGATTTGGCACCCCTTGGAAATACAACTAGCTAGGTTAGCATGGTCTGCTGAAAAGTCATACTTGTCCAAAGATAGAGATTAAATGCATGAAATCCCATGATGTCAGCAACCAAGTCATATGGGTATCATAAATATTTAGTGAAGAGAAATTTAGCCAAAAATAAAAATAAAAATCAAGCCCATTCCTTAATGAAATGAGAATGGCATGGAATAAAATTGTCCTCTTTACTTCCATCTCAAATTGCAGCAGATGAAAAAGGCACCATCCCACGAATGGAAATTGTTTGCTAATTAAACTGCGTACACTTCAGATTGAGAACAGAGGTTTGTTTGGGAAGCAAAACCAATTCTGCATTAAGACGAATGGGAATAAAGAAAGTGGTCGTTAAATCGCAGGTAAGCTTGTTTTTTATACAATGGTCATTTGGTCCAATGACCATATGACTTAGGGGCCATTTGGTAAAACTTAATTTCAGTACTTACTGCTGAATAAGCCTTTTTCAGTGATTTTCCTAATTCAGATCGTTTGGCAAATCAAAAAATTTAAGTGCTGAATTTGGATTTTCACTGAAAAAATGTATTAATTTTTAAGCCTTGTTCCTTTGACTTAACGCTTAGCACGGAATGCGGTAACTGATTTCAAGTTAAAACATTTCTTTTAAATGACAAAGCTTCCCCTTTTGTAATTTTTTTCCGAGCTTTCCGTTCAAATTGTCGTAGCTACTATGTTAACGTGGCAAAGTTTTGTGGCCCCATCATGATGCTTGTATTTTATATACAGTAGGTTTATCAATTTGCTACATCATTTTGAGGCATGAGCCAAAAAATGAGATAGGACCAAAGTTCAAGTGGCCCACACCACTTAAATCTATGGGGACAATGCCCACCGTTGAAACCTTCCTAGGGACCACCATGATGTTTTTATGCCATCCAACCTGTTCATAAGGTCACACAGACTTGGATGAAGGGTAAACACAAATATCAGCTTGATCCTAAAGTTTTGTGGCCCAAGAAGTTTTCAATGTCGTCGTTCTATCTCCTTCAATTTCTGTGGTGTGGTCCACTCGAGCTTTGTTTATCCCACATTTTTAGGCTCATGACCTAAATTAATATGAAAAAAAATGTATGAACAGTGTGGATCTACCATCGTTATGAGGCCCATAGAACTTTGTCAGATCAACACAGTATCCATAAGGTGCCGTTATGTTAGGCAATCACGTTTCACCCCTGGATGCGGATTTCATGGGAAAGCCCTTGCAGGAGGTTCTTGCGTAGAAATTTAGGTGAGCTAACTGTGATGTTTGTGAGAAATCCACCCCAGCCATCTGTTTTGCTAGATCTTTTTAGGAATATGAGAGAAAAAATTAGGCATATCCCAAACTCATGTGGCCCGCACAACAGGAAACAGTGGTAGGGAAATGCCTACCATTGAAACCTCCCTGGGTTCACTACGATGTTTATATACCATCCATACTGTTCATAAGGTCATTCCCACTAGTATGAACTAAAAACACAAAAATATTAGTCCGATTCAAAACTTTTGTGGCCCTACAAATGTTTCAATGGTGTACGCTCAATCCTCACTGTTTTCTGTCATGCAGCCACTTGAGTTTTGGATCTGCCTCATTGTTTCTCTCATGTCCTAAAATGATTTGGAAAAACATATGGACAGGGTGGATTTATCAAAAAAATCATGGTGGGCCCCACCCAACATCCTATCTAAAAACTTCATGCGAGAGGCATTCTAGAGGATTGTTGATGTAGGACAGCCCTAAATATGATGCATGCTCATGAACACAATTATTCAGCGGAAATAAAAGCAATAATAATAATGAAATCTAGCATCAATCATCATAAACTAAGAAAATCATAAAGGAAACATGCAATGGGACGGGCCATCATCACAACCATGGAGTATGGGATTCAAGTAGCGTATAGGTTGGATCCGGCGAGGGATGGAACCTCCCGATCTTGCATGGTCATACCCAATCGATCAATGATGATCACTAGTCCGAAGAATCAGAAAGTTTCTCGGATTAGGGATTTGAGAATTTGGGGGTTTAGGGTTTAAATCGATTCTCAAGGTTTAGATCGTGGGGAATAAACAAAACAGAAGTTTAGAAGGATAATAATAGAAGATGAAATACCTGGAAGAAGTTGGAGGGGCACAAGAAGAATAGAGAAGAAGGAGATCAAGGAAGAAGAAGAAGCACCATGAGAGAGGGAAAGAGGAAGGAGGCAACCAAAGGTTTGCTCTTTTTCATAAATCAACAACTAATAAAAAAGGTTTAGGGCAACACCCTTATAAAATTCGGAATCAGCATAATTACCAAAATACCCCTACTAACAAAATTTCAAAAAAAAGACATTTGCATGAAAAAAACGTACCCACACTAACCCAAAACTCAAATAAGTAAAAAATGTGTAAAATAAACTCAAATCTAAGATGTCCAATGCGCTCCAATGATGGTGTGATGAAAGTGGGCCACAATGAACCAACGGTCCGATCACATCATCATCACGATCCAACGGTCTGATCATCTCCTCAAAGCAACTTACACATGTCTTCCCAAGGTAGGGTCTTTTCAAATGTCTCGGACTACATGTGTAAGGTCTTCAATGCTCCTCAATAGTCGCCTATCCACAAGGATGGTACTTGTGGTTGGCGCTTTCTTCGTTGGTACACCTTGAATGCTTTTGTTCCGCATCATACTCCTCGTCTGAGAAGAACTCGACTCCGGCGAGTTAAAACTCTTGTGGCGCTCTAGTAGATCTGGATTAACGCTCTGTAACTCCACTTCTATCAACCATGTAGATTCTGACGGTGGCTTGTTATTCCATTTGACCAAGTATCTTTGGAAACCTCCGCCTCTCATAAAAATGATCTCTTCACCCAAGATCTCCTCAATTTCTTCTTTATGGGTAATGGGTGGAGGAAGGGGTGGAAGGGGTTGTGTAGCAAATTCAGAACAAGGCCATGAAAGGGACGATGGATCAATGATGGAATGGTGGGAACGGACTAGATCTTCCACATTAAAAGTTGGGTTAATGCCCATTTCAGATGGAAGGTCGATCCGATACACGCTAGACCCAATTTTCTGCAATATTTGAATGGTCCAGCACTACGCGTTTGTAATTTCTTAGCGGAACCTTATGAGAACCGCTCTGGCCTTATCCTCACCATTACAGTCTCCTTTTTGAAATTCTTGCAATTTACGATGAGAATCAGCTAAGATTTTAGAATCATCATTGCTCTTATTTATCCGCTGTCTAATATGTGTATGCAAATCATGAATATGGCGTGCGAATGCATTGGCTGACTCTGAAGACCTTTGGATGACAGACATGGGTGACACTAAATGACACTCTGAAAAATCCACGAACTTGGAATAAACAATCCTATGACTTAGAATTTGAAAAACTAAAACAAAAGGACACTTCCCATGGATGACACATAATTTCTCATTATAAGTATTATAAACAAGGATGATTTTCAGGTATCCCAACACTTGAGAACATACACTATTAATACCAAGTCTTAAGCAGATCTAGGCATTAGCCATTATGTCCAAGATGTCACCAAGATACGGGATAAGGACTATGGTCATCATATCCACCATGACGTGAATACGTCGCATGATGGCTTGACACTTGATTGAAGCTTTGTGAGCGGTTAGGATATGCCCACATGTGTGCCATATGCCATTGTTCTTGGAAGTGAAAAGAGCAGGCATGACACACAAAACAAAACTCCAACTCAAACTTTCCTTGTTGAATTCTTCCCCAAGAAGTTTATCAAATTGATGCTGCATTTCTGTATTTTCTACAGGGTTTCGCCTGGTATGGAGGAAAGCTTGACAAGACCAACCTAGGGACAAGATCGATTGTGTGTTGAATGTCCCATATGGGTGAAAATTTATCCCATAAATCATCTGGTAGGATATCACAAGTCATGTGGGTGTCTACCATCATATCCTCACTAGTCTCCTTTTCAAATTCATTCGTATTCATTATGGTAAGAGACTTAGATTGGGACTCTACATCACTTAAGTCACACATGACATCTGAAAGTGGTGCGGTCTCAATTTCTTCGACCTTTTCATCACTAGCACACACTTCGTCATCCTCAATGATGATGAGCGATGCCTCAATTTCTTCCATTTCCTCACTACTAACATTAGGCACGTACTCTTCCACTTCATAAACAACCTGATTGGATTCTTCCAACTGGCCATTCACCAAGGTATTATCTCGCTTCCAAGGAAAACTAATTGGTGTTAAACACTCAAATTGTTCATAAGCCAAGATTTCCTTAATGATGGGTTGGACCACTTTACAAGGAGGGGACCATATTGGCTCTGTGTTTGGACGGGAAGGTGAGGCAACTCTCTTTTGAACCAAGGGCTTTTGCCGATAAGAGATGGGAATATATTTTTCTTTTAAACGCTCTTTCATCTCGTCCCATTGTGAGATCGGGGCTCTCCCATCTTTATCAAGTCGTCGCTCCAAATCTGACCAAAACAACTTGGCTTGGCCCTCCAATTTCCACTTGGCAAATCTAACTCGACGATAATTTGACATATCATACCAATAAAAAAGATAGTCCAAGTCTTCAAGCCAATCAAGGAATGTTTGTGGGTCCATGTGACCATTAAAGTAGGCCAACTCATCGGAGTTCGGCTTTCCATTGGGTCTCGACGGCCACACGACAACACTTAACGGCCCTGAACGTCTATACTCCATTCATTACAGGGAGACTTACGGACTGGGTGACTCACAATATGAATGCGATGAATTTAAACTACAATGAACTGACACTAATTAATTAAAACAGAAAACGATTCAAATCTGGAAATTTTCCAAATTAGGAAACTTTCTAAAATTGGAAAGTTTCTAAAATTGAAAACTTTCTAAATCTGGAAAATTCTCCAAATTAGGAAACTTTCTAAAATTGAAAACTTTCTAAATCTGAAAATTCTCCAAATTAGGAAACTTTCTAAAATTGGAAACTTTCTAAATCTGGAAATTTCCTAAAACAAACCTAAAAATCAAAACCCTAATTTGATAACTCGATCTAGACACAAACCATTCAAGCCTATTCTCTGATACCAAATTTGATGCAGGACAGCCCTAAATATGATGCATGCTCATGAACACAATTATTCAGCGGAAATAAAAGCAATAATAATAATGAAATCTAGCATCAATCATCATAAACTAAGAAAATCATAAAGGAAACATGCAATGGGACGGGCCATCATCACAACCATGGAGTATGGGATTCAAGTAGCGTATAGGTTGGATCCGGCGAGGGATGGAACCTCCCGATCTTGCATGGTCATACCCAATCGATCAATGATGATCACTAGTCCGAAGAATCAGAAAGTTTCTCGGATTAGGGATTTGAGAATTTGGGGGTTTAGGGTTTAGATCGATTCTCAAGGTTTAGATCGTGGGGAATAAACAAAACAGAAGTTTAGAAGGATAATAATAGAAGATGAAATACCTGGAAGAAGTTGGTGGGGCACAAGAAGAATAGAGAAGAAGGAGATCAAGGAAGAAGAAGAAGCACCATGAGAGAGGGAAAGAGGAAGGAGGCAACCAAAGGTTTGCACTTTTTTATAAATCAACAACTAATAAAAAAGGTTTAGGGCAACACCCTTATAAAATTCGGAATCAGCATAATTACCAAAATACCCCTACTAACAAAATTTCAAAAAAAAGACATTTGCATGAAAAAAAACGTACCCACACTAACCCAAAACTCAAATAAGTAAAAAATGCGCAAAATAAACTCAAATCTAAGATGTCCAATGCGCTCCAATGATGGTGTGATGAAAGTGGGCCACAATGAACCAACGGTCCGATCACATCATCATCACGATCCAACCGTCTGATCATCTCCTCAAAGCAACTTACACATGTCTTCCCAAGGTGGGGTCTTTTCAAATGTCTCGGACTACATGTGTAAGGTCTTCAATGCTCCTCAATAGTCGCCTATCCACAAGGATGGTACTTGTGGTTGGCGCTTTCTTCGTTGGTACACCTTGAATGCTTTTGTTCCGCATCAATTGTCCTTCCGCTTTGACCAGGAGTGGATTAGGTGTTACCCGAGTAACACGATAGTGGGTTTGCCGTGACCCTGGCCCCCGCCTTAATAAATATATTCTATATCTACACTGTCTATTAGTTTTTCTATCCCGTTTTAGGGCATGGGCCCAAAATAAAACAGATCCAAATCTCAAGTGGACCACACCACAACAATGGTCATTAAACACCCACCATTAAAAACATCATAGGGCCCACCATAGCCCTAGATGAAGGGAACAGACAAATATTACTTGATCCAAACTTTTGTTGCCCAAAAAAGTTTTTAATGATGGGAATGAAATCCTTGTGGTGTGGTCCGATTGAGATCAGGATCTTCTTCATTTTTGTGACCATATCCTAAATGATCCAGAAAAATGGATGGACCATGTGGAACACAAACATCAAGGTGAGCCCGACTATCCTATGTTGCCCCGTTAACACCTAATCCACTCCAACTTTGGATGGAAACTGACAAGGTGTAGGCCACTGTGATGTTTGTAAGAAATCTACCGCATCCATCCATTTTTTCAGATCATGTAAGTGTGTGGGCCAAAAAATGAGGTAGATCCAAAACTCAAGTAGGCCACATTATAGGAAAGAAGTGAGGATTGAACGGCCACGTTGAAACATTTTAAGGACCACTAAAGTTTTGGATCAACTAATATTTTTGTATTATGGCTTCATACTATAAGGAATGACCTAGTGAACGGTGTGGTTGGCATATAAGCATCCCAATGGACCCCTGAGAGGTTTTAATGGCATGCATTTCCCTACCCACCTTTTCTTGTCATGCAGCCCACTTGAGTTTTAGATTGTCCTAAAACGATGTGGCGAAATGGATGGACGAGGTGGATTTCATGATGGGTTTCACCTAGCTTACCGGAGGCAAATTGGCTTCCAAAGCAGTCCAACGGAGGATACAAATTACATTATATACAACACGCCACCAAGGTGGTAGTGTGGCGGTGTGGCGAAGTTGCGTCGGCCCACACAGTTTTTGTCTTATACTCTTACAAAAGATAGAAATTGAGATAATAGGGGCAAATATGACAAATTGCTAATTTTCAGACATTTTTTGTATGTGTTTACCAAACAAGTTTTTATGAAAAATTTGCTTATTTTTAGATACCAACACTTTTTTCAGATAAATTACCAAACGGATTTTTCAATACTTATCTAGTACTAAAATTCAGAACTTTAAGTTTTCAATACTTAAATTAATTTTCAGACTTTATTTTTCAGTTTACCAAACGCCAACTTAATGCGAATACAGTTACAGTGGCTCCAAATATGACCGAATCCATAAAACTACAACCAATCAAAGGTAAAATCCTACCATCGGTTGCAGAGAGGAATGTTGTCTTAAATATCTTATGTTTTATATTAATGAAATTCATCTTAAATATTCATAGGTACCACCAAATATTACCAATATTTGTTATGCTAATTTGGACAACTACAAAAGCACGAGGAATACAACACAAGGCCCATGTAAAGCCCAATACCTGATGAAATTTGGGTTGACCAACTCACCAAAAGCTCCAGAGCTGATGGGGGAGGCACAGAATATCCTTTTATCTCATAGCCCAGGATCGGTCAGGCCCCGGTCGAACCTTCCTACGTGGGCCCCAAGTTGCATGGGTTGCATCACACGAGCCACCCGAGTTGCAAGGGTGGGCCCCGAGTCACACGGGCCACTCGCGCAGGTGGGGCATGAGTCACACGGGCCACTCACCCCACACAAGCCGCCCACCCCGAGTGTGCCCCTGAGTCGCACGGGCCGCCCCACTCGAGCCCGGACCGTGAAATATGCCCCTGCATTAATTTCTATCTTAGATAAATTAGTTTAATTTGAAAGTAATTTGATTGATTTGATATTTGAAATCAATTGGATTGATTTGATATCAATCAAATAGTTGGATATCATAATTAAAGATTCGTAAGGATTGTCTACTAGGTCAGTTAGGTGTGGGAGGGAAGGCATTCCAATTTTCTAAATTTTGTGACTTTCTACCTAAGTATTTGCATGAAGAAGTAATGTAGTCCACAAGCCAATAGTAACGCCTGGCATGTTCTAAATTATGGTTGTTTGTTGCTAGTTCTTGGGGGGAAATGTTTGAGACTACATTTACTATTTTGATTCTTTGAAGGATAGGAGGTAGTTAATTCCATCAATCTCTACTCTTTTTTGAGTTGTAGAGTTGGGTTGTATTCTTTTCTCTCCTTTGGTGAGATTTTAATAAAATTTCGTTATCTCTAAAAAGAAATGTTTGGACATATTGGAGATCATTTTGGTAGGTTTGTTTTTACTATTTTTAGGGTCAACTCTTTTTTCTAGGTGAGTTATTGATATTTTCATATCGATTTGTAATTAATTATATTGATTTCGTTGGGCGATTTTCATTGAAGGTTCATAGGTATTGCCTTCAATGTCTATAAAAACAGGTAGGGCATTCTAATTTTCTGAGTATTGTGTGTTTTCTTAAGCATTTCTAGAGAAGAAGTTTGAATAATAATAAAGTTGCTTCTCCCTCTTTATTTAAATGTTCTTCTAGATATACTCTTGTCCATTTCTATGTGATTTGGGTATTAAAATTGTATTGATTTGAAAACGTCAATGGATAAGAACGATTAAATCCTTTAATTGTTGGACCATGACAAAGACCCCAGAATTAAGGTGGAAATTTCAAAAGTGGTTTGCATGCTGACAACTTCATCAATTGGCTAAGCAAGGTGGAAAAAGTGTTGGAATAAAGTAAGAGATGACTTATATGAAGCATATAACTCACCAAAGTCGAATTCTGTCCAACTTAAGGGAATGATGTACGCCTAAAACATGTTGAATTATGGTCTGATTGATTTTAGTTTTAGAGATATGGAGTTCTGAGAATTGAAATGACTGATGAAAATGGAGAGAGGAACGAACCTTTACTTCTATTCGGATTTGAGAAATCCAGGGTTCTCTCTCCCTGTTCCTCTCTCTCTCTCTCTCTCTCTCTCTCTCTCTCTCTCTCTCTCTCTCTCTCTCTGAATTTCAGATCAGCCCACGGGAGTTTTGGATCAAATGGCGAAAAAAAATGGAACGATCAAAAGAAACATAGCCGTCGATTTGATTTCGAACATTTGGGCCATTTCATGAGAGGATGAACCAGATTTTCGGGCAAAAGCATCTCTACTCATGGGACTCATATGCAGGAGCCATCGCATTTTCATCTTGGATTTGGTTCCCTATCGGGTTCAAATGTATGTCCCTTCTATGCTGCATTGTCTACACATGAGATCTGAATCCAGTGGGCCCCACCTGAGATCCGAATTCACATTCCAAACCCATCTTGATCTCCGTCCATTGTAAGTAAATGGAGATTAGATGTGGGCCTGGCCTGATCTAGCCAGGCCCACTTCCATGCTAGAAGATCAATAGGTAAAAGAACGTGAAATTCTTCATTAGGGGGGTGAGAAAATAAATGTGAAATTCTTCGTTAGTACAATGTAAATGTGATTTTGGCAGGATCACCGTGCACCATTATAGAGAAAATAAACCTCAATAAATCTGTCAGTTCCATTCGTTGACTAAGACTGTCAACGGGCCGGGCCTTTTTTTTTTTTTTTTTTGGGTTAGTACACACATCCCACTGTTATTACACACACCCACACTATTAGTCACACTTCAATGTTAGCCACCCCCCACGTTGGGAATCGAGTTGAAACGAGGTTTTCTTCACTCAATCTACCACTGCCCCAAAGGTGTGGGTGTTCAACGAACCAGGCCTTGGATTCGCTTCAGCCCGGTTTTGAACTGTTTGAGCCAGGCCTAATCAAAAGTTTGATTTTGCCAGGCTCAACCCCAGCCCATTGATAGCCCTGCCGTTGACGGCAGGCGTCGAATTGGTTGCCGCCTTTCAATTAAAACAGTAGTACTTTGATCTGTGACGGATGAATGACAATGGTCTCAACTGATTCAAAGTTTCATCACTTCTAATCAGTAAAAGAATCGTCATTAACCAATCATGTATCGGACACACCATCCCCTGAAATAAAGGGTTAGTGAGCGCAAAGATGTGGATTTGACCCGCACCCTCTTTCTTAGAAGCCAAGCGGCCTTTGGGTATAGGAGCTTTGCCTAGCGAAACCACATGCTTTGAGAACGACAAAGCTGGGAAAGATGATGGTGCACAGCTATTGCTCTCGCAGCTTTTCGTCCTCTTTCACACACTAGCATTGGATTTTTTTTGTCCATTTTTCCCTCGTTGATCGTAATCAACCTATATAACGGTCTATTGCATTGTGCTTGTGGAAATTTTGTGCTCTCGTTGCAGGACCCAAGCACAGATAAATGAGGGTGGCATCAAGTTGGCAGTTGACATCAAGCATATGCTATAACTTCTATCATGAATCCTAAGGATGCAATTAAGTCAATACTAAGATCGACATTTATAAGGAAAAGAGAGAGAAAAAGAATTCACCCTATCACCAAATCATCTTGCGATTTGCGTCTCCATGCTAGATGCTTCAATGGGTCGGGTTCAAGTTTAAGAGTATCCACACCCATACCCACCTCTGGGTGCTGCACCCATTTATCATATCAGGCCTGAAATACACACACCCACACCCATGCCTTCTTCTAGGGTGTTGGATAATCATTTATAGTTTAAGATTGAACAACAAAAATACAGCATTAACTTAAAAATTAAAATTTTATAGCAAAAAATTTTAAAAAAAAAATAAAATATAACTTTTTCCTTTTATTTTTTTATTTTCTTGGGTTCATGTGATATCCACTTGGTCAATGGATAGATTAGGCACATTCGGACAGGAAGTATGGATTTTATCAATTTCCTAGCCAACCTTAGTTAGGCTCATGTCCAAGTTCAACCAATTTTTTTCAAGCTAAGGCTTGGGTTGTTGTGCTAGGCCTATGTCTCCCATGGGCTTAGTTCGAGTGTAGAGCCTTAAGGTTCAGGCTAGGCCAAGTCTGACTCAAACCTAACCCATTGAATGCAGACAGCTGATGCATCTTCTTAACCATGTATCTACCTAACAACAATGGTTAATCCATGATAGGGCATCAATGGCTTGGATAAACTACTCATGGCCCCCAAATGTACAGGTTAGGTACCAAACAGGGATGTTTCCAGTCCACCGCGAGAATGAACCTCGACCTCTTACAACCCAGATGACCAAGTCTGAAACTCATTTTGCATTACTTGACCCAGATTCAGCAACTTAGGCCCTGTTTGGCTGCCACTTAGAGTTCAACCCATTTTAGATAATTGTAATTATACATTAGAGATTTTTGGTAAGGGTTAAAAATAACCTTTACAACACAGAATTTAAATAGACTGTGATCTCCATCGATGGCCAACTGAGTCAGATCATGGTTTATAAAACTCACTGACTCAACTCGAAGCTTGGTCAAGTTATCTCGACTTGGAAAGATTTTGAGCCGAGTCACTAGGAAACTCTGTTATGTATCTGACTCGATACCTACTCAGGGGTCTTTAAGATTACTGAACATTAAGGTGTTTTGAATATCTATTGCTCCTCCAAATATATTTTTAATTTATAAGTATCAAGTTGAGTTGGCTTGAGTCTTTGGGTTGACCTGACCTAGCTGAACAATGAATCCGGTCGCGTTTTTGGTTTTTCGAATTATGGGTCAGATGCAATTCGTCATAGTCGACTTGGACTCAGTCAAGTTCGATCTCGTTAGGTAACAAGAGTCACCACCCTAAATATGCTCGACTCAAATGAGTCACCTCCCAAACTCAAGAGAATCATAACTTGACTATTGAATGAGTCAGAATGAGTCGCGAAGCAAAAAAAAAAAAAAAAAATTGATCTCTAATACGTAATTACTGTTAACTAAAATGAGATTAAATCATTTATAGGTGGCATCCAAACAGGGCCTGAATGTATTAGATTACATGACAATAACTACTCCCATTTACATTTTGGAACCCACATCTTGCATATATAACACCTTTGTAAAAATAGCATAAGCAAATCCCCAGTTGTCAGTCAAGAAAATTCGAATTCAATGCCTTCATGAACGGGTTGATCTTCGCCAGCTGAGCCACCGCTGTCTTATTTGGGATGATCCCTTCCACCTTAATCCTCTCTCTAAATTCTTAAACCAGTGTCTTTGCATTTATATACCCCAGAAGGAGGGACTGATACCGCTATATCTGCCTCAGCCTGCGATGTATCTTCCAACATTGTGGACATCTCCCTGCTCAGTGTACTTATCCAAAAAGTGTTGGGGAAGGATGCACAACCAACGGATCTTGCAATCCCCAACCAATTGAATTATAGAATATGAATGCACAACGATGAACAAACAATCACCACACACGACACAAAAGACCTTTTTACGTGGAAAACCCTCTAGGAATAGAGGTAAAAACCACGGGACCTCGTCCAGTCAACAAATCCACTATGTATGAACGTTTACACAGCGATCACGAGCTTATAAAACGCTCGGATATAAAAACTCCAACCCCAAGGACGGATTATAATCAAAGAGGCTATGAACTTGAACGAACAGTACATTGGCTTCACCAAGCTGTGTTAGGACAGCTTCTGCAAGATTGAATCTGCCTTCTCCACTTTCGCACAGCCTGCCTTCTCCACTTTCCTACCACTTTACCACTTTCAAACTCTCTGTAAAAAAGAATAAATAAATGAAAAGAAGAAAGAAAATTAAGTAGATGATTTTCAGTAAAAATGATCAAAATTACCTTTAGTTCTTCTATAGCCATGGCCTGGAGGATTCAGCAAGGATTCTTCTCATCCAAAGAGATGGAGACACTTAGAAAGAAGGGATCTGACGATGCATCCTGTCAATCCACTGGATAATAACTTCTCTTTATTGCACTTCTCTTCTCTTTCTCCTCCAATCCCATGGTTTCTCAGGATTTGATTCACTCCATAGCCCAATTTTAGCTTCACGAGCCTCCTTTTCCCACTGATACAGTTAAATTAAAGATTAGAACATATATCAGAGATTCATTTAATGACACATGAGCAAAGTAAGTGTGATTTACCATAGCAAGCTCAGGACGTTTGTCGTATGCATGATAATGCCACGCCATCCCTTTTCTCAACATACGTTCCTGTAAATAATAAAAAGATAATATAAATCACTACTCAATTCTAAATCTAATTTGAAGTTTCGATTAATGAACATTTTGTCTAGAGTATTACCTGTACGAATTTGCCGTCACAGTATATATCTCCGACAGTTCTATTGTATCGATCTTCACAATAAACGAATATCTTTAGTGGCCTTCCTTGAATGATTTTTATCAGTTCTTCAGTAGATTCTTTCCCAAAAGGCATTAAGCTTTCAGGCGCATCTATTCCCCTACAAAACATTTAAGTTATCAATAAAAGTAACTTAAATCATAAAGTGTATTCGAATAAAGTGAGAAACAAAGTACCTTAATCTGATCCGATACTTCTTGGCCAGGATTTCCTTATTTTTTGTACCAGACATGAATCTGTGTGGAATAATGAAAAGTTGAAAAAGAAGTGAGAATTTAATTGGTTCATCATTGAAACAAATATTTTACAATGGTTTGTTAACCTACCTATATCCGGCCTCCACAATCTTTCTTTGAAGTGTGTCCGCGAGAGCATAATTCTTGGTTGCCTTTGCTTTCGATCTTAGGATTACAGCCTCTTTCACACCTTTAGGAACATTCAATGATTCCAGTGAATCCCTTGTATCCACGAAGACAGTGATTGTATCTCCATCGGCAACAGCTCTAGCATCCACCTAACATCAGCAATAAAGCATAACAGCTCATTTTATAAAAAGAAGAAGAAGAAAAACAAAACCAAATTCTTATAAATTTTGCTAATCCAACTACTTTGGACATATTAGATGTCCATTAGATAGGCCATGCTTTAAACAAGCTAAGCACAAGATTATCAAGCCATTGTTGGACCATATGTGATTGAAAAAAATGGATGTACAGTTGAATTAGTAAAATGCATATGATAAGCCCATACAACAAAAATTTCAGATTTTACGATGCTTGGTTACTCAAGAAAAACAGAGTATTTTAGGAGTGTCTCCATCCATGTAAAGTGTATTAGGTGTTGGAAATAATGGTATGGGAAAATGTTCAAATTAGAATGAATCCAAATATATTAAACGACGTTTAGTTATTAAATATCGATGGTTGGCATTATTCCATAATGTTGTCCATAGGATGCCTATATATAGTAATTTAGATGCTATCTCATTGTATTTTGTGGTTTGGTAACCCATTCAAAGTAGGGTCCATTATTTGGAAGGTTTACTTTGAGTTACACAGCAATGTCTGAATAAATGAATGATTTCCAGTTCATGTCACCCATTAGATTATGACCTACATGATCAGTGGACTAGCTAGATTTTTGGGCTTCGGTTTGGTGGACTAATTAGACCATTGAGCTTGTGTCTCCCATCATTGATGGACCATGTCCCTTGAAATGGACAACGGTCAACATTGCTAGGAAACATATGAATGGTCAAGAAGAAATATATCAATAGATCACCTTCAATGTTGAAAAGGGAAAAGATTGGTGGCTAAGATGGGACCAGAACAATCTACAACAGCAGTTAGACAGCGCATAAAACACCCAACTCTATGCAACCCACCAATTTGTACCTATAAAATCCACTATGTCTATTGTTAGGCTGTCAGGCCACAAATTAGCCAGATCCACAACTCAAGTGGGCCGTAATTGGGATGCGATGCTAACCACAGGTTTATGTGTGGGTCCACCATGGTATCTTTCATCAACCCCTTCATCAGGTATAACTCACTGGGACAAAAGGAGACAAAAATCAGTCTCATCCAAAACTCAGGCAAGCTACACCACGTGAACATCGAGATTTTCCTAGAAACTTCACATTATTGCCATTGAGCGGCCCACCTAAGTTTTCTGTCAGGCTCATCTTTTGTATGTATGGTGAACATAATGCTTCTCTACTGATGGACAGGGTAGATTTGACACATACAACATGTCCCGAACGCCCCAATTTCAAGTGCAAAGTGTCAACACACTATACATGTCAATGGTACAAATGTGTATGAGATTTGGGTCATTCAAAGGGTGGTCCCTATTTCTTAGCCCAAATGTATGGCATGTTCATTTATCAAGCATTCTATGCATCTACGCAAAGAAATTGATAGTCATATGGTGATAATTGGTTTAGACGTAACTCACCATGACCAAGTGAAGATGCAGAACCCAATGTTTTGAACACACTAGCTCAACTTAGAGGTTTTAGAAGTTATTTTACATTATTTATGTAGTGTTGAGTGTTGAAGTCCCTTGATGTACATTGATACGCCATCCTCTAATGGCTCAAGCTTTTAGAGCAAGTGGTGATTTGACATGGCATCAGAGGGAAGGTTAAGTGTTCGAATCTCGAAAGTAGCAAATATGCCACCATAATGTATCTCCCATAAGGGAAATATTTAGTGAATGGATAGGCGAAGGGGCTGTTTGGCACCATGGATACTATGATAAATGGTGGTAATAGGCAATAAAAGCATAAGGTAATTTTCATTACCACCACTTCATGCATTGACATAGGGCCCAAAAACTAATCCTCTATATGATTCAAGTGAGCCATATAAAGGGAAACAATTGGGACACCCCTATCCATAGCTCAAGTAGTAGACTGAGTGAAAATAACCTTATGCAAATCTAAAATATAGACCTCAAGAGAAGCAATTTTTCTATGTGGTCTTGTGGCACTCACCCACAAACATTTCCAGTATAATTTTTTATTCACATGTTGTTTCAAACCCTTTTTAGCATGTAAGATTTGTTTGGAGGAGAATTAAATTCCTTCGTAGTTATTTTAGCTATGTAAATATGAGATAATGAGTAAAACGATGTTGTCATGTAGTGTAACATTATTTTCAGGGAACATTAAATTGTGCTCTACTTTCTAGCACTTCTATTATTCTTTTCATTTCTCACAATGCATATTGAGGTGCTAATTTACGTGCAGGTCCTAGTAGATCTTGTTAATGATCATTCTGTTCAAGTTGGCAAATATGGAGTTTGAATTTCAGTGAAACAAGGAGATATTCGGTTTTCTTAAATGGGGATCTATTGCTTTTCAAAATATGCTTGTTGTTCCTTCAGGTTCTGGTATTGTGCACCAGGTAAAAGAATTTCAAATAAATTTTGCACCCCATCTTTTGTTTACACAATTCTTTAAAGATGTCGCATTATACGGAGTTAGTATGGTTTTTGTAAGTTTGTATATCAAGTTAATCACCATAATGAAATTTCTGATCAATTTGGAATACCTTGGGAGGGTTGTGTTCAACACCCATGGCATACTCTACCCTGATAGTGTGGTTGGAACTGATTCCCACACAACAATGATTGATGGGTTAGGAGTTGCTAGCTGGGGACTTGGAGGGATTAAAGCAGAGCCTACAATGATTGGCCAGGTAAAATTATGTTGGGGTACGTCCAAATGTTGAAGCCTGATTAATTAGTGGTTTTTTTTTTTTGGTTAGCACACACACCCAATTGTTAGTACACCCTCCCACCCCTATTAGTCACACTGCAATGTTAGCCACCCTCATTATGGGAATCGATGCCATGACCTCAGCGTTGAGACGACTTCACTTGGTCTACCACTTGAACTAAGGGCCTGTTTGTTTGAGGGAAGTTTCGTGGAAGTTATGGTAAATCCGTAATTATTAAAAAATCCCTCATTTGGTGGAAATTAAAGGTCGATGGGAAATACATCAAACGTACGGCCTAATTTGTTATTTCGGCTGTGGAGAAAGAAGGATGAAATCCTTCAGACTCTTCCAGAGAGATCTTCAACTGGGTGGGACGTCTCTTCACTGTTTAAGTAGTCCGCGTCCACATCTCAATATACGCCACAGCTGCCTCGATGGTGTATATAACACAAGTTCTGTTAGCAAGCTCCAGCAACATCCATGAGATGAAAAACTGGTATGTCTTTCTTCCTCCTCGTAGTGTCTTCACATGGATATTGGATACGTTGTTTGTCTACCTTATCTCTAAAGCTTCTCTTTCGCAGGTGTCGTCTGAACTAGAGCGTCATTGAAAGGAGGCTGTCTCATCGTCTGAAGTAGGTCGTCATCGGACGGAGACTATCTGGGATCCACCATCTTCTTCGTAGCTCCTGCACAACCTTCTCTTCATAAGCGTCCGGTAAAGACGACGAGAAGAGGTATGCACGAGTGGGGCAAATGCCCATGCAGAACTTCGTATTTATCTTTTTGTGGAAATGATGTTATCACTGTTGATGCATGTGGTGGTGAACTATACATTCCGGCCAGTTTGTTGTTGAGATTTGGGACCATGCCTTAATATGAGCTCGAAAAATCAATGGATGGTAATGATCAAATGGATGAATCGCTTAGAAACTTAAAATTTCAAACATCCACCGTCGAAATTTTAGAATCCATTCCTCATTTTATGCGTCGGAACAAAAATCTTATGGAATCCATTCCTTAGATGGGCTGTAAATCTGACGATTGAACATCCACCATCGAAATTTTGGAATCCATTCCTCATTTTATGTGTCGGAATAAAAATTGAATGAAATCCATTCCTCAAATGGGCTGTAAATCTGACGATTGAACATCCACCGTCGAAATTTTGGAATCCATTCCTCATTTTATGCGTCGGAACAAAAATTGAATGGAATCCATTCCTCAGATGGGCTGTAAATCTGACGATTGAACATCCACCGTCGAAATTTTGGTCACCCACAGAAGCTTCGAATGAAGGATGAAGACGATGAGGTTTCCTACACTCTCAGTGTTATAGAGAGGGCAGGGATTAGCTGAGGCAGGGTAATAGCTTGGTGGGTGAGGCCATGTCCATGGGGCCCACCTCAATGTGTATGTTGTATATCCACGCCGTCCATACGTTTTACCAACTCATTTAAGGACATTTTCCCAGAAATGAGTTAGATTCAAATCTCATCTAGACCACATGATAGGTATTAAATTCCCACCATTGATCGCTTTTTGAAGACCAAAATCACAGTTGGGCTAGGGGAAGTTTTTCTTTATTAAGCATTTGTTGGTGGCTACAAAAGTTCTGGTTCATACTGCTATTTATTTTTTTCTTTCATCCCGGTTTTGTGTGGCTACAAAAGGTCTGGTCCACCGTTTAAACCAGATAGGTGGATCCATCTTTACAGAAGTTGTAATCTATCCCATTCAGGTGGTCGTAACGTGATGGATTTCCAAAACGTCAGATGAATGGCCACCAATCGCTGGATGGTGCAGTTAAACTTAAAAAGTTTTTTGCAAATCAATTCTGTCCAGCAAAAAAGTTGGACAGCGATCTGGACGGTATGGTATGCAGGCGCTGATCAATTCATACCATGCGTGTCCGGGCCGCAAATGAAGAAGGTGGGTCACCCGGCCAGCAAAAAAGCTGGACAGCAATCTGGACGGTATGGATTACAGGCGCTGATCCATTCTATCCTTGTGTGTTCGGCGGGCAAATGAAGAAGAGGGGGTCACCCGGAGTACCGCAGCATGGTGGCCCTTTATATCTCCTCAATCAAACATGAGAAATTAACAATGATTATAGTAACAGTTGATTTGTAGAGAAAACAAACAAGAGAAACTAACAATGATGGAACTCTGCAAATCCCATTGTTTCCACCCAAGAAGTAATAAATGCCCTATTTCTGGCCAGTTCCAACTATTTCCCTCAAACAAACAAGCCCTAAGGATCTGGGTGTATTTTTAATGGTTATAGCTCATAGTCTGTATGTTTTGTGTCTCTAAAAAAAAATTCGTATGTTTTGATATATATATATATATATATATATATATATATATATATATATATATATATATATATATATATATATATATGGCTTGAGAAAATAATAATGAATTATCGAGGAAATGAAACCGGGGGAATGAAATTCCAATAGATAGAGGAGTGGCTGGCACCTTGGCTAACTTGTCCAAGATGAAATCAGCCTCTCTACCAACATGGTATGATGAAATGTGTAAGCAAGAGGCTAGATGTCTAATTTGTTATACAAAACTTGTTTTCTGACCTGCTTGATTAGCCCACTTAATGACATTACTGATTTTTAGGTATGGAGGAGTTGTTGTTAGAGTGTTAAGTCCGTTGATATACATTAATATGCCATCCTCTAACGGCTCGAGCTTTCAGAGAAAATGGTGATTTGACACGGTATCAGAGTGGAAGGTCTTTTGTTCAAATCTCGGAAGTAGCAAATATGCTACCGGTAATATGTTCTCCCACGGGGGGCCGTTTATGGTGTGAGTCGTGTGTCCCTCCACCCTTACGCCGTTTGTTCCCGTGTGGAGTTCCACCCCGCACGTGCGGGGGAGTGTTAGAGTGTTAAGTCCCTTGATATACATTGATATGCCATCTTCTAACTGCTCAAGCTTTTAGAGAAAGTGGTGAATTGACAGGGGCTCCATGGAAGGAGTTTGTGTTTGTGCATGCACGCACGTGTATCTGACTTCTTAGTGTTACTTGTCAAGGTATCCTTAGATGTTCGTCTGCCAAAAGACTTATTGTTTGTGTATTTCAGACTCATCATCATCATAGTCTGGTCCTCGCTGCTTGGCTCATGCCTTTATGTTTCTGACTAAAATGCACAAAGACTTGGCTCAATCCTTGGAGGATTCCTTCAAATTCACATTTTACTTATGTTGTGAGAGTTTAGCTCTATTGTTGTCGCATCCTTCTTTCCATAATTTTTTGTAACGTGGCTGCTATGCCCTTGTTCTTGGCATACTAACCCAGGAATTCTTCAATGTGTTATTTAGCTTATGCTTCTTTCTTCTGAGTTACAGCCCAGGAGCATGGCTTTTCTGGTGTTGTCGGGTTCAAGTTGTCTGGAAAATTACGCGGTGGTGTTACAACTACTGACTTTAGTTTTAACTGTGACGCAAATGTTCAAGAAGCATGGGGGTTGTTGGCTAGTTTGTTGAGTTTTATGCTAATCTCATTTTTCACGGAGCTGAATTAAATTAGGCCACTGGCTTTTAGTTCCATTTGTTTTGACGTAAATCCGTTATTCTAAATCTTTACTTTTTTACACCCAAATCCATAGCCCAAGTGGTTGATTAAGTGAAGATAGTCTCGTTTCAACACTGAGGTCATAGTATGGATTCCCAAAGTGGGGGTGGCTAACAATGCAGTGTGACTAGCAGGGGGTGGGTGTACTCACAGTGCGGTGTGTGTACTAACCCCAAAAAAAAATCTTTACTTTTCTCACATAGGTGGGGGCATGGTTGAATAATCATTGGCTGATAGGGCTACAATTGCTAATATGGCTCCTGAATATGGAGCAACCTTGGGTTTCTTTACCATAGATCATGTTACTCTACAATATCTCAAGCTGACCGAACGAAGAGATGAAACTATTAAGTACTTGTGAAATGGGGGGATTAGAAATGTGGTTGATGAGGAAATCACTCTCTTATGTAAGAGGTGGCAATGATAGAAGCCTATCTGAGAGCAAACAACATGTTCATTGACTACAACATGGTATACATCTTTCTTAAGCATTCAGTTTTAATTGAGCATTTCACTCTGAAATGTAATTGATTTCTTTTTGTGGATCCGTCCTTAAAAAGAGAGAGTATATTCATCTTATCTAGAGTTGGACCTTGCAGATGCTGAACCTTGCATCACAAGTCCAAAGTGGGACGTTCGTGTTAGTTTAATCCATGTGTTATATATTGTCACTCGGTTCCTGAATCAATTATATTCATTAGAAGATTCAACTCTTATCTATGATGGACCTCATGACTGTGTTCCCTTGATAGAAATGAAGGAAGATTGGCATTCTTGTTTGGATAACAAGGTTGAATACAAGGTGAGATCACAAAATTAATTTGTTTTTGTGCTTCTGCACATTAGAAGAAACTAAGTTACCTCCACTCATTGCCAGTTAGATCTTTGATTTTTTTTTATTTTTTCTTTTTGCAATGATATGTCCTATTACGCTAATTTGAATTCATTTTCACTTAATTACAACCCTTTATGTATTAAGCGTGTGCCTCAATTTTTTAACATTTAAAATGTGAATTGGGTCTGGAGGTTAGTTGCAATGTTTAAAATCCTATCCATAACTTATTTTCTTTCTTTTTTGGACTCAAATAACCTTCCACTTCTTACTCTTAAGTCTTAACCCATGATGCATTATCAGATTCACTTGAATGCATACTTGGCATTTAGATAACTGTTTATTGACTTGAATTCTTTGTTGATCAAGTAAAACCTTTTTAGAGTATTTTTTGAAATTATGTCTATCCCTCACACTTTGTAGACGCCAAGCGTGGGGAAGCTTATAAAGCGGAGCTTAAAACTATGGCTAAGTCCTGGGGGTGGGGGATTAGGACCGTTTTAAAATCCTTTGAAAAAGCTCTTGTCTAATTAAACTAAATTAGCAATTATAAACTAATTAAACAAGAACACTTAGCTTCCGAGCTTAAGTAGGTCCAATCACATTGGCTAGCAAAGATAAGCAGTTAAACTAACTAGCCTAAGTATATAGATTATAAGAGATATGGCTATGAAGCTACTAATCTATATGCAATGTCTAGACTTACAAGGATGCACTAATCAAGCACCTAGTTTAGAAGTGAAACTACAACAAGTTTATGAGAATCTACCTATCATGCATAGCATATATTCCATTCAAGCATTCACATAATTAACAATTAAAGATAATGCAAGAATAACAATGTGCTCAAATGACAATCTCAAACACAAGCATGTATAGTGGTTCGATTTCCCTTCTCCACTCCCGGTTACGGTACTCACCCCTTGAGCACACCGGATTTCACTAGGAAGTTTAAATCAAGTTCCTCCTAACCTAGGTATTTTAAATCGGTTCCACTCTACCGGGGAGTTCAACAAGGTTCCTCCCAACTTATGACGGAGATTTTACTGGTTCATCTCTCAACTAAGATGTTAACGAGTTCCATGCAACCCAGGAGTTTGACAAGGTTCCTCCCAACCCCTCGGTTCAAATCCAAGAATTAAGCGTACACTTCCGGCGGAGGCTCCCCTTGGAGACTTGGTCGAGTTTGATTCCAAACACTCACACTCAATCCTCCACAACGAAAGAGTGCAATCGGGCTCTCAGTAATGACACTTGTCGGATTGAACCCCTTGTTTAGCGCCACTTGGGTTGCTTGATCTCCGCTCTCTCGTGCTTCCATCAGCTCCCTATTGCTCCTCCGATCTTGTTACCGATCCGATGCCAATGCCTCAGCTCCAATGATTAACTACCTTGCATGTGATGCTATAAAGAGACGCCCAAGGTGATAGGAGGTGGTGGTGAATTCTCTACAACTAGTAAGATTTGGTTGCCTAAAGGAATTCCATCTAATTGGATCTTTAGAGAGGTCTAGACTAAGGATATACCTATGGTGAAGGTGTCTAAAACATCTAGAGATCAAGGGAGAGGAAGTTTATCTTCATATGAGCTTTGAATGCTTCATCTTGTGATGAATCACAAGGAAGGTGACTTGGGTATGGTAGGATTAGAGACTAGTGATGAGGGCAATGTGGATGGCTTCTAATGTTCTCAAATCTCACTCCTAACCCCTAAAACCGCGCTCCATCTTTAAATAGATAAAGCTCCAACGGATGAAAAAGGTAGCAAATGGCTAGCTGACGACCAGTCGCACCTCAACTGCGACCAGTCGCATAGATTCGTCGACCCATCTAATTAGTCCTGGGAATGCATTTTACATATTGTCCCGGTTTTGGCCAGTTGCGACCAGTTGCATGGTGCATTCGACTGGTCTCAATAGACCAGCGACCGGTCGAATTATGGCTTGGGTTTCAACTTGTTTGTTGACCCATTTTTGGCCTCTAGCGACTGGCCGCCCAGTACCTGCGACCGATCCCAGATACATGAGTTCTGTTGTTTGTCTGATTTGTTTACAGCAGCTCATGCACCCTCTAAGTCCTCTTTTTGGGTGGTCTTTTAGGACACCTAAGGCCATTCTAAGATGACTAAAGGCTTACCTATTGGGTCAAGTCATCTGAAGGTTTGGTTTTGGTTTAGGTTTAAGGGTTTTGGCTCACCAAGGCATCTCTGATTTACCTGTTGCCTCTTCCTTAATGCAGTTGTCCACTTGTCTCTTCGGGCTTCATCTTCTTTAGGCTCAACCAACACCTAGACACTAGGACCTACATAATTCACAAATAAGGGGCACTAGTATGCCACAGAAAAGTGCACTAACATTTTTGAAGACTTAGAGATGAAAATTTCAGTTGGGAAAGTTAATATTGCAGATAAGTTTTCATTACTTTGTGAAGATTTTCATGTAATGAAAAAGACCACTCTGATTGTTTTATATGTGAATTACATGAAAAAGAAAAACCCTAAAAACAAATTGGGTTTTGTCTAATTCAAGTTTTTTGTAAATTGGGTAAATTGGGTTTGTCTGAATTTTTTTCTCTGTAAATTTCATTAATAATGTTTGTTACTATCATGTCTACAAGTTTTAATGAAAGAAGAAACACTAGAAGTATGGCTTGGTGCTTTCACTAATTTTTTTTTTTTAAAGCTTACCCAGTTTTATTCTTGTTTCTTTTTTTCCTCATTTGATGGAAAATGCATGTGCTGTAAGTGCCTCCTTTTCAAGGGTTTTTAATATGCATGAACCATTCCTAAATGCTTTGAGAATGGTTTTCAACCATTCCTAATCAGCGATTTTGTGTACTGACAAAAAATCAGGCCCGTCCTTGATTTAGGTGAGTCACACGAAAGGAAACCATTTGGAGGGTGAATGGTATATATAATTTACCTTTGTATGGTCCGTTTGAATCACGGATTGGGCTGATTTTTGGGCCCTATGGCTTGGTGATCAGGGTGGATTTTACATATATAAACATCATGGGGGCCATGTTTGAGAACTTTTTAGGCACCTGTAGGTTTGAATTTTTACATGCAACTCACATAAATTTGACTTTATGAATTGGTGGATCCCATTGTAATATTTAAGTGAAATCCACCCTAATCATTAGATGTATCTTCCTATTTTAGTCGTAGGGTCCAAAAATCAGTCTGGTCCATGATTCAAGTGCGCCATACAAAGGTAAATAGTAGCAAGAGGACACCTCGTATATTGTTTCCAATTATATGGTCCTACAGAATTATAAAACAGGCTGATTTATAGGCCCTAATGCTATGAAGGAGAGATGCACCTAGTGATTGAGGTGGATTTCACTTGAATATCACAATGGGCCATGCATGTGAATTGGTAGATAAGTATCATGCATGCAGGGAAGGTGAAAACCCCCTATAAAGACAAACGCGTACAACTAAGAATTCCATGGTAATTGTGATTTCGATTTCAATTCACAAGAAATTCATGTTTTCAAATTATCCCTAAGAGAATTTTGTAAGTTTAGAGGCATAAAGTACTCAAATAAAACTGATTAAAAATATATAATTAAAAAATATTAAAAAATTATTATCACTTTTAATAGGAGTATAAATTTTCTTACCGGAAGTGTCCTTAATTGGAAGATAACTCCCTTTGGCAATAACTCTGAATCTGATGCTTCAAATTGGGAATGAATGGACGTAGCATGAAACCCCAGAAAGTCCTACAAAATCAATACTTAGCATAAGACTAATGACAAGAGAGTTTCGGGTAATTTGATGCTCCATTCACGATGAGTCTTGCACATGTATGGCTAATGGAACTGTTAAAATGTCATTTACTGTCCATTCGTCGTACATAAACATGGCCTACTTGATAGTTGGACTGTAGCGGCATGCTGCCATATATAAACATGGCCTACTTGATAGTTGGACTGCAACGGTAGGCTACCATACATAAACGCGGCCTACTTGATAGTTGGAATTGGACCATAGCGGCAGGCCAGGCTGAGTCATTCATCAGGCATCAGGCCTGGCCCATACACAGTGTAGCTAGATTTTAAGCGTAGTCTAGAGGGCTAAGGTTAGGGGGCAGGAGTGGGGCCCAAGCACCTAGCCTTATTTCCACACTTACAGTGGACCATGGCTAATGCCCACTGTCTAGTAAATCCAGATACATGGATCATATTCTGTCTAGGTCCAAATAGTCCTTAGGGTCTTATTAATTAATACATTCAAATTCATACAGGCAAATACAAAAAATTTCAAGCATCAATACATGTACCCAATGTCTGGCGCAACAACTTCCATTAGGACCTAGCTATGTGTTTTATCCAAGCCAATCCATCCATTTTTGATTGATCATTTTAGGGCATAAGCCCAAAAAGGAAGCATATAGAAGGCTGGAATGAACCACACCACGGGAAGCAATGGTGACAATGACCACCACCACCCTTGAAACCTTCCTAGGGCCCATTGTGATGTTTATTTGCCGTTCAACCTGTTCATAAGTTCACATAGATCTGGATGAAGGGAAAACATAAATATAAGCTTGATGCAAAACTTCTATGGTCCCCAAGTGGGTTTTAGTAGTAGGCATTCAATTCCCACTGTTTACTATGGTGTGGTCCATTTCAGTCTTCCATCTACGTCCTCTTTGGGCTCATGCCCTGAAATGATCGTTCAAAATGGATGGACAGCTTGGATAAAACACATATATCTTCGGAAAGGATTGGGTGGTGTGCCACACACCACCAACCTCCATAGTGTGTTGATGTCACCAAGTTTTGTGGACCCTACATGATGTATTTGTTACATCTACACCGTCCATCCATTTTACAAGATAATTTTAGGACATAAGCCAAAAATGAGGCAGATCTGAAACTCAAGTGGACCATAACAAAGAAAGTAGTGGGGATTGAATGTCTACCAATAAAAATTCTAGGGGCCACAAAAGTTTTAGATCAATCTGATATTTGGTTTTTCCATGTATCCAAGTTTGTTTGACCTCATAAATAGGTTCAATGACAAATAAACATCATGGTGGGCCCTAGGAAGGTTTCAATGGTGGGAATCATTGTCCCCACTACTTTCTGTGGTGTGGTCCCCTTAAGCTTTAGATCTATGTCATTTTTGGATTCATGACGTAAAATGATCTGGCAAAATGGGGGACTGTGTCGACATAACACATACATCATGGTGGGGCCCACAAAACTTGGTAACATCAGCACACCATGCAATCTGCTTCCTATATCTGGATGGGCTCCACAGATGCCCCAATAGAAGTGTCTATCTTTAGCTAGGTCCTGGTGGGGGAAGTACACAATCAGCACCCCCAATGTAAGCATGCACAAAGCATGAAGCCATGGACTAGGTTGATCATCAAGGAGGGCCAATTCATACCAGATATACATACATTACACTGGTTTGTGGACACTTGTCAATCGGATAAATATTCATTTTTTCTTTCTTTCTTTTTTTTTTACAAAAAAAAAAAAACCTAAAAAAAATCCGTATGAAAGCAATACCTATCATGATGCATTATCAGATTCACTTGAATGCATACTTGGCATTGAGATAACTGTTTATTGACTTGAATTCCTTGTTGATCAAGTAAAACCTTTTTGGAGTATTTTTTGAAATTATGTCTATCCCTCACACTTTGTAGACTCCAAGCGTGCGGAAGCTTATAAAGCGGAGCTTAAAACTATGGCTAAGTCCTGGGGGTGGGGGATTAGGACCGTTTTAAAATCCTTTGAAAAAGCTCTTGTCTAATTAAACTAAATTAGCAATTATAAACTAATTAAACAAGAACACTTAGCTTCCGAGCTTAAGTAGGTCTAATCACATTGGCTAGCAAAGATAAGCAGTTAAACTAACTAGCCTAAGTATATAGATTATAAGAGATATGGCTATGAAGCTAATAATCTATATGCAACATCTAGACTACAAGGATGCACTAATCAAGCACCTAGTTTAGAAGTGAAACTACAACAAGTTTATGAGAATCTACCTATCATGCATAGCATATATTCCATTCAAGCATTCACATAATTAACAATTAAAGATAATGCAAGAATAACAATGTGCTCAAATGACAATCTCAAACACAAGCATGTATAGTGGTTCGATCTCCCTTCTCCACTCCCGGTTACGGTACTCACCCCTTGAGCACACCGGATTTCACTAGGGAGTTTAAATCAAGTTCCTCCTAACCTAGGTATTTTAAATCGGTTCCACTCTACTAGGGAGTTCAACAAGGTTCCTCCCAACTTATGACGGAGATTTTATTGGTTCATCTCTCAACTAAGATGTTAACGAGTTCCATCCAACCCAGGAGTTTGACAAGGTTCCTCCCAACCCCTCGGTTCAAATCCAAGAACCAAGCGCACACTCCCGGCAGAGGCTCCCTTTGGAGACCTGGTCGAGTTTGATTCCAAACACTCACACTCAATCCTCCACAACGAAAGAGTGCAATCGGGCTCTCAGTAATGACACTTGTCGGATTGAACCCCTTGTTTAGCGCCACTTGGGTTGCTTGATCTCCGCTCTCTCGTGCTTCCATCAGCTCCTTATTGCTCCTCCGATCTTGTTACCGATCCGATGCCAATGCCTCAGCTCCAATGATCAACTACCTTGTATGTGATGCTATAAAGAGGTGCCCAAGGTGATAGGAGGTGGTGGTGAATTCTCTACAACTAGCAGGATTTGGTTGCCTAAAGGAATTTCACTTAATTGGATCTTTAGAGAGGTTTAGACTTAGGATATACCTATGGTGAATGTGTCTAAAACATCTAGAGATCAAGGGAGAGTAAGTTTATCTTCATATGAGCTTTAAATGCTCCATCTTGTGATGAATCACAAGGAAGATGACTTGGGTATGGTAGGATTAGAGACTAGTGATGTGAGCAATGTGGGTGGCTTCTAATGTTATCAAATCTCTCTCCTAACCCCTAAAACCGCGCTCCATCTTTATAAAGATAAAGATCCAACGGATGAAAAAGGTAGCAAATGGCTAGCTGACGACCAGTTGCACCTCAATTGCGACCGGTCGCATAGATGCGTCGACCGGTCTAATTAGGCCTGGGAATGCATTTTACTTATTGTCCCGGTTTTGGCCAGTTGCAACTAGTTGCATGGTGCAGTCGACTGGTCTCAATAGACCAGCGACCAACTGAATTATGGCTTGGGTTTCAACTTGTTTGCTGACCCATTTTTGGCCTCTAGCGATTGGTCGCCTAGTACTTGCGACCGATCCTAGACATATGAGTTCTGTTGTTTGTCTGATTTGTTTACAGCAGCTCATGCACCCTCTAAGGCCTCTTTTTGGGTGGTCTTTTAGGATACCTAAGGCCATTCTAAGATGACTAAAGGTTTACCTATTGGGTTAAGTCATCTAAAGGTTTGGTTTTGGTTTAGGTTCAAGGGTTTTGGCTCACCAAGGCATCTCTGATTTACCTATTGCTTCTTCCTTGATGCAGATGTCCACTTGTGTCTTCGGTCTTCATCTTCTTTAGGCTCAACCAACACCTAGACACTAGGACCTACGTAATTGACAAATAAGGTACACTAGTATGCCACAGAAAAGTGCACTAACATTTTTGAAGACTTAGAGATGAAAATTTCAGTTGGGAAAGTTAATCTTGCAGATGAGTTTTCATTACTTTGTGAAGATTTTCATGCAATGAAAAAGACCTCTCTGATTGTTTTATATGTGAATTACATGAAAAAGAAAAACCTTAAAAACAAATTGGGTTTTGTCTAATTTAAGTTTTTTGTAAATTGGGTTTGTCTGAATTTTTTTTCTCTATAAATTTCATTAATAACATTTGTTACTATTATGTCTACAAGTTTTAATGAAAGAAGAAACACTAGAAGTATGGCTTGGAGCTTTCACTAATTTTTTTTTTTTTTTTTTTAAAGCTTACCCAGTTTTATTCTTGTTTCTTTTTTTTCCTCATTTGCTGGAAAATGCATGTGCTGAAAGTGCCTCCTTTTCAGGGGTTTTTAATATGCATGAACTGTTCCTAAATGCTTCTAGAATGGTTTTCAACCATTCCTAATGAGTGATTTGTGTCGTGACAAAAAATCAGGCCCATCCTTGATTTAGGTGAGTCACACGAAAGGAAACCATTTGGAGGGTGAATGGTATAATTTACCTTTGTATGGTCCGTTTGAATCACGGATTGGGCTGATTTTTGGGCCCTATGGCTTGGTGATCAGGGTGGATTTTACATATATAAACATCATGGTGAGCCATGTTTGAGAACTTTTTAGGCACCGGTAGGTTTGAATTTTTACATGCAACTCACATAAATTTGACTTTATGAATTGGTGGATCCCATTGTAATATTTAAGTGAAATCCACCCTAATCATTAGATGTATCTTCCTATTTTAGTCGTAGGGTCCAAAAATCAGTCTGGTCCATGATTCAAGTGGGCCATACAAAGGTAAACAATTGCAGGAGGACACCTCGTATATTGTTTCCAATTATATGGTCCTACAGAATTATAAAACATGCTGATTTATAGGCCCTACTGCTATAATGGAGAGATGTACCTAGTGATTGAGGTGGATTTCACTTGAATATCACAATGGGCCATGCATGTGAATTGGTAGATAAGTATCATGCATGCAGGGAAGGTGAAAACCCCCTATAAAGACAAACGCGTACAACTAAGAATTCCATGGTAATTGTGATTTCGATTTCAATTCACAAGAAATTCATGTTTTCAAATTATCCCTAAGAGAATTTTGTAAGTTTAGAGGCATAAAGTACTCAAATAAAACTGATTAAAAATATATAATTAAAAAATATTAAAAAATTATTATCACTTTTAATAGGAGTATAAATTTTCTTACCGGAAGTGTCTTTAAGTGGAAGATAGCTCCCTCTGGCAATAACTCCGAATCTGATGCTTCAGATTGGGAATGAATGGACGTAGCATGAAACCCCAGAAAGTCCTACAAAATCAATACTTAGCATAAGACGAATGACAAGAGAGTTTTGGGTAATTTGATGCTCCATCATGATGAGTCTTGCACATGTATGGCAAATGGAACTGTTAAAATGTCATTTACTGTCCATTCGTTGTACATAAACATGGCCTACTTGATAGTTGGACTGTAGCAGCATGCTGCTATATATAATCATGGCCTACTTGATAGTTGGACTGCAACGGTAGGCTACCATACATAAACGCGGCCTACTTGATGGTTGGAATTGGACCGTAGCGGCAGGCCAGGCTGAGTCATTCATCAGGCCTGCCCCAAACACAGTGTAGCTAGATTTTAAGCGTAGTCTAGAGGGCTAAGGTTAGGGGGCAGGAGTGGGGCCCAAGCACCTAGCCTTATTTCCACACTTACAGTGGACCATGGCTAATGCCCACTGTCTAGTAAATCCAGATACATGGATCATATTCTGTCTAGGTCCAAATAGTCCTTAGGGTCTTATTAATTAATACATTCAAATTCATACAGGCAAATATAAAAAATTTCAAGCATCAATACATGTACCCAATGTCTGGCGCAACAACTTCCATTAGGACCTAGCTATGTGTTTTATCCAAGCCAATCCATCCATTTTTGATTGATCATTTTAGGGCATAAGCCCAAAAAGGAAGCATATAGAAGGCTGGAATGAACCACACCACGGGAAGCAATGGTGACAATGACCACCACCACCCTTGAAACCTTCCTAGGGCCCATTGTGATGTTTATTTTCCGTTCAACCTGTTCATAAGTTCGCATAGATCTGGATGAAGGGAAAACATAAATATGAGCTTGATCCAAAACTTCTATGGTCCCCAAGTGGTTTTTAGTTCTAGGCATTCAATTCCCACTGTTTACTATGGTGTGGTCCATTTCAGTCTTCCATCTACCTCCTTTTTGGGCTCATGCCCTAAAATGATAGTTCAGAATGGATGGACAGCTTGGATAAAACACATATATCTTCGGAAAGGATTGAGTGGTGTGCCACACACCACCAACCTCCATAGTGTGTTGATGTCACCAAGTTTTGTGGGCCCTACATGATGTATTTGTTACATCTACACCGTCCATCCATTTTACGAGATAATTTTAGGACATAAGCCAAAAATGAGGCAGATCTGAAACTCAAGGGGACCATACCAAAGGAAGTAGTGGGGATTGAACGTCTACCAATAAAAATTATAGGGGCCACAAAAGTTTTAGATCAATCTGATATTTGGTTTTTCCATGTTTCCAGGTTTGTCTGACCTCATAAACAGGTTCAATGACAAATGAACATCATGGTGGGCCCTAGGAAGGTTTCAATGGTGGGAATCATTGTCCCCACTACTTTCTGTGGTGTGGTTCCCTTGAGCTTTGGATCTATCTCATTTTTGGATTCATGATGGCAAAATGGATGGACTGTGTGGATATAACACATACATCATGGTGGGGCCCACAAAACTTGGTAACATCAACACACCACCATGGCACACCACGCAATCTGCTTCCTATATCTGGATGGGCTCCACAGATGCCCCAATAGAAGTGTCAATCTCTAGCTAGGTCCTGGTGGGGGTAGTACACAATCCGCACCCCCAATGTAAGCATGCACAAAGCATGAAGCCATGGACTAGGTTGATCATCAAGGAGGGCCAATTCATACCAGATATACATACATTACACTAGTTTGTGGACACTTGTCCATCGGATAAATATTCATTTTTTCTTTTTCTTTTTTTTACAAAAAAAAAAAAAAAGACCTAAAAAAAAATTCGTATAAAAGCAATACGAAAGACAGTAGAAGCAAACTGAAAGAGTGTATATCCTAGCAATACAGTAGGTGGGCCAGTCCTTCAAAAAATAATAAGAACATTGTAAAAGATGGAGGGAAGTTTACCTGATTCGATGCTTTCCTGTAAATGATTTTCATGGCTATGGATTTTTGGTTTTTTGTTTTTCTTCTTTCTATTTTTTTCTTTCGATTCTTTTTTTAATCGTAGTTTAAAGAAGTTAGTTTTTATAGTTGTAAATGCATTCGTTCCGGAAAGTTCCCAGTCCCGAGGGCACAAAAACGTTGGTGTCAGGGGCTTTGTGGGGGCCTTCCGTTATTTTTTTTATTATTTTTTTTTATCTAGGCCGTCCATCAAGTTTTAGAGATCATTTTATCATATTATTCGAAAAAGGAGGTAGATTGAAGGCTCAAGTGTACCACACCACATGAAGCTGTGGTGACAATGACGCCCACCGTTGAAATCTTTCTAGGGCTGACTGTGATGTTTATTTTCCATCTAACCTATTGATAAGGTCACATAGACGTGGATGAAGGGAAAACACAAATATTAGCTTCATCTAAAACTTCTGTGGTCCCTTAGAACGTTTTCAACGGTAAGCGTTCAATCCTCAATGCTTCCTGTGGTTTCGTACCCTTGAGCCTTTAATCTGCCTCGGTTTTAGTATCATAGCTTAAAATGATCATTCAGAATGGATGGACGGCGTGGATAAACCAAATACATCACGGTGGACCCCACAGAGCCCCTTACAGGACCGTCCGTCTCAAGCTGGGTCCGGTCCGGACGCGGATTGCGTGCGGAAGCCTTTCGCCGCGACGGCACGACGGGAAGCATGGTGGGGCCCACTGTGGTGTTTCTGTGAAATCAGCACCGTCCATCTTTTTTCGTTTTTTTTTTTCTGAGAGATCATGTTAGGACGTTCAATTGTGTAACAGCAAGGTGGACCCCAACATGATGAAGCTCTTCACCAGCCGTCCATTCCAGCAGCTGTTTCAAACAGCAACCAGCGTCCACCAGTTTCAGCTTGACCATCTCAGCCGTCCAGGCCATCCCCAACGGCCATCCAGTAACCAGATGATCATCATCAATACCGTCCAAATACTTCACACGTGCAGCCCATCATCCAGGGACGTCCACCAGATCTGCATCAACTCATCCGTCCATCAAGGACAGCTACTTGATCTCCAGCCGTCCAACACGCCTCCAGCTAATCTCCTGCGTCCAGCCCATCAGCCTTTCATCAGCACACGTGCTGACCTTCATGATCATCATAGTCCAGTAGAGATCCACCGTCCAGGCCTCCATCCTTCCAGCCGTCCATTCATCCCGTTGCTGGATGAACCATCCAACCATCTCCAACGTGCCAGCAAAGTGGGCCACCTTCCATCCTCTCTCAGCACCTGATCCATCAAGATCACCCACTTCAGCACGAGAATAACACCAACCATTCATCCTTCATCATGCTCCAGCTTCAGCAAGATCAATCCACCGTCCATCCAATGGCTGTCTAAATAGCCACACATGTGGATTGTCTTGATCGTCCAATTGCTCTCTACCACTGTAGCACCGTCCATGACCAGTTTCATTAGGTGGACCATGCATCCATCCATGGTGGACTCATCCATTGAAGGAGTTCCAACGTCCCAACAGCTCGCAGCAATTCCAACTGATCAACAACACCGTCCATCATCTGGAAGCACCTCACCTTCAATGAATGGTCCAAATTCTCCAAATTCTCCATGTCCAGCTTTTGGACCAGTCAACTCCAACTCATGCGGACCTAGTTAACTTACCTAGTTACCTTCCATCCTTGGGCCAAGCAAATGCTCTCTCCATCCTCTTCCATTCATGAGCTAGCTCCAAATAAAAAAGAAAAGTTTGCTTTGGGCATTCCAAACCTAACTCCTAACCCAAACCTAAAAAGCAAATCTATTGGCTTGCAAGTGTCACCTCATCATCCAAGCCTAACTCCAAGCCCAAACCTAAAGAACTTTTGCTTGGAGTGCCACCTAGGCTTGGAGCTTTTCGTAAGGCTATGAAAGAAGCTCATCTCCCTCTCATTTCCATCATCCCTCAAAACCCATCCAAGAGTTCTCTCATCTCTTTCTTTCTTTTCTTTCTTTATTTCTTAGTGTAGAGTAGTGTAGAATTTTCTTTCTTAGTGAGTTTTAGTCTTCCATTGTAGCATAGTTGGCTAAACCTCTAACTAAGGCTATGGGTGAAGCCTTTAAAGAAATTTGCAAGCTTTGGTTCTTTCGGTTCAACAGTTGTGCTTGAATGTTAGAGTTCTCTTTGGTTGATTGGTTCGCTTATCCACCTCGGCAGACGCTATTGTTGTGTAAGCCACTTGATCCATCGTCGACTCCGGGCACGTTTGATGCTTGGGATCCCTTGCACACCTATTAGCTAGTTCATGATCGATAAAGCCCCTTGATCCATCGTTGACTCCGGGCACGATGGATGCTTTGGATTCCCTACGGTCATCGAGCTAGTGCAGGTAAAGTCATCGATCTGTAAAATCCTTTGATCCATTGTAGACTCCGGGCATATTGGATGCTTTGGATTCCCTGCGATTGATAGACGAGATCTTAACGGTGGGATCGTTCAATCAAAGCCTCCTATCTTGTAAGTATGCATTTGATCGTATGATTTGTGATCTTATCGGTTAACTTGTCGGTAAAGTTGTTGATCTGTAAAATCCCTTGATCCATTGTAGACTCCGGGCACAATGGATGCTTGGAATTCCCTGCGATCAACTAACGAGTGCTTCATGGTCAAATCAATCAGTTTATATCTCCATCTTTTATAAAATATGCAAGTGGTTTAACCGTTTTATCTTTCGATTGAAACGGATCTTTATTCGATTCCAGTTGAGTTATAGTTGAACCAATGAATCAAACATTATGGATAAATCAAAAGTGGATCCCTAATGCCTTAGCCCCCTTTTCTATTTTTGTCTTTCATCATACACACAACTTGCTCCACTCTTGTGGATTAAACCAGATTTCATCTCACTCACTTAAACTAATTCCTCTAAGTGTTCTTAACCTCAATCCCTGTAGATCGACCTCAGTCTCACCGAGTATTTTACTACTTCACTACCTGCACTTGGGTGTGCAAGTTTCGAGTTGTAGCACTTTCATTTTAAAGTTTATTTTTGTAGAAAATAGCAAAAAAGCTCTTAAATAATAAGCGAGAGGGTGGTCACTTTTTCTTTAAGAGCTTATCTAGCTTAAGCAGGTAGACATTTTTTAATTAATTTTTGGACAAGTTTGTCCTTAAATTTTTAAGTAATTCCCCCCTTGTCCTCTTCTCTTATTTAGAATATTTCTAAGGTGGGCCCACATGACGAACAACCCATATTGAAGGTGGGTCCACATAATGCATGGTCAAATCAAAGGTGGGCCCCACATGATGAACGCCCACATCAAAGGTGGGATCACATGATGGATGGTTGACATCAAAGGTAGGCCCACATGATTGACGATGGACACTAAAGGTGGGTCCCACATGATGGATGACACACATTAAAATGTGGCCTTGCATGATAGATGGACTATCCACACATCAAGTGGTCCCCATATGATGGGCGATTCATAGCAAAGGTGAGACCCACATGATGGATGGTGGACATTGAATGTAGGACCACATGATGGAAGATTGACATTAAATGTAGGACCACATGATAAATGACCCATATTGAAGGTTGGGCCCCACATGATGGAAGGTCCATAGCAAAGGTGGGACCTATATGATGGATGGTGGACATAAAAGGTGGGTCCCACATGATGGACTATCCACATAAGTGGGCCCCAGATGATAGATGGTCCACAACAAAGGTGGGACCCACATGATGGATGGTCCACATCAAAGTTAGGATCCAAGCGATGGATGGTGGATATTGAATGTGGGATCATATGATGGAAGGTTGACATTAAAGGTGGGCTTACATGATGAATGACCCATATTGAAGGTTGGACCCAACATGAGGGACAGTCCACAACCAAGTTGGGACCTACATGATGGATGATGGACATCAAATGGGTCTCACATGATGGACTACCTATGTGATGTGGGCCCCACATGATAGTAGTCCACAACAAAGGTAGGACCTACATGATGTATGGTGGACATCAAAGATGGGCCCCTCATAATGAATGACTCATATTGAAGTGGGCCCCACATCAAGGTGGGCCTATGTAATGAAAGGTTCTCATCAAAGGGAGGCCCCATATGATAGATGGCCCAAATCAAAGTGTGGTCCAACACGACGGAATGTGCACATCAAGTAGGTCCCATTTAAATGACAGTCCATGTTGAAGGTGGGATCCACATGATGGATGATGGTCATTAAAGGTGGATCCACATGATGGTCAGTTGATATCAAAGATGAGCTCACATGATGAACGACCCATAATGAAGGTAGGCCCCCACAAAGAATGGTCCACATCAAGGTGGGCCCACGTAATGGTCGGAGTGGGCTTCACATGATGGATGATTCACGTAAAAGTGTGGCCCCTCATAATGGACAGTTGACATCAAGTTGGCCCCACCTAATGAATGGTCCACATCCAAGGTCTCTTATGATGGATGACCCATATCCAAAGTGGGTCATATGATGGATGATCCAGATAGAAGGTGCACCTCACACGATGAATGGTATATCAAAATTGGGCCCCACATGATGGACAATACACTTCAAAGGTAGGGCTCATATTATGTACACATCAAATGTGGAGTCCACATGATGGTGATGGGTAGCAGACATTAAAGGGCTCCACATAAAGGACAATTAACATTAATGTTGGCCCCATATGATGGACGATCCACCCAAACAACCATTTGGATTGCTTTTATATTTAAGTTGTCGTAATATTTAAAAATGACATCAACTACTCTTAAAAAAACTCTTATTTGAAAGTTTTACCATGCCTGCTTATTTTGAATAAGAGCTTTTTTTGGAGATTTTCCCAAACAGGCTTATTTAAAACAAGAGCTAAAACAGAAAGAGCTCATTAAAGTAGCTCTTGTTCAAAAAGCTCTTATATGAGTAGAGATGCCAGTTTGGTAGAAGTCTAATCAAGTGCTTATTTGTTTAGAAAGTAGCAAATAAGCTCCAATTTAAAAAGTTGGGGAGGGGTTACTTTTTGAAACTAAGCTTACTTGGCTTAAGGGGTAGACATTGTGGAATAATGTTTGGACAAGTTTGCCCTTAAACTTTTCAAGTTATTCCCATCTTACCCTCTTATCTTCTCTTTACAATTTCTTCGAGAAAGGCCCACATGATGAACGACCCATAGTGAAGGTGGGCTCCACATGATGAATGACCCATATCAAAGGTGGGCCTACATAATACACGGCCACATCAAAGGTGAGCCCCACATGATGGATGGCTTGCTTCAAAGTGTGGCCTCGCTTGATGAACAATCTACATCAAACAGGCCCTTCCTGAGATGGTCCACATCAAAGGTGGGACCCACACGATGGATGGTGGACATTGAATGTGGAACCACATGATGGAAGATTGACATTAAAGGTGGGCCCACATGATGAATCACCCATATTGAAGGTTGGGCCACACAAGATAGGCGGTTCATAGCAAAGGTGGGACCTACATGATGGATGGTGAACATCAAAGGTGGGTCCCACATGATGGACTATCCACATGAAGTGGGCCCCATATGATAGATGGTCCACAACAAAGATGGGACCCACATGATGGATGTTCCACATCAAAGGTAGGACCCACGTGATGGATGGTGGATATTGAATGTGAGACCACATGATGGAAGGTTGGCATTAAAGGTGGGCCTACATGATGAATGGCCCATATTAAAGGTTAGGCCCCACACGATGGACGATCCACAACCAAGTGGGACCTACATGATGGATGGTGGACATCAAAGGTGGGTCCCACATGATGGACTATTCACATCAAGTGGGCCCCACATGATAGATGGCCCACATCAAAGTGTGGCCCAACATGACGGAACATGTGCATCAAGTGGGTCCCATTTGATGGACAGTCCACATCAAAGGTGGGACCCACATGATGGATGATGGTCATTGAAGGTGGGCCCACATGATGGTCAGTTGATATCAAAGATGTCCACATGATGAACGGCCCATAATGAAGGTGGGGCCCACACAATGAATGGTCCACATAAAGGTGGGCCCACATAATGGACGGAGTGGGCTTCACATGATGGATGGCCACATAAAAGTGTGGCCCTCATAATGGATAGTTCACATCAAGTGGGCCCCACATAATGAATGGTCCACATCCAAGGTCTTTGATGATGGATGACCCATATCCAAAGTGGGCCGTATGATGGATGATCCATATAGAAGGTGCACCTCACACCATGAATGGTATATCAAAATTGGCCCCACATGATGGACAATACACTTCAAAGGTAAGGCCTAGACTATGGACACATCAAATGTGGAGTCCACGTGATGGTGATGGGTAGTTGACATTAAGGGGCTCCACATAAAGGACAATTAGCATTGATGTTGGGCCCTACATGATGGACGGTCCACGAAAACCACCATTCGGATTGCTCTTATATTAAAGTAATTGTAATCTTTAAAAATGACATCAACTATCCTTAAAAAAAACTCTTTAAAAATTACGTAAAAAAAAAACCTCTCATTTGAAAGTTTTACCAAACGTGCTTATTTTAAATAGGAGTTTTTTTTTTGTTTTTTTTTATATTTTACCAAACGAGCTTATTTAAAGCAAGAGCTAGAACAAAAAGAACTTATTGAGGTAGCTCTTATTCAAAAAGCTCTTATTGAATTAGAGTAGAGATGCCAAACGTGCCCTAATTTTAGGATATTAGCAATCTAAATAGATTAAGTATTAGGGAGGGAGGAACCTAGAAGAAATGCTCTATCCAATAAGCCAAATAGATCTTTTCGTTTTCTTTTTATGTAAATTCCTATTGATTTCATCATATCTTTACTATGAATGGCTAGAATTAGCTGAACGTTCATCGTAAAGATCAAATTGTGCTAAAAAAGACATCATTCTATGTGCATCATTCTTGGCATAGAAATTGGTGTGGGCCACCTTGATGTGTGGAGTCTGATCCGAATGGAACATATGATTTTTGAGAGCACAATATGCTGAGAACCCGACTTTCAGATTGATCCGACCATCAGATGGGCCACACTGATCAGATAGAGCTAAGGTATTAAATAGTGTATTGTAACTTATGTGGGGTTGTTAGACTTCACACGTGGGCCCAAAAAAGAGGCATATCCAAGGCTCAAGTGCCACTGTTTCAACGGTGGACGTTCAATTCTCACTGTTTCATGTTCTACTTGTGCAGCTCGACTCTTGGATCTGCCCACCTCCTAACATGTCTTGGATCATGATTGATTCACTACTGAACACACAAAATGGATGGTTCTGATTTGATCCATTTGCCTCACGTATTTAGAATGACATGCAATGCACGTAATTTGCTCTCACACTGACACTTATGTACTGTATATAGTGATGTTTATTTCTGATCCAACTTGTTCACAAGGTCACACCAACACCAACACCAACATGGATGAAATAAAAAAAGCACAAATCCCAGCATGATCCAAAACTCTATGGCCCCAAGAAGTTTTCAACTATAAGCGTTCAATTCTGCGCCCCCCCTTCCTTTTTTGTGGCGTGGTCCACTTGACCTTTAGATCTGCACTAGAAAAATGAATAGACAATGTGGTTAAGACACATACATCATGGTGGGCCCACAGAACTTTGATACTGTACTTGCAAAACAAGCAATGTGGGTGGCACCCTGAACGGCAGCCCACCTCGATGTATGTGATGTAAATATATGCTGTCCACCAGTTTTGCCAACTCATTTTATGGTATGAACCCAAAATTAATTAGATACAAATTTCAGGTGGACCACAACACAGGAAACAGTGATCATTAAAAACTTCCTAGGGCCCACTTTAATGTTTATTTGTCATCCAACCTGTTGATAATGTCACACAAAACTGGATGAAGGGAAAACAAAAATATCAGCTTGATCCAAAACTGTTGTGGTCCATAAATTTATTTTAATAGTCATTCACCACTGTTTCCTATGGTGTGGTCCACCTGAGATTTGAATCTGCTTCATTTTTTACCTCATGCCAACAATGCCAATCACTCTCCACCTCCATCTGTTGGGCCCACCGGTGTGTGTTTATAGCATCCAACCTGTCCAGCTGGGTCGCCTCACCATCAAAGCTAGAGATCGCAAAAATCAGAATGACCGATGGATCACCTGGGCCACCACATGAATTTGGAGGTTTTTAAAGAGTTGCCCATTGTTTTCAATGCCATGGTTCACCGAATAGTTTTATAGGCCTGATTTTTCGGGCATCCTATTATTTTTGTGTACTCAGGGATTGATTGGCATATTCACAACACCACGGTCCCACCATAGAAAACAATGGACAGCCAGTCAAAAAACTTCCAAATTCATGAGGTGTCCTAACTGATGGTGGGATCAACCTGAGTTTTAGGCAGTTCAAATTTCATGGCAGGGCGACACACTCCATCATGAAGAGAGAGAGAGAGAGAGAGAGAGAGAGAGAGATTGATTGTATAATACTCTCACTATTACTAGGCCTTCTTCTGCTGAATCTCAAGAGTTACAAAATTCCATACTAAGAAATCTCAATCTACTAAGTACAATCCTACTAAGTACAAGTCTCCTCTGCCTCACTAG
Source organism: Liriodendron chinense (assembly GCA_003013855.2). Lineage (NCBI taxonomy): Eukaryota > Viridiplantae > Streptophyta > Magnoliopsida > Magnoliales > Magnoliaceae > Liriodendron > Liriodendron chinense. The sequence goes on along the minus strand of PVNU02004155.1, from coordinate 3,450,334 downwards.
CAAGCCCATTCTCCAACAACGAGTCTTTTAAGTACAAGTCACATCTGCCTAGCTGTTGACAACTCTACAAATTACAACAGATCCTTACAAGTCACGTCTGTCCAGCAGTTGACAACGTTTACAAATTCCGACAGATCCATCACTGTAACATCATCTCCATGTTGCAGGGCAATCAGCATGGACATTGCAATACCGGAAACAATACCTACATAGTACATATGTAGAGAGATGGTGAGCATAGAGTGAACTATTCTTTTGCCTTTTACTAAAGAACCCAATGTGCTCGCCACTCAAAGCAGCATACACCAATTTTTGGAGGAGTAATCTCTCTTTGAGAGAGGTCCTAAATAATAATAATAATAATAATAATAATAATAATAAAATCAGAAAAATAAAAAAGAATTGTTTTCAGCTGTGGTCTCCCATTTTCTGGCCAAAGAAATGGTTTGTAACGCCCCGTAAAATCGCCTTTTCTAAGATATGAACACACTTGGGCCCGACCTTCACCACTAGTTCATTCCGTCAGCCCTAAAGGTGAGTTGGGAGTAAATCCTTCAACCCCCATCAGCCTCTCTTAAGTTTCATCCTCAACTCTCTAACATGTAGCCCTCATTTTGCAGGATTTCTTGAAAGTAACCAAGAGATTTAAGGTGCGGACCATTTACCTGTAGGTTGCCTAGCACCAAATGCCTTCAAATGTAGTTAATGTCCAAATTTTTGATTAATTTTTCTGTCATTGTTGTTGAGATGTTAGAAGCATGCTTATATGATGACTATGTGTTGAAATTTGCTTGCGTAGAACTCTTTAAGGCTATCATGTATGCTAGAATCACTTTTACGTTCATATTTATGTCTCATGTTCTTAAATTATGCTTGATGTATACAACAATTTGCTGTGATGAAGTGTTTTCCTATGATTTGTCTAACTCGGCAATGGATGAGAATTAGGGGCGGCTGCATGAGGCCGATTGCCCCTTTGGGACTGAAACCGTCGACGGAGGTAGAATGCGGGTGATCGGCTGTGGTGTGAGGACCACACGGGCCACAGGCGCCTAAGGCCGACCCCCCCGTCTTCGTCTCAGTCGAAGGTGTCAGCCCGACTCCGGGTTGGGCGTATTGTGTGTAACCTATCGCTTCTATTCGAACCTAAGTACCATTGTCACCACTGGATGGGCCCACTTAAAATTGTACGGCGATCGATCCCCAAGTCTCATGAGCCGGGGATGGTGGTATGGGACCTATGCCCGAGCTGTCGGCCTACGCTGGGGTGGTGCCTCCCCGTAGTGACCATTGAGCACAGGGTTGTTCGAGCGGCCCTGTCAAATACCCGGCCGATTGTTTCGTGCCAGAGCCCTGCTTGAACAACCCGGGCATTATTGTTAATTTGAATAACAAGCCCACACTTCTAAGTTAATTATTTATATTAGTGGTTGGGTGACGACCCTTCTGCTTTGGCTTGGGCATGGCTGACGGGCCACTGCCTAACCATACTTGGATCGAGGGGTTACTGGCGATGAGATGCATTCGCCACGCAGGGAGCCAGATGGTCCCAGTTTGGCCTGGTGATAGAATAATGGTACAGTGGTTTCGCCAACCGGCTGGATGTTAAACCGGAATAACTAATAACTCGGCTAATCATACATAGTTCGGCATGGCATGCATTGTCTGTGCGGGTGAGGTGGTGGTGCCACTCACTGGCGGCTGTGACTAAAAACCGGTGTCCGGGCATGCATTTGCACTTCATGCATTCATGCATTAAGATTATAAGATGTGATTGTGCGACTGGTGGGGTGGTGCCCCATTCATTGGTGACTTGAGTTTGTGCGGGTGAGTGGTGGTGCCACTCACTATCGGTTGTGACTAGAAAGGTTCTATGTTTATGCTTTTGACTGCTATGTATGAATGTTCGTTTTATTACATACTACGCTTATGACTACTGTATACGTATGTTGTTTCATTACCTACGTTTGATTACATTTGTGCTTTGAGTAACTTAGGGAAATGGAACCACTGAGTTGATGACTCACTCCCACTTTGGGACGGTGTTCTAAAACACCATCCAGGCACTTTCATTGGTGCAGGTCCCTCATGAGCTAGCAAGCTAGAAGAGGCCCAATCAGACAGGTTGAGTGGATCCCTTCGTACATTGCTGTTTAACTTACTTATTTGCTGGTACGTCCCTATTTCATTTCCTAGCTTGACCTATCACTATGATTTGATGCCATATTGGCCAAACACTTGAATGACACGCATTGCATATGCATTAGTAACTCCTGGGATACCGGGGATCGAGTTTGTACTCGACCCTTGGGGTTTTGGGGCGTTACATGGTTGGAAAAGAAATTCCAATTATTTTTTTCCCAGACAACCACACCAGAATCCACGATTGTGGATTTTGGCTGAAATTGGATGTGATATGCATAGTTGAAATGCATCGTCATGTCATCCATTGACCTGTATGAAATACTTCGATCCAAATGAAACGGAATTGATTACTAGAGTGTGCCTGTCGGTAGTGATGAGCGGCGCACGCTATGATGAGCACGTGTACCTCGTGTGAGGCAAGCATGAACGTTTTGGATGTGTACTTGCAAGTTTTATAGTCATGCATGTGCTTGGATGCATGCATGCATGCATGTAGGCATTTGAATGTGTGCTCGATCATGTATATGGATGCCTGGATGCATTCGATATTTGGATGCGTGAGAAAAAAATGCATACTTGCATTCATCTAGATGTACTTCAGGAGATGCAAACATGCATTTTTTGGATGTGTACTTGCATGTGTGTCTAGGGCCGCGACTTGCGTATGGGTCAACCTGAACCTGACTGACCTAACCCAAGTTCCAGTTGGATTGTCAAGGTCCTTGGGTTGGGTTCACCTTGAAAAATGCCAACCCAATTCGAATTCAGGTCAGGTTGGCAATGATAAAATGTATTTGTGTTGGCTCAGGTTGAGTTGGGTCGAGTACAAAGGACATCGGGGTTGAGTGCCTTAGGTTGGAATTCAGGTTGGGTTGGGTTGACCCTCAAACCAACCCAACCTGCTCGAGTTGCACACCTATGTATGTAGTTATTTTGTTGTGTCTCGCCTGTTAGCCCAGCTGGAAGACGCCTAGGCATTTCAACAGCAGGTCTCAGGTTCGAAATGCTAAGGAGACACACTAACCCCACCGGTGGGTGGGTGCATCGTGTGACTAACCATATGGGTGCATTGCGCAGCTAACAGGGTGGATGCGTTGCATGACTAACAAAAACAAATTTTGTTGGATACATGCGTGCATGTAGGCATTTGAATGTGTACTGGATGATGTATACATTTATTGAAAATTGCAGTGAGGTAGAAATGAACCAAATTAAGATTACAAAGCTTGCAACTTACCGTTTTCGACTACACCCGGGATCATTGATGCTTTTCTTGAGCTCAGCTGGGTTCTGAATGCCATTTGGGAAGCTAGTCCAGACCAGTTCATAAAGCACAAGGAAAGAAATTACATTAGTATCATATCTTTATTTCTCACCTTACAGGAAATCATGCACAGGATCATCAATTGGGAATTTTATAACCCAAAACATACAGTTACACCCTTAAGAATAATGCCACATGGGTTTTCCAAATATCAGAAACATGAAAATGGATCATGGTGCAAGATTTCACCATCATTGTTGTCATCATCTAAGCCCTAACCCAACTAATTGGGGTTGGCTCATGTGGCGATCACCCAAAAAAGGTTTGCTATTCTTAGGCATGTATAGCCCAGCCACCTACACGCTGGTACGTGTGACAAAAATCCAATACCTTCCACCTGTTAGGCTGCACCGTCCAAATGCCCTGGTCCAAAACGCAGACTGCCTCACTCATCTGGTGGGCAGCTATAAAGAATTTAGTCCCATGAATTTGATTTGCACACCAGCGCTAATTTGCCAGCCTGACCTTTTGGCTACTAAATCTACACACACGAGTCCTACCAGATGGACCACTGGATCTCACACACGTATGACAGATTGGCAAATGTGCTGGCATGTAAGATGGGCAGGCTAGAAGAAACCAAGCAATCAAACAAATTTCTATTTCAACAAAAGAACCTAAGAATTGGCCACAAGGAAAATAAAAATAAAAATCCACAATGCCTAAAAATTCAACCCTGAAATGCGAAGGTTGGCGATTGCCAATTAACATTTAAAATTCACTAATCAACTCATATTTTGGCTGAGCCGACTCTCTTTGGCCAAGATCGAAAGGTCCAAACTTCACCAAGCTGAAGTCGATGGTGATCCATCAAAGCAATTTGTTTCGTTAACTCATCTCTAAATTAAAGGGGATGAGGAAATGAACGAGGATTTTTTCCCACAGAATTAGAGCATGGTGGATGAAGTGCCTCTAGGGTGTCATGCCATTGCCGCATGCCCATGAAACTCAAGGGAAAACGACATAAGACATGACCTACTGTGCTATAGAGGCCGAGCTCCCTATTTGTTCCGAACTTAGTTTGTACATGTGGGCCCCATGGCTGGTCCATTCGAGCCATTAATCTGGTGGCCCTCGTCATGGATGGACCATTCCCAAAATATCCTCTCAATCGGTCAATTCTATCCTTCCCCTTGTTGGCATGCAAATACATGGTTAAAAGAAATGCACAAAAGACCCCATTCAATGGAGGAAAGAGAATGGCTACGGTCTTCCAATTTAGGTGATTTTGGGGAATGGTCCATCCATGTCCTTCAGATAAATGGCTTGGATAGACTAAGTTCCCAACAAGAAGTTCTTGTTCATAACAAATAGGGAACTCTACCTCCAGTGCTACATGGGGCAAATTGTTGGGTGATTAGAAGGCAGCATGAGTGGAGATGAGAATGTTAGAATGAATGTGTGGGAAGACGGATAGAAATGAGAATGACGTCATCTGAAGCAGTGTAGTAGTTCCAATGAGATTGTCGGGTCATGTGCAAGGTATTTCGTACCGGTAATGGTGGCCGTAACGGTCCAGACCATTACCGATACGGGTATCGGCCGTAACAGCCGATATGGTGGCGTAACAACCGTTACAACCCCTGTAATGGTTGATTTTTTTTTTTTCTTTCTTTCTTTCTTTTTTCTTTTTTTGCTCGAAAAATTCTAGAAAATATCCAGAAAATCCATAATAATGTAAATATTCCAAATATGTATTCATGTTTTTTTTAATTATTTTGAACATGTTTATGGTAGCGAAATGGTCTACTCTTTGGTGAGAGTGTTGTAGCGGGCTGCCTGGTGAATTTATGGACATGGTTATATTTCTCTAATGTTTACACATCAGAATCAAGCATTAGAACTAGAAATGGGAAAAAATGCATAAATAGCTCTCGGAGCTTCTATTCGCTCAAATTGCTTTAATCTACGGTTTTAATCCTAAAAACTAAAATAAGAGTGGTCGAAATCTTCTATAGAATAATCTAGGAGAGTTTTTGAAATGAGAAAAGTGAAAAAATGGAGAGAAAAATAGATTTAAATGGGAAAAAGTAGCCTTTTTTTTTTTTTTATACCGTTATGGGGGTAATGGTCATTATGCCCCGTACGGCCCCTAAAAACCAACAGCCCCGTTTCATCCCTGTATTGCGTAACGGTCACAACCATTACCTATATGTATCGGCCTTTACGGCCGTATCGTAACGGATACAGAACACCTTGGTCAATTGCAACAAAGTTCAGAGATGGTTCCTGTAAAGAACATGATACATCTGAGCCACATATCACACGTAGGCATCAAAATGGATCCCATGAAAGATTGCATTAAATGGTCCTAGGGACCAATCAGTGGCTTCTTTAAGGGTCTATGCAGAACCATACAGTGAATAAACCATGTTTCTAGGCTCATATACGCAATTGCTCAGCTTAAAGAGTATGTACAGTCCACTGTACACCAGCAAATACTCATGATTGCCAAGCCAGTATGCTGAGAGCCATGGCAGAATCTGGATTCTTTTCATGCTCTTGCCCAGCAAACCGTCTACACCAGCTGCACTATATGTACTGTCATACAGTTCATATAGAAGCTCCTACAATGCATGGAGAACTGAAAGATATGTCGACTCTCTCATTTCTTTGCTGATCTTTAGGATTAAAGAGTAATGATCTAGTGGGCTGAGTGTACTGGAACCTTACCCTGCACATAGTTGCACTTGCATGTGGACTATTTTGCATCCACACCACCTACCTGGACTGTCCATTAGGTCCAGTCCACTCTTCATAGAAAGCCTTGGAAAAATTATACTAATCAGATGATCCAACCATCCAGTGAGTGGCTTGGAGAAATTGATGGACAAGATTGTTCGCTAAAGATTGGTCCAATCACAGATGTTTAGGACCATTTGATTGCTGTCATTTTTGCACAGTAATGAGCGAATATCACATTAGATCTAATGGACACTCCAGTTAGGTGGTGTGAATGATGACAAGTCCAAAACTCCAAATGCAACTATGTGCATCAAAAGGTTTCCATAGACAGCCCCTGTAAAATTTCTCAGTATTAAGTTACAGCTTATATAAAAAGCCGTAAGTAGAGAATTGTAGAGAGATGGCTACTCCAACTAAAATTTTAATTTCGTGGGTTAATAGCATGCATTGCCTTCCTTAGGAATGCGTTGCTCTTCCCACTACATTAGTTGCCAGGGTTTATTCGCATGTGTCGTGTAACTTGTGTTTTCTATTAAAACCACACACGCGCGCGCGCGCACAACTGTGTTTTCTATTGTCAAAAAAGGAAAAAAAAAGAAGAAGATATGTTTTATATTATCCAGGGTCAAGACTGAACTAGCTGGCTTTTGTCGTTGCTGGCCATTTGGTGGTTGGTTTGGCTTGAAAGAAATAGTAGGCAGTTACAGGACTCCTCCCGCGTAGGTTGAGCATGTGGCAGAGGCTGTTCTTGTGTTGGTTGCAAATTGGAAGGAGTCTTGTTCAATTTGGGGGTAGTTTAGGCCCTTGAGGCTGGTGGGTTTGTCTTTTTTCCTTTGGTTTTTGTATTCTTTGCCATTAGGTTTACCTTCGGCTTTTTAATAAAGATTATCACTCTTAAAAAAAAAGTATCAATTTCAATTTTTTCTTCTTCTTTTTTTTAATCTTCAAGAAAGGTATTTTGGAATTCCTTATCTTTGTTTAGTCGCATCTAGTCGCATCAGAGGGGAACACTGATTAGAGATGAAGGGCCTAATAAGGACTCACACCGACATGGTGAGAAGGGGCATGAAAGCTTGTTCGGCCTCAGGATAGATATGCAGAATAGGACTTGTAAAGCCAACCCCAAATACCCAGGAAAAAGGCTACGGTGTTGATTAATGATGATTGTGGTGGTGGTGATCAACTTGGCCGACTTTCCATAATATCATTGATTGGCCGCTCGGTCAAACTCAGAAGAGAAAAACCGATTTCTGACTCCGAGTTTTTCAACCTTTACATTGAGCTGCAATGCGAAGAAAAACTACTGCCAAAGGGAATGCTTTTTGTTTTTTATTGTAATTTTGATAAATAACATGGAGCAAGATGGTACTCTTGGAACGACCAGTGTATAGTTGCATGAAGCGTGAAGCCAAACAGCAACAAATTCGGGTGCGAGAGCAGGAAAGTGTCTATTTCAAAATGTAAAGAAGTAGAAATAGGTAGGAAGCAGGAGCAGGAGTCCGAAGTGCAACTAAAAGCAGGAGCTGCGCATAGAAGAATCTTGTCCCCAGTGAGAAAAGAAGAGAGACCCTCTAATGCACCCTTACACAAGGCAGAAGCATAGAAAAATAAGAATAACACAAATTCAGTGCTGATAGACTGGCATGGTGAAAAATGAAGTTAGATTTGCTAAGTCCACATGCACCTCTACATGCGGCCACATTGCAATCTGTCACTTATGTAGGACACTCAGTCTCTGCATCAGGTGGGCCCAAACATGTGGATGACCTGCCCCAAGAATCAAGCCAATTAACTCTTCACACATCGCATGAATATTTGCATGTTATTCATTGGCAATTTTTTAAGCATCATTTTTTCCTGCATGCCAGCCCCACCACATGAACAGTCCATCCTGATTATGGGACAGGTCAACTACACGGTGCGGCGCACCTGATCCATGGCTTGGATGCAACACAAACATTCCAGGTTGGCGCCTGAGGCTACTTGTAGATGTGAGGTGCGAGTAGAACCACACATTGATAAGGAAACAAAACAGAGATCATATCTCATGTCCACAATCATGTTCCCCAAGTCTGTGATCACTGGACCATCATTCCTCAAGGCGGATCTTATTTCGGGAACTGTCATTCAATCACTTGAGTTCATTATCATCCTCTAGCAAGAGTAAAATGGCATTTAAATAAAAAAAGAAAAGGACACATGTCCATATTGGTGGGAAATTTTTTTTATTGATTTTAATGCCGAATCAATGATTGCAGAGGGGGGGGGGGGTAACTTGTTGGAGTATTAAGTCACGGTCTGCCCAGTGGATAACTTCCAACTTTTCATGTCTGTGCAACATCCTACCTGTCTAAAAGGTTGGCCTGATCATGAGGATACCCTTATGCAAAATTTTGCTATTTATCAATGGCTACACTTTCTTTTCATGGTTTGGGCCACCTGATGAGAAGATGGCTGATTTTTGCAATAGATCCCATGGTGGGGCCAATCTATTGGAAGGGTTGGATTTCACATTGACTTAATAGGTTGACAGGTTGGAAGTTATCAGCTGGGTAGACCATACCTTGTGGTCCACAGACACACACACACACATAAAAAAAAAAAAAAACATGTATTTATGTATGTGCATTCACGCACACCCACACCCACACACACATGTGAAGCCACACCTGCACACACACACGTGCGCACACCCAAAGATCCACACCCATCAACACACACAGGTATTTAATTCAAAATTCTGGATTGGCATATTTAAAACTGCATAAATGGGTCAGTAGTACCTCCTCCAAGGGTAATAAGCCACCCCAAAACAGGTGAAATCACACACACACACACATGGTCTTTAATTTGAAAGGCTGGTTCACCGTATTTAAAACTATAGAAATGGGTCAGTAGCATCTCCTCCAATAACAAGCTGCCACAAAACAGGTGAAATCATGCGCACACGCATGCGTGCACACACACAACACACAAACAGAGGTATTTAATTCGAAAGGGTGGTTTCACATATTTAAAACTATAGAAATGGGTCAGTAGTACCTCCTCCAAGGGTAACAAGCCGCCTCAAAACAGGTGAAACCGCAGGGGGAAGAACTTCCACCTACAAACATGGATCTAATTAGCAACCCGAAAAACGGTAGGAAAAAAAAATTGTTTCAATTGAGAAAGAAGCATGAAGGTAAAATACTGCCATAGGCATCACAGTGACACAGTCACAGGAACTGACGGTAGAGATCTTATTGTTCAGTGGGCTGGGTTGGTCCATAGCCCGGCCTTCCACGGGATGTAAGGTTTCAATTTTCAAGTCTAAGGGCTAGGCTTGGGCCTGATTCTCAGGACGAAAAAACTGGCTGGGCTTGGGTCTGGCTTTAGAAAAGTTCTATTTAGGATGGCATGAGCTCAAATCTAAGGCCATTTAATTTCTTCTTGTTTCATATACTTTTCCTGCTCAATCTTCATGATGCTCCAAGATATCCGCTTCTTCTTTCCTGTCAATAGCTTGGATGGCCTACGATAATGTTTCTTTATATGGGTGTGGCTTACATACTCTAAACTTCTCTTCCTTAATCGAACCATAGTGGGAATTCTTCCAATCTTTGATTTGCATTTAGTCCATGTTTTGATACAGGTATTCCAAGGAAAAAGAAAATGTAAGGATCCATTTGGATGACAGTCCTAAAATTATTTTTCCAAAAACAAATTTCTGTGTAAATGATAATTTTGAAAATCATTTTCTGAAAATTTGATTTTACCCGGAAATGTTAAGATGCTACCTGTTTAAGTTGTTCTTAAAAGTTTTGTTTGGATTTCTGTTTGCTTAGAAAAAAAAAAAGTAATTTTATGAAAGGAAAGCAATAGGTAGTTATTAACCCAATTGCAAACATGCAATCCTCAATTTCCAATGATCTAGTTGGATATAAATCAGAATAGTGACATTTTTCTTTTTAGTTGTTCTTTTCTCAGACCATAAGCATCTTCAGCCACAAAGGTTTCTAACATTACATAGAACACATTGTCGATTGACCATGCACATGGCGTAGTTTTGTAACCATGATAGTCTTTAGAGTATGAAGGATAGAAGGGACGGTGGCGATTATTACAGGCCCAGTCCAACTGTGCGGCCATCTCTCCAATGCAGCCCAGCAGTGTATTGCTTCTCTAACTCCAGCTGGAGCTGCTCCTGCTTCTCCGCTCGGTCTTTATCGTTGGGCTTGTTCTCTGGCTTCAGATCTCCTTTCACACCCTACAATCGGCAATAGGCACCATGGCAACCTCAGACTCTGGAACCGTGTTAGTAGGGAGGCTGAGAAATTCTAATGAGTGATGGTAAATGAGACAGAGTGGAGAGAAATGAAGATACTAACTCCTCTAAGGCCCACAGACACCTCTCGGCTTCTTAATCGTGCATCAGATGGGCCCCACCGAAGGAGGCCACTCATCGGACGGGCAGCATGTATGATGAATTTGAGTGGCTCACAACTTCCTTTAGACCATCCACTACTTACTCCACATGCATGCCTGCCTGAATTTTGAGTGGGCAGTTATGGTGCGTCCGCACATGATGCACCACATAGATGTCCTCCTACATGGGACCTTGTGTACAGGTGTGTGGGCTTAGCAAAGCTCTGAAGATATTTACCATCTGTGTAACATTTCTTGTCATTGAATTCATTTGGTAAAAAAAAAAAAAAAAAAAAAACAAAGAAAGAAAGAAATCAGGTAATTACCATGAGTTTGTTGAATTTCTCCTGCTGTTCTCGATCAGAAAACAATGGCACATCCCAGCGATTGCCCGATTGTAATTATAACGGGAAAAATGAAGAAGATAGAGAGAAAAAAGCAGTAAAAGGTGAAAGATTATACAGGATTGAATGAATCCCAAATCTGCAAATGGGACCTTAACATGTCCTTAAACTGTTACCTCAAGGGGAGAGGTTAAAATCCCATATGCTGGGAAACTTCCTCCCTTAAATGGGATGCCGGGGAGTTCCTGGAAGCTGGGGTCCAATGCGCCTTAGGATGAAAAGCGGGTAGGTGCCCCGTGCACCAGCTGCCTTAAATGGCTCTTTGGTAGGAATGTCTGGAACACTTGGGGTTTGCTCCCCCAAGGGTGTGACAGGGGGTCTACCATCAATGGGTTGGTGCAAGAGTCCTAAGGAGATCGGGGACAGCGGGAAGTGGTAGCGCAGGCTGGCTACTTGTTACCGTTCACCCCCCCCCCCCCAAATCTGCAATCTAAAATTTTAAATTGTAGAAAACTAGACTGAAATAAAATAAATAGTGGGTGCAGGATTGCAGAATGCTAAACTGAGTCCAGCCATCTACAATTGAAACCCAGTCACTCCATTGTGCCAATGCAATACACACAAGAGATATCTGGGCTGTTCTTCAAGCAGTCTTGCCATTACTGTGCCATGGCACAAAAATCAGGTTGGTCCAGTCATCAGGTGGTCCATACATGCTCACTGAATGGGGAGGCTGATTAACCTTGCCATCCCATATTCTCACACGTGTGATCCGCCTAACAAGTGGACCAGCCTGCATATATGACAGACCTGCCCGAAGATCATCCAGGATCTCACTTTGACTTGTTGTTACATGCAGTGCAACTGGGACTACAGACAGCAGATGCCCAGCTGGCATTAACATTTCTCCGTGGGTTATTGTACCTCTTCAACAGCAGCATTCTTTTTGTTTACCCACAGTAGCTTCTTCTTTTGGTCAGTTGACATACATCCTCCGCCTACAAGGTTCCTATTTACTGCAGCAATAAATAGCTCTGTCAGCAATCCCTCAGTCATAAAATAAAGATAATAAGTTATCAAACTAATTGAAGATGATGTGGAAGTTCATGATGATTAGAAGATAGAGAGGTTCTTCGATGATATGAAAGTTCATGATGATTAGAAGATAGAGGTTTGCTCTTTGATGATATGAAAGTTCATGATGATCAGAAGGTAATTGGTAGCAATCAAATTCAAGGGATACATGTTGGCATGGTGGCAGAAACTTCATATGCAATGGATGCAGAAAGGAAAAAATTATATCAAAACCCGGTATCATGTGAAGAAACTCCAAAATTTTCTTCATGTCAATTACAAATTTACAATCAGATTTTGTTTCATCAATTTCAATCTTGCAAACAAGTAGGTTGAACTGTCCAAGAGTATGTAGGAGGTTTGAGGTTACAGATCCAAAATCAGGTATCTGTACCATGGTATTAAAAAATGGCTGCATAACAACTGTTGCGTAACAATAATGGTGTAAGCGGAAACGCTGAAAAATATGCCAATTTAAATTTTTTTAGGAATAAAGTACCTCAAATGCATAACAATGACAGTCTTCTTCGTTGCATGGAAACACGCACGGAGACGACAGAAAACCCACTATAGATGTTAATTCTCTACAACAGGAGGGAAGAGAACACTATACACACTATGGGATCTTTACATTTGACGGACTAGGATTTCTCAAGGCCAGAGTTAAGAGAGGAAAGAAAGAAGCTTATCAAACCATACAAGTACACCTATATTTGCATAAACCTCCATCCTTGAGAAATCCCAATTAGAGACCAACTCCAATATCTCTTATGTAATGATGGTAATGAGGTGTACCGAATTACCATACTCCCTCCAAATTAGAAAACCGAATCTGTACCCTCCAATCAGTTAGATCCAGTGTGAGACCTCTGAGGCTACAATCCTCTCTAGGGGAGGAAGGAGAGGACATCCAACAAAATCCACAAGTAGACCAGATACGATTTGTCCAATCTCCAACTGCTTGTCCTATACCGTTGATTGATAGGCCTCATTTGGCTAGGGAATGCCTAGAGAGGCTCTCAACATCCCAAAGAGGACAAATGTAATGAGTAACACATTGGCGTAGGGCAACATCTTGATGCTACGGATGGCAAGCCCAAAAGCAACAAGAAAAGTTGGACTTGCTTAATTTGCCATGCAAACAATCAAGCAAATGACTGGCAAATAGACGCCCAGAAACTCAGTCCAAATCATGATGGACAGGGGGCCGAAAACCAGGTTGTTAAGCAGGTCAAATGTAGGGCTGCTAATGGGTCGGTTGGCCCGCCTTGGGCAGGAGTATTGGCCCAAGGGCTTAAAATTCAAATTGACCCGACTCGACCCATTAGGGCGGGTGGGGAAATTTTGTAATATAGAACCCCCCTGCTCTCTCTCGCTCTCTCTCTCTCTCTCTCTCTCTCTCTCTCTGACTCGAGCTCGGGCCCAGCATAAACATTTCGAGCCAGACCATTTTGGCCTGGTCACAGGCTCAAGCCAAGTTTAGGCGTACATTTAAAATTGCGACCTAGGCTTTGACAAACGTTGGCCCGGCCCTACCCCGACCCATTAACACCCCCAATCAAGTGGCAAAGGAAGCCAAGCCACTTGGACGGAAACCAATGCAAGTGACGTGTGAATCAATAGCAAGTCCACTCAAGCTATGGTGGACACACAACGACCACAACTATATCTCAAGGGAAGAGATGAATCAATTAGGTCTGACATTGGTCAAGGACACAGAGAATCAAGGCGGTTAACTAAGAAGCCAAAGCTAGTCAAGGTTCATCAAGAACGTAGAGCTACACATTGGTGGGTGTAGGGGTGTCAATGGGCCGGGTTAGGGCCGGGCTAAGCTCTATCCAAGCCCTGCCCGTCTCTTTCAACATATGCCCAAACCCGGCCCGGACCCGTGACGGGCCACAATAGATAAGCCCGAGCCCGGCCCAAGATACAAATACAGGGTCCAACCCGTACCCGGCCCTAGCCTGAGCCCGGCCTTTAATATAGAGAGAAATTATTCTTTAATCCCGTTTTAGGAGGGAGATGGATTTTTAGGAAAAATTTGTCTAAAATTTAAATTTTAAAAGGAGGAAAAATATTTTTATTTTAATTTTAAATTAAAATATATATATATATTCGGGTCTGGCCGGGTTTTCAGGCTTTTTAAGAGCCTAGTCCAAGCTCGGCCCGTTTAAAACGGGCTTATAATTTAGGCCCGAACCTGACCTGCGAGCCTGATACTCTAGTCCAAACCCGGCCCAAGGCGGGCCAAGCCCGAAAGCCCGTCGGGCCAACCCGGTCCATTGACACCCCTAGGTGGGTGGGTTGGTGTAACGCTCCGTAAAACTGTCCTTCTTAAGACTCGAGCGCATGCTCGAACCCGCTAGACACGTATCGTCCTTGGACAAATAATTGACCACACCTAACTTAGAAAACTATAGTCTCATGGAATCAGGAACTTAGATACGCACATAGGAGTCCATTCCGCCGCCCGTTCCAAGACCGATAAGCCCGAAACTCGTCGGGGACCACCCACGTACTGGGCTTGACACTCTTAGATGGGCGTTATGACGAGATCGGCACCCGAAACCATAAATTGGGATGTCCTGCAAGTGCACATGTGAGTGCAAGTGTACTTGCACTACACCTTAAGTGAGCAATCATTACCAAATTCACTTTTCTTGTGTGGGCCCCATAGACCCTTGCATGGCCATGGAATGTGGACCATGGACTTTAAACATAAACCAGCACATAATCCCTTGACATGGGCCCCAATCGATAATCGATGACCTTCAAATGGGTATCGCTTTGGATCCGGCAATCACCATGCCCGATCGGTCCTAAATCGTACCCAAATAAGGATCTCAGAATGGTGAGGCTATCCTATGGGCTGGATCAGCCCAGAAGGGTCAGGTGGACCCCACATGATCAAAACAGGGCCCAAAACGTCACTTCTATATAACTTAAAACATTGGGCTATATGTCCCAATTAACCCAACCCTTATAAACCCATTTCTCAGCTCCCTCTCTCATTTCTCAGCCATTTCTGAGAAAGAGAGGTGTGAGAAAGAGGAAGGGAGAGCTAGAAGAAGGGGAATTTGTAAGGAAGACCCTTGCATGCTACTCTACTTGGGCCTAGCCACCTCTACAACACCTTAGCCGACACCTCTTACGTTGGAGACCCTTCCGGGTGTGGGTAGAGGTAAGACAATACCAATTTCCCCATCTTCTCTAGCTTCTTATGTAGATTCTTCCTTTTCCCTAATAAGCAAGCACCTTCTTGTAGGATTTCCCTAATTCTCCTCCAAATCAAGGTGTGTATCATTTACCCATGTGTTGCCATGCAACCAATACTTGCAATTATAGTTAATACCTTCAATTTCCAGGTTTAAGAAGTCATACTTGTTGGTTAATGTCTGAATTGGAGCTAGGCAAGTTATATGAGAATAGTAGGATTACTCCGCCTAGAGATTTGGATGCTGGGTGTATGCTAGGGCCATTTGCATGCTCATGTCATCTTGCACATGCTCTCATTATGTAAATTTACTATGCTAAGATGTCTTAGATTCCATGCCAATATGTTAATTGTTGAGATTTTAGTATTACATGTCTTCTAAATCAAATTATGTAGAAGCTATGAAATTGAGAAGTATTTGGGGCGACGGGTAGTAGCTTTCGACTCGGCAAGTATCATAGTAGAGGCGGCCACACAAGGTCGGCAGCCTCGAGAACGGGGTGGTCGATTATGGTGGAAGTTGGGGCGATCGGCTGTGGTCGAGGACCATACGTGCTCAAGGCTGGTCTTCCCCTTGCTTCCCCTAGCCGAGGACCTTGGCCCACCACCGGGCCGGATGGTAATATATATCTAAGTATCTGAATGTGTTCTATTACGTATGTAGAATCCATGTACTGGCGTACCATCCGATAGGCCCACTAGAAACCGTATGGCGTACCGATCCCTCAAGACTCATGAGCCGGGGATAGTGGTATGGGCCTTATGCCCGTGCTGTTGGCCTACGCTGGGGTGGTGCCTCCCCGTAGTGTCCATTGAGCATCGTAAAGGTGACGAACCTACTACTCAACTATAGGATAGGGTGACGAACCCTATTCCACCTGTGTTGGGTGCGACTGATGAGCCGTGGCCAAACCAGGCCTTTAGGGCTATAGACCCAAGATAGGATCGAGGGGCTACTGGCTGTGACCTGTGTTCGCCCTGCAAGGAGTCAGGTGGTCTCGGTTGGCCAAAATGATGGAATGTTGGTACAGGGGCTTCGCCAATCGGCTGTGTGATGAAAAGACTTAATTAATTACTTGGCTAATCATTTATAGTTTGGCATGATATGCATTGTCTGTGCAGGTGAGGTGGTGGTGCCACTCACTGGCGGCTGTGACCAATGTTATCAAAATCGTTATCATACCGCAAATCGTAGTAGGGGTTGAATCGTATCGAATTGCAAATCGTATCGTAAATCGTAAGATTTTTTTAATTTCTTAAAATTTTGAAAAAAAAATGAAAAATATAAATAAATCACTTTTTTTTTTTAAACTCATTAGTCTTCCTTTTGCCATCAATGTGCACCAAGTAATACCATATCATGGTAGTGTTAAGGGATTCTTATTCCCTTTTTTTTTTTTTTTTTTTTTTTTTTTTTTTTTGTCTTTCAAGACATTCCCCTTATGTTCTTGTTACCTTTCTTGAATGTATAATCACGGTGGAAAAGTAGCCTTTAATATTATAGACCAAAAAAATAAAAAAGATATTTTGATTTCTAAACATCATTCCACAATGTATATAAGTCAACAATATGATTGTAACCATCCATAAAAACATTACAAGTAAGTCATAAATCAATTTGGTATTTCGACGAGTTAAGAAGTAAGAAATCACAAAAAAAGCTAAATGATTTAATAATGAAGAGAATATATATCATTTAATATCTTATAAAGAACAAATAAAATAATTTACTCATATAGACTAAATGATTCTTAATGCCTCCACCAATTTAAAAAACATAAAACGAAAGCCAAGTGAAGCTTAAAATAAAAGAGAACAACTATAATTTGAATTATAAATCGGGATTTAAATCGTAAATCGTAGGATTCAAATTATAGAATCGTAAGATTCATATAAAAAAGGATTCAAGGTTGGGATTCAAATCGTTTTGCTTAAGATTCGACTAAAATCGTATATCGTAAATCGTAAGATTTTGACAACATTGGCTGTGACAAACATTGGTGTTCGGGCATGCATATGCATTACATGGATAAGCTCTTACGTAGAAAGGCAGAAGCTGCATTCCAGGAACTCAAGGATAAACTCACATCCGCCCCTTTCTAATCTTGCCGGAGCAAGGTGTCAAGTACACCGTGTACACGGATGCATCTCGAGTGAGTTTGGGATGCGTATTGATGCAGAATGACAGAGTGATTGCTTACGCGTCCCGTCAATTGCGGAAGCACGAAGAAAATTACCCCACTCATGACTTAGAGTTAGCCGCCATCATTTTCGCCCTGAAATTGTGGAGACACTATCTGTATGGGGAAGAATTTGAGTTATTCTGTGACCATAAGAGCCTAAAATATATCGTCACTCAGCGCGATTTAAACTTGAGGCAGCGACGATGGATGGAAACGCTTAAAGACTTCAATTTCGAAGTATCATACCATCCCGGCAAGGCAAACCTAGTGGCCGATGCGTTAAGTCGCAAAAGGGCAATAGAATTTGCGGCCCCTCTTATGGTAAGAGAATGGAATATGGTTGAGTTTGTGCGAGACTTCGAGCAAAAACTCACTGTAAAGGAGCCTTACGCCATGATCGCCCACCTTCGAGTAGAACCCGAGATAGATTACAAAATTCTGGCAGCCCAAGACCAAGATGAAGCGTTGTGCAAGAAGAAAGAACAGGTGAAAAGCGGAAAATTGCCAGGATGGCATATTGGGAGCGATGGCGGCCTGCGTTTTCAGGGCCGTCTGTTCGTTCTGAACGTTCAAAAACTGAAAACCGAAGTTATGGATCTAGCCCATAAATCTAAGCTTGCAATGCATCCAGGGGGCACCAAGATGTATCAGGATATGAAGATAAGTTATTGGTGGGACAACATGAAGCGCGAGATCGCAAAATATGTATCTCAGTGTTTCACCTGCCAACAAGTCAAGGCCGAACATCGGCAACCTCCTGGCCTATTACAACCTATGCCGATAGCAGAATGGAAATGGGATTTCATCTCGATGGACTTCATCACGGGCCTATCTCGAACTAAGAAAGGCCACGACTCCATCTGGGTCATAGTTAATCGCCTAACCAAATCCGCCCACTTTCTGCCCGTGCGCTCCTCCCAGACCTCTAAAGATCTGGCGAAACTATACATTAAGGAAATCGTGAGGTTGCATGGAGTGCCTCGTGAGATAGTGTCAGATAGAGACACTCGTTTTACCTCGATTTTCTGGTATCGAGTCCAGCAAGCTATGGGAGCAAAATTGACCTATAGCACAGCATTCCATCCTCAGATAGAAGGGCAAACTGAACGCGTAAATCAGGTATTAGAAGATATGCTGCGGGCCTGCACCCTAGATTTTAAAGATAGCTGGGATGACTGTCTCCCCTATGCCGAGTTTGCATATAACAATAGTTATCAAGCAAGTATCGGCATGGCTCGGTATGAGGCTCTATACAGTCGCCCTTGCCGAGCTCCTCATTGCTGGACTGAAGTGGGAGAAAGGAAAATGCTTGGGCCGGAACTCGTGCAACAAACGTCCTAGAAAATCGACATTATCCGAAGGCGTTTGCAAACGGCCCAAAGCCGTCAGAAAAATTATGCCGACAAGCATGACGACCCTTGGAATTCAAAGAAGGGGCTCATGTCTTCTTAAAGATATCACCGATGAAGGGCATTTTACGTTTTGGTAAGAAGGGCAAGTTATCCCCACGCTATATTGGCCCGTTTCAGATCTTGAAGCGTGTAGGCGCAGTAGCCTACCGCCTTGCCTTGCCTACGCCTCTTGTAGGAGATCACAACGTGTTCCATGTTTCTATGCTGAAGAAATATGTACCGGACCCGTCCCACGTCATAAAGTGGGAGCACGTCGAACTCCGAGAGAACACCACTTGCGTGTTTCAACCTACCCGCATCATAGACAGAAGGGAACACGTCCTTCGTAACAAGAAGATTCCATTAGTAAAGGTGCTTTGGACACACAATTCTGAGGAATAGACCACCTGGGAAACTGAAGCAGATATACGCAAGAACTACCCTCACCTTCTAGAGGATCATGATCAGGTACAATTTCGAGGACGAAATTATTTTTCATAGGGGGGGGATTGTAACGCCCCGTAAAACAACCGACCCTTGAACCCGAATATGTCCTTAGGCCATGTCACGCTTACGTCACTCCAGGGCATTTAATTGGCCAATAATAGCCTCTTGAAACCGAGGCTTCCCTAATCCAAGCTCCACGTGCGCACCCGTCGGGTCTTTGCGCTACCCAATCCGAGTCTGGTGGGTCTGAGACTTAAATAAGTCGACCCCCATGTCGGGCCTGATACCTTCGTTGGATCCGCAAGCTAAAATTGAGATCCGAAACCGTAAAACTGCACAACACTACGATTACACCCTAAGTGCGAGTGTACTCTCACTAACCTTAAGTAAACCAATCATTACAACACATACTTTTCTTGTGTGGCCCTTCTGCACCCTTGCATGGCGTTGAGATTAAGGACTTGGAACTTAAATATAACATCCACCAAAATCCCAAACTTGCAGCCCTCGAACTGATCCGTCGTCATAGCTCGCAATTGCCGCATTATATTCTCGTAGGATCTCGCATGTAGCCATATCCTGGGCCAGGAGGACTATCCCTCGGTCCAGATCGGGTTAGATGGGCCCGCTGGGCCCCACACAATCAAAAGTAGACCCAAAATGCTACTTATAGCCACTTAAAAAGTTGAGGGCTATATATCCTGATTTCCCAAGGTTATAAAAGCCCCTTTTCTCTCAGCCACTCTCATTTCTACCTTCATCTAGCTGAGAAAGGAGAGAGAGAGAGTGAGGAAGAGAAGTTGGGGGAGAGGGGATCAGCCCAAGGAGGGCTTGTGCATGTCGATTTAGGGCAATTCCTTAGCCGCCTTCGCTACATAGGGCTAGGAGAGTATCGGATTCAGCTTCATCCAGCCTCACAGGTAATTGGAATGAAGTATACACCTGGAGCTGTTAGATTTTCTGCTGAATCCATACAATTTCCTAACATACAACCCCTCTCTTGCAGGAATTACAAGGGATTTCGGAAATATGAGGTGTGTATCATTCCCTACAGGTTGTCTTGCATCAAATGTAAGACCACATGAATAATATCTCCAATTCTAGATAGATTTGCTAGATAGATGTAGAATCCCTTAGGGGTTAGTTCTCTAGATGTCTTTAAGACTAGGAATTTCATGTTTATATTGTTTGATCATCATGCATGTTTAATATTACATGAGTATATATTAGTATTCATATATTTATCTTAAATTTGAAAGGATTGCCTAATTGGTTGTGCACTATTATTATTCCCTGAGATACATGTGTATGTTGCTGTTGCATCTTTGGGGAAATTGGTACTTTCTTCTGGTTGTTTGGAATTTTGAAATAATATCACCTGTATGTAACATATATGTAGTAGTGTAAGTTAAAGTTTAGCTCTAGCGCCCCAGTGTAGCCTGGCTGTGGTCCGAGCGTGGTTTGTCATCCGGGTCCCGTTGGGATCGGTCGGGCTTCGAAAATAGCGCTCCAGTTGGTAGGGCCTGGGTGAGGTTAGTCCCACATCGGATGGATGAGCGCCTTGGATCCGGGCTATATGTGGAGTTCTCACCATATGGATACAACGCGTTTTGGGGGCAACCCCGAGAACAAAGCCGTGAGGCCTTTGGCCAAAGCGGACAATATTGTGTCCTTGGGCGGGGGCGTTACAAATGGTATCAGAGCCGAGGGCGGCTCTGCCCTGAGGGTGGGGGATTCTAGCGCCCCTAGTGCAGCCTGGCTGTGGTCCGAGCGTGGGTTGTCATCCGGGTCCCGTTGGGATCGGTCGGGCTTCGAAAATAGCGCTTCAGTTGGTAGGACCTGGGTGAGGTTAGTCCCACATCGGATGGATGAGCGCCTTGGATCCGGGCTATATGTGGAGTTCTCACCATATGGATACAACGCGTTTTGGGGGCAACCCCGAGAACAAAGCCGTGAGGCCTTTGGCCAAAGCGGACAATATTGTGTCCTTGGGTGGGGGCGTTACATTAGCTCCTAGCATAGTCCCATGATTCTCTGTGTTGCCGGATCGGGAAATTCATAGAGTTTGGGTCGGCCGTATTCTCGGAGTTGGAATCCTCAGGCGTGGTGTAATACGGGTGCTGTCCGTGGTTCATGAACCACGTGGGGCATAGTACCCAAGGCCAGTCTCCCGTCATCCCCTTGCCTAAGGACTACCGACTCAACAAACCCGGTTCAGGTATAATATTTGTATAACCGCCTATATTCAAATCCACATACCAACACGACCATTAGATAGGCCCACTAATAATTACATGGTGAACGATCCCTAAAGACTCATGGGCCGGGCATGGTGGTATGGGACCTATGCTCGCGCTATCGGCCTACGCCGGGGTGGTGCCCCTCTGTAGTATCCTTGAGCACCCATGGAGGCAGTGAGCCATCCATTTGTTTGACTATGGGGAAATGGCATGACTGAGCCACCCCCGTCTGAGACGGACATGGCTGACGAGTCACGGCCGAATCGGACGCTCGAACTGTTCATCCGAACTGGGATCCTTGGGGTTACTGGCGATGATATGTATTCGCCCACAATGAGATAGATGATCCCTGATCGGCCGAGTGATACAGTAATGGTATGTTAGCTTCGCCAACCGGCAGGATGTTAAACTGGTATAATTAAGGATTTGGATAATCATTCATGGTCCAGTATGACATTCATTCGAGCAGGTGACTGGGGTGGTGCCCCTATCATGGTGGCCCAGTCTGTGCGAGTGTTGTGGTGGTGCCACACACTAGTCGTTGTGACAAACTGGTGTTTGGGGCATGCGCATATGCATTTCATGCACTCATGCACTAAATAACTGTGCTTTGTTGTTGTGGATATCTTCGTTAAGAATTATGTGTAATAGAATCCATTATTTATGTATGCTTTCATTTGTACATTGATAACTTGTATGTAATGTTACCACTGAGTTGGCCACTCACTCCCCATTATGAGAACGGTGTTATAAAACACCATCCAGACGTCACATGTGACCCAGGTTTACAGGAGGAGAGCGACGCGGCAAAATACGAGGAGTTAGCTGCTGGCGAGGATCCATACATTCAGTATGCAGACGACCAGTATAGAGGGTGATAGGGGATCCTTGTTATGGGGGATAGTGCCGGGTTGGCGCAATGTATAGACTTTTGCTATAGTTTTTGAAGACTGGTGATCGGGGTCCCAGGCGGGTCCCGTCGAGTGAGTTGTTGATGTTAACTAATTCTTTTGGCTTATATATATATATATATATATATATATATATATATATATATATATATATATATATATATATATATATATATATATGCTCACTTCTTCTTTTGGATATGAATATCTCGTGTGTTTGCTTCTAGTTGAATATTATTCTGATTCCAGTAGCTTTCCTATTTCATTGCATGTTTTGCATCAAGTGGGGCCCGGGATATTGGGGGCCGAGGATGCCCTCGACCCTTGACATCCGGGGTGTCCCATTTCCACCTATCTTTGATAATCTCACAACTCACCCTCCCTGAAAAGCACATTTCAAGTTGCGCAGAAGATCCATCTGGGAAATTCCTCATGACTCACAACTAGCTAAACCCAACTCGATGATAGTCGTCGTGATTTTTGTTTTGGGGAGATCGGCCGAAATCACCGTTCTAAAAAATTACGTAGTTTCTCACAAGAGGCACCACCTTCCATAGGACATTACCTATCGTAAAGAACAGCCACGCATTCCAACTTCTAACAATATTACCCAGCGATCCTTTTAGGGCCCACAATATTCCAAAAAAGGTGGAAGATAAGGCCCCAAACATATCACACATTCATGATGTATAAATATATTATCCTAGACATGGGAATATGACATTTTATTAGGTTGTCCATCGTCAAAATTTTATTCTTCATTCGTAACCAAGTAATAGCCTCCACTTTTGGAGGGACATTGCTCTCTCATACCTTAGCATAAGGGGGTCTCCCATTTCTAATACCTTGAAAAGGCTTTACAAAGAATTGGAGGTAAATTCACTACTAAATAGTTCATTTCCAGATTTTTCGAATCCTAGGCCAGATGATCAATGAAAGCATCTTGAAGAATTTCCATCATCACCATGAGACACTCCATCTCCTCATCACTTTTCTAAAATTATATCAATTGAGTTGATCAACCAACATGTCCTTGTCGCCCTATCTCTGACCTCTCATTGCTTCTACGATAGATTTAGAAATCCAGATAGTCTTTGATTTTCCTCTTTTGATAGGCTCTCTCCCCCTGCTCTTCTTCCCCTTAGCTAGCTTGAGATCTCCCCTGAAATCATATTTGAGTTCTGATGAAACTCCCTCATCCTTCTGCAAAGGATCCGCGATAGGAGTACCACTGCGACGCTAAATGGGAGAGTCAAAAGCCCTATTGGAGCCAAAATGAGCTCTTTGGACTACAATAGACTTGCCCTGGAAAGACTTCCCATTAAGATTTTCTATTGCAGCCCAAAGTTCCTCCTCTGACTTGAAGCGGAAGAAGGTGAAACCCGTTAAACGCTTCAACTTTCTATCCCTTGAGATGACGATTTCCATAATAGACCCAAAATGGCAGAAGCTACAAGCGAGATCTGCATCGACCTAGTTTTCCTGGAAATTTTGCACGAACAAGGTTGGAAATCCTCGAAGGTGGGGTCCCGGATTCTTCCTTCTCCTTTTCTTTCTATTCTTCACTAACGTCCACCCTCCTTCAAATGCATCTTCAACGCAATCAATCCCCACCGCCGGAGCCTTCCCTTTTTCCTCTCTGGATGCCTTTCCTTGTTGTATATGCGACTACACTTCATGCCCTTTTCTATCAAAGGGCTTCAAGGCTCGATTATGACTGGGGATGTAGATCTTCTCTCAAATGAGTAGATTTCTCATCTTAAATCCATGTAGAAGAATGCCATAGATTATTTACGGTGATAACTCATCTTAATAAGGGAATGATTCTCCCTATCGAGCCATTAGCCGACAAGTATGCCAAACCTTTATTCCTACAACCCCACCACCACAAAGTAGGTAAACCTTTCCAAAAGAAAAAATTTCGGCTTAAACATTCCCTCCGAGCTCACAATCAAATTGGCTAAATCTCTTGGCTGCAGAGTGGGGTCCCTACCCACTATGCATCTGGGCCTTCCACTATGTGTGGGTAAACCAGCATTGCATGTCTGGGGTACGATAATAGAGAGGATGGAAGGAAATGTAACCCTTTCAAAGAGTCACTTCCTTTCCTCGGGGAGTAGAATTTTTTTGATAAAGGCTTTTCTTTCTAATCTTTCGATCTATTTTATGTCTTTGTTTCATTGCCCTATGTTAGTCCTTCTCCATATTGACAAACCCCGCAGGGATTTTCTACAGAAGGGTGGTGCTTCCTCGAGGAAGTTTCTGCTTTTGAATTCGAAGGAAATTTGTTCTCCCTACTCTAAACGAGGAGCGGTAATTAAGAACTTGGAGATTGTCAATGAAGCCCTTTTGGGCAACTGAAACTTGGAGGTTTGGTCAAGATCGTCAATGAACCCAACTGCCTCTCTTACCTCTGTCAGGCTAACTCTTCTTGAGGTTGGGTTGGGTAGACCCTCAACCGACCCGACCAAGTTGCACCCCTAGCCTGCACACATGCAAACTTTCACCCTACCTATGTTCATGCATCAAACCAATTGCCTCTCAAAATAGCACCTCTTGCCTTTACTCCTACATTAACCCAAGGGCCTCCCACCAATCCACCTATTACATCTATTCTCCACCCCCGAGAGGTTAGGTGATGTAGGACGGCCTAAACTTTCATGCATGTATGGACATAAAATTCAGCGGAATAAATCAAGCAATCTAAATTAAACATCCAACAACGATCATCATAATCAAGAAAAATATAAGGGAAACATGCAATAAAAGGGGTCATCATCACAATCTCATAGTGAGGGTTACAAATCATGTGTGGATTGGATCCGACGAGGGATGGAATCTCCCGATCTTGCATGGTTATGATCCCAATGCTCAATAAGGTTCACTAGTCCGAGGAATCAAGAGATTTCACGGAATAGGGAAACAAAAATCTGAGTAACAAAGGTTTTGGGATCAAATTTCAGATTTGAGACAATGGGTAATATGATAAATAAGACTTGAAGAAAAGGAGAAGAAGAAGAAAGAGGAAAGAAGAAAGAATAGTAGATGATGAAGGAAAAAGAAGGAAGATAAGAGAAGAGAGAGATCACCAAAGAGAGGAGAGGGAGAGAGTCATAAGCTTCCTCTTTTTATAAAACCAATAGCATAATGAAAAAGGTTTAGGGCAACACCCTTATAAAATTCGGAATTAACATAATTACCAAAATACACCTACTAAGAAAAAAAAAAAAAAAAAGACATTCGTACGAAAAAAACGTACGCACATTGACCCAAAACTCAAATTAGTAAACGTACATATAATAAACGCAAATCTAAGATGCCCGATGGCCTCCGATGATGGCACGATGAAAGTGGGCCACGATGAACCAACAGTCTGATCACGCCATCCTCGTGATCCGACGGTCCAATCATCTCCTCTAAGCAACTTACACATGTCCTCCAAATGTGGGGTCTTCTCAAATGTCTCAAACCATATGTGTAAGGTCTTCGATCCTCCTTAAGTCGTCACGAACAATCCAGGCCCGTCATCATCGAGCCAAAAAGATATAGGTGTCACTCGGCTCCTACGTTGATAAACCCTAAAGGGCTTGATGTCCGCATCATTAGGCCTTAGGCAAACTCCTCTTGAGGCCATAGTAGCAAAGGCCCTCCACTTCCAAGAAAAACAAAGAAATATCCATTGCTTGCTATGTCGGCAATGTTACTCTTGATGCTGATTATGAACCTTATCCACAAGGATATGTCCAGTCATGCTTTATTTGCTTCGATGAAACCAACACCTAGACCGTTTTGAAGCACAATATAACATGATAAACAGTGAACTAAAATTCTTCTCCATGAGTTACCTTGCTTTCTTAAAGGGGTTGGCTATGATTGGTTTTCAGCTTACCCCCTTCCCTGCATCCATTTCAACATGAAGTCAACAAGTCCTCAAGCACCAACAACAGTGAAAGGTTTATGATGATGTACTCAATGCTGAACGAGACATTTAATCAATGCTTGTCATGCTTCAAAGCAATAGATAGAGGCCTCAATGAAGTTGTCTCAGAGAATGGTCTTATTATCCTTTGTGTGCAAGGGTGCACCTACAGTTGAGCATAATCATTTTGTGGGCCTACAACATTTGCAGATTTTGTCCTTAAAATGTTCACTGTCAAAGATTGGTTCAAAAGGCCTACAAGATCTAGTCGGAGAGGAAACAGGTGTACAATTGAGAGTTAGAGTGGCATTTTGGTACAAAATTTGTGAACTAAGCAAAGGCATAAATAGTTAAAGCTGTGAACCATGGAAACCATGGCTTCGTCTTCTTCTTCTTCTTCTTTTAATTTACATGGAAACCATGATATTGTTAAATGGAGGATATAATATAATCTCCTATTATAACATTCAGCTAAAAAGATAAGATGAATGCATACCAAGCGCGTAGATGTTTTCTTCTTTTGGGTTTTTTATAGGCATTTATTTCTTTAGCATCAACACCCATGACGTGGGAGTGGAAACAGTAATGCGATTTGGAATTGTAAAGGCATTTTGGTATAAAGTTTGTGCAACCACGCAAAGCATGACCAGATAAAGCTGTGAAACAGGAAATACAGATAACTCAAATGGCAATTGTAATGACATGGAAAACTAGTGATGCAGGACAGCCCTAAATATGATGCATGCTCATGATCACAATTATCCAGCGGAAGTAAAAGCAATAATAATAATGAAATCTAGCATTAATCATCATAAACTAAGAAAACCAGAAAGAAAACATGCAATGGGACGGGCCATCATCACAACCATGGAGTATGGGATTCAATTAGTGCCTAAGTTGGACCCGGCGAGGGATGGAAGCTCCCGATCTTGCATGGCGTTACCCAATCGATCAATGATGATCACTAGTCCTAAGAACCAGGAGGTTTCTCGGATTAGGAATTTGAGAATTTGGGGGTTTAGGGTTTGAATCGATTCTCAAGGTTTAGATCGTGGGGAATAGCAAAATAGAAGTTTAGAAGGATAACAATAGGAGATAAAATACCTAGAAGAATTTGGAGGGGCACCAGAAGAAATCAGAAGAAGAAGATCAAGGAGAGAGAAGAAGCACCATGAGAGAGAGAGAAGAGAGAAGCCACCGAAGAGGTTTGTCTTTTCATTAATAATCAACTAATCACGTTATTAGGGCTTAGCCCACTTAAATAAGCAAGAAGAAAACATAAAAGTACCAAAATACCCCTAATCATTGGTAAAAAACAACTAAAAAAAAATAGTTCGTGCATTGGTCGGGCGCCCCGTGACCAATTTGGCCGGGAGCCTGGCTAAGACAGAAACTGTCCAGCAAGGAAAACTGAAAATTTGCTGAATTTCGGGCGCCCGGTGCCAAATTTGGCCGGGCGCCCGACCACCTTCAGAAAAGCATTTTTCTATTCTTTCAGTCGGGTCTTCTTCTATCCTACACACGTGTCTTCTATATGCTAAATCACGTGCGTAGGGTCTTCAATGCTCCTCAATCATCGCCTAACCACAAGGATGGTACTTGTGGGTGGCGCTTTCTTCGTTGGTACACTTGAATGCTTTTGTTCCGCATCATACTCCTCGTCTGAGAAGAACTCGACTCCGGCGAGTTAAGACTCTTGTGGCGCTCTAGTAAATCTGGATTAACGCTCTGTAACTCCACTTCTATCAACCATGTAGATTCTGACGGTGGCTTGTTCTTCCATTTGACCAAGTATCTTTAGAAACCTCCGCCTCTCATAAAAATGATCTCTTCACCCAAGATCTTCTCAATTTCTTCTTCATGGGTAATGGGTGGGGGAAGGGGTGGAAGGGGTTGTATAGCCAAATCAGAACAAGGCCATGAAAGGGACGATGGATCAACGATGGGATGATGGGAACGGACTAGATCTTCCACATTAAGAGTTGGGTTAATGCACATTTCAGATGGAAGGTCGATCCGATATACGCTAGACCCAACCTTCTGCAATATTTTGAATGGTCCAGCACTACGCGTTTGTAATTTCTTAGCGGAACCTTGTGAGAACCGCTCTAGCCTTATCCTCACCATTACATAGTCTCCTTTCTGAAATTCTTACAATTTACAATGAGAATCAGCTGAGATTTTAGAATCATCATTGCTCTTATTTATCCGCTGTCTAATATGCGTATGCAAATCATGAATATGGCGTGCGAATGCATTGGCTGACTCTGAAGACCTTTGGATGACAGACATGGGTGACACTAAAAGACACTCTGAAAAATCCACGAACTTGGAATAAACAATCCTATGGAAATAAACAATCCTATAACCTAGAACTTGGAAAACTGAAACAAAAGGACACTTCTCATGGGTGACACATAATTTCTCATTATAAGTATTATAAACAAGGATGATTTTCAAGTATCCCAACACTTGAGAACATACACTATTAATACCAAGTCTTAAGCAGATCTGGGCATCGGCCATGATGTCCAAGATGTCACCAAGATACAGGATAAGGACTATAGTCATCATATCCACCATGACGTGAATATGTCGCATGATGGCTTGACACTTGATTGAAGCTTTGTGGGCGGTTAGGATATGCCCACATGTGTGCCATATGCCATTGTTCTTGGAAGTGAAAAGAGCAGGCATGACACACAAAACAAAACTCCAACTCAAACTTTCCTTATTGAATTCTTCCCCAAGAAGTTTATCAAATTGATGCTGCATTTCTGTATTTTCTACGGGGTTCACCTGGTATGGAGGAAAGCTTGACAAGACCAACCTAGGGACAAGATCGATTGTGTGTTAAATGTCCCATATGGGTGAAAATTTATCCCATAAATCATCTGGTGGGATATCACAAGTCATGTGGGTGTCTACCATCATATCCTCACTAGTCTCCTTTTCAAATTCATTCGTGTGCATTATGGTAAGAGACTTAGATTGGGACTCTACATCACTTAAGTCACACATGACATCTGGAAGTGGTGCGGTCTCAATTTCTTCGACCTTTTCATCACTAGCTCACACTTCGTCATCCTCAATGATGATGAGCGATGCCTCAATTTCTTCCATTTCCTCACTACTAACATTAGGCACGTACTCTTCCACTTCATAAACAACCTGATTGGATTCTTCCAACTGGCCATTCACCAAGGTATTATCTCGCTTCCAAGGAAAAATAATTGGTGTTAAACACTCAAATTGTTCATAAGCCGAGATTTCCTTAATGATGGGTTGGACCACTTTACAAGGAGGGGACCATATTGGTTCTGTGTTTGGACGGGAAGGTGAGGCAACTCTCTTTTGAACCAATGGCTTTTGACGATAAGAGATGGGAAGATATTTTTCTTTTAAATGCTCTTTCATCTCGTCCCATTGTGAGATCGGGGCTCTCCCATCTTTATCAAGTCGTCGCTCCAAATCTGTCCAAAACGACTTGGCTTGGCCCTCCAATTTCCACTTGGAAAAACTAACTCGACGATAATTCGACATATCATACCAATCAAAAAGATAATCCAAGTCTTCAAGCCAATCAAGGAATGTTTGTGGGTCCATGTGACCATTAAAGTAGGCTAACTCATCGGAGTTCGGCTTTCCATTGGGTCTCGACGGCCACACGACAACACTTAACGGCCCTGAACGTCTATACTCCATTCATTACAGGGAGACTCTACGGACTGGGTGACTCACAATATGAATGCGATGAATTTAAACTACAATGAACTGACACTAATTAATTAAAACAGAAACCGATTCAAATCTGGAAAATTTCCAAATTAGGAAACTTTCTAAAATTGGAAAGTTTCTAAAATTGAAAACTTTCTAAATCTGGATTTTTCCTAAAACAAACCTAAAGATCAAAACCCTAATTTGATAACTCAATCTAGACACAAACCATGCAAGCCTATTCTCTGATACCAAATTTGATGCAGGACAGCCCTAAATATGATGCATGCTCATGATCACAATTATCCAGCGGAAGTAAAAGCAATAATAATAATGAAATCTAGCATTAATCATCATAAACTAAGAAAACCAGAAAGAAAATATGCAATGGGATGGGCCATCATCACAACCATGGAGTATGATATTCAATTAGTGCCTAAGTTGGACCCGGCGAGGGATGGAACCTCCCGATCTTGCATGGCGTTACCCAATCGATCAATGATGATCACTAGTTCGAAGAACCAAGAGGTTTCTCGGATTAGGGATTTGAGAATTTGGGGGTTCAGGGTCTGGATCGATTCTCAAGGTTTAGATCGTGGGGAATAGCAAAACAGAAGTTTAGAAGGATAACAATAGGAGATAAAATACCTGGAAGAATTTGGAGGGGCACCAGAAGAAATCAGAAGAAGAAGATCAAGGAGAGAGAAGAAGCACCATGAGAGAGAGAGAAGAGAGAAGCCACCAAAGAGGTTGTCTTTTCATTAATAATTAACTAATCACGTTATTAGGGCTTAGCCCACTTAAATAAGCAAGAAGAAAACATAAAAGTACCAAAATACCCCTAAAACATTGGTAAAAAACAACTATAAAAAAAAACAGTTCGTACGTTGGTCGGGTGCCCCGTGACCAATTTGGCCGGGAGCCTGGCTAAGACAGAAACTGTCCAGCAAGGAAAACTGAAAATTTGCTGAATTTCGGGCGCCCGGTGCCAAATTTGGCCGGGGGCCCGACCACCTTCAGAAAAGCATTTTTCTATTCTTTCAGTCGGGTCTTCTTCTATCCTACACACGTGTCTTCTATGTGCCAAATCACGTGCAGTAGGGTCTTCAATGCTCCTCAATCATCGCCTAACCACAAGGATGGTACTTGTGGGTGGCGCTTTCTTCGTTGGTACACTTGAATGCTTTTGTTCCGCATCAACTAGTATACCTAATTCAGTAGTTTTCATTGCCGCAACCTTAGCAGCATTCAAATCATGAGCAACCTCAGCCTCACTGGCAGAAGAATGGCTAGGTTCGGAAGTCAATTGACCAACAGTCTGATGAACCTGCTTTGAGCTTGAAGCTGGTTTTTCCTCCAATTTGCTAGACTTAGAGAGCATTGGCCCTGAATGAGACCATCACAGTCAACATATTTTAGACAGATAAACAGACATCTAATGACAATTTATGAATCAATTTATACAGCATATTTAATCATATCTGAATGAAATCAGTGCTGCTAAGATAACTTATGAGAGTAGAATTTCACTATTGCAGATCCTAATCTCCCCACACCCAGCATTCTGCACGCATGTAAAGGATCCAAATACCCATCAGGCAGGCCTCACCATTTGTCTCATGTGCCGAAAATATGGTGAGTCCATTCATTGGGTGGGCACAATGTATTATGAATGCAGATAAATGATTGAACATCCATTTTTTCAAACACAAGCAGCCCAATCGATGACCACCCACTATTTTTGGACCATGGGAAAAACATGGTGAGGTCCTTTCATCAGGTGGGCACAATATATGACAAATGCAAACAATCAATAGAACAACCATTTTTTCATACACAAGTAGCCCAACTAATAACCACACAAACTACTTTTGGAAGATGGTACATACATGGTGAGGTCCATCAGATGAATAACCCAGAGATCACACCCGTGTGATCTCTATCATATCACTCCATGTGCCTGTCACGTTCCTTCTCATCATGTTTCCTCTTTTGAGTCATATCTTCTAACTGCCCTTCAAGAACCTTGTTGCTACTATTGTGAGTTTCCTTAGAGCAACTAACACCAATATCCATGCTCATAGTTGAGTCTTTTGCATGATCATTCCTGTAATCTCCTGAACTCCTTCAGTGATCTTTTCTCTCAACTCGATCCCCTCCTCTATCCCGATTCCTATCCCGCTAACCCGTCTTCATACCATCTGTGTTTCTATCAGAGGAAACATCCTTGTCTCTATGGCTCACTGAAACAGCAGCTTCTCTTTCCTTTTCCTTTCTATCAGCAGGTCTATCTCGAGAATACCTATCATGATCATTTTCCTCTTTTGAATAATCAGAATGAGTGCTCTCCCGTTACTCTTGACCAACCCGATGTCTATGATGTCTGCTATAATCAGCATGCCTATGGTGATCAGTAGAATTCCCGTAGGACTGTCTTTCAGAATATCTGTATGAATCAATATCTTTCCCAGATCGATTGCGACTGGAATCCCTGTCCATCTGATGTCCTGGTGGGTTCTTCCCTAGAGTAATTTAGACTATAGCTCCAATCATGCTTAGGGCTGCCTGTCAGCGATATAAAGATACCAGATCACTGCTTTGATATGTGAATTAAACAAAAACTTGCATTCATACCACATAGCAACTGCCATTGCTTCTCCAGTCGAAAACTGAAGAGGAATCAGCTTAAAAGAGCACATGCATTTAGATTTTTATCTTTCGCCTCAAAATATCATATGGAATGTATCGCATTCACTTTTAAAGCACATTATACAGTTATTCAATAATCCAACATTGAATCATGGCATTTTCAGTTAGATGTTGTCAATTCCGTTTTCTCGTATCATCCTGCTGCGTCATTTTGGATTCAGGATAATCTGGGCATCAAGAATCAGTTTCCTCTTCTTCTTTTTTTCTATTAGATTGGATATTGATCTTGGTTTGGATATTAGGACTCAAAAAGTTCCAAACCCCAAGAACAAGGAAAAACCACTAGGCTTTGAATTAGATAATTTCATGCATATCATATCAATTTCACAACAAGCCTTTTATTCAAGATGGAAATCAAGGTGTGACCTAACGGTAACAGTTGGCATAATGGTCCCCACCGTCACAATGGGCGTAACGATCGCGAAAAATTCACCCCAAAAAAAAAGTAAAAAAAATCATAAATATTTAGAAGATTCCAAATATGTCAGTCAGCAAAATGGTCCCCGCTGTAACAGTGGGCGTAACGGTCACAAAAAATTCCCCAGAAAATCCCAAAAAAAAAATGCAAAAAATCATAAACATTTAGAAGAGTCCAAATATGTATTCTTTTGTGGTTTTGAACATATTTATGATGGGGGAACAGTCCACTCTTTGGTAAGAATGCTATTACGGGCTGTCTCATGATTTTATTACCACTATTAGAGTTGATTTTATTACAATACTAGGCATGGCACTTATCCCACTAATGCACATCCCTAAGCATTTAACATCATTCCCCACAACAAAAAAAAACTTAAATTAAATTCGAATGAATAATGTTGCCGATTTAGGAGGCCGCTCAAATGCCCCTAATTAGTCTCAAAATTCATGTAATGTATGGCATTCATCACACTAATACATATCCCTAAGAAGCCACTCAAATGCCCCCAAATAGTCCTAAAATTCATGTAATGTATGGCATTCATCACACTAATCATATTCCTAATAAGAAACACAGCAGCAGTAGCAGCAAAAGAGTAAGAAGAAGAAATCCAGGTATTTTTTTTCCCTTCCCCAGTTATTGGGCCACTATGCAAGGCTATAACGGCACATTGCGATTCATTTTTTTTTCTAAGGGGGGCGTTTTGACCCCATAATGCGTAACGGGTCAAGCCATTACCGGTACATAACTGATTTGGCACCCCTTGGAAATACAACTAACTAGGTTAGCATGGTCTGCTGAAAAGTCATACTCGTCCAAATATAGAGATTAAATGCATGAAATCCCATGATGTCAGCAACCAAGTCATATGGGTATCATACGTATTTAGTGAAGAGAAATTTAGCCAAAAATAAAAATAAAAATCAAGCCCATTCCTTAATGAAATGAGAATGGCATGGAATAAAATTGTCCTCTTTTACTTCCATCTCAAATTGCAGCAGATGAAAAAGGCACCATCCCACGAATGGAAATTTTTTGCTACTTAAACTGCGTACACTTCAGATTGAGAACAGAGGTTTGTTTGGGAAGCAAAACCAATTCTGCATTAAGACGAATGGGAATAAAGAAAGTGGTCGCTAAATCGCAGGTAAGCTTGTTTTTTTATACAATGGTCATTTGGTCCAATGACCATAAGACTAAGGGGCCAAAAAATTGAAGTGCTGAATTTGGATTTTCACTGAAAAAATTGTATTAATTTTTAAGCCTTCTTTGACTTAACGCTTAACACGGAATGCGGTAACTGATTTCAAGTTAAAACATTTTTTTTAAATGAGAAAGCTTCCTTTTGTAATTCTTTTCCGAGCTTTCCGTTCAAATTGTCGTAGCTACTATGTTAACGTGACAAAGTTTTGTGGCCCCATCATGATGCTTGTATTTTATATCCAGTAGGTTTATCAATTTTGCTACATCATTTTGAGGCATGAGCCAAAAAATGAGATAGGACCAAAGTTCAAGTAGCCCACACCACTTAAATCTATGGGGACAATGCCCACCATTGAAACCTTCCTAGGGACCACCATGATGTTTTTATGCCATCCAACCTGTTCATAAGGTCACACAGAATTGGATGAAGGGTAAACACAAATATCAGCTTGATCCTAAAGTTTTGTGGCCCAAGAAGTTTTCAATGTCGTCGTTCTATCTCCTTCAATTTCTGTGGTGTGGTCCACTCGAGCTTTGTTTATCCCACATTTTTAGGCTCATGACCTAAATTAATATGAAAAAAATGTATGAACAGTGTGGATCTACCATCGTTATGAGGCCCATAGAACTTTGTCAGATCAACACAGTATCCATAAGGTGCCGTTATGTTAGGCAATCCCGTTTCGCCCTGGATGCGGATTTCATGGGAAAGCCCTTGCAGGAGGTTCTTGCGTAGAAATTTAGGTGAGCTAACTGTGATGTTTGTGAGAAATCCACCCCGGCCATCTGTTTTGCTAGATCTTTTTAGGAAATGAGAGAAAAAATTAGGCATATCCCAAACTCATGTGGCCCGCACAACAGGAAACAGTGGTAGGGAAATGCCTACCATTGAAACCTCCCTGGGTTCACTACGATGTTTATATACCATCCATACTGTTCATAAGGTCATTCCCACTAGTATGAACTAAAAACACAAAAATATTAGTCCGATTCAAAACTTTTGTGGCCCTACAAATGTTTCAATGGTGTACGCTCAATCCTCACTGTTTTCTGTCATGCAGCCACTTGAGTTTTGGATCTGCCTCATTGTTTCTCTCATGTCCTAAAATGATCTGGAAAAACATATGGACAGGGTGGATTTATCAAAAAAATCATGGTGGGCCCCACCCAACATCCTATCTAAAAACTTCATGCGAGAGGCATTCTAGAGGATTGTCCTTCCGCTTTGACCGGGAGTGGATTAGGTGTTACCCGAGTAACACGATAGTGGGTTTGCTGTGACCCTGGCCCCCACCTTAATAAATTTATTCTATATCTACGCTGTCTATTAGTTTTTCTATCCCATTTTAGGGCATGGGCCCAAAAATAAAACAGATCCAAATCTCAAGTGGACCACACCACAACAATGGTCATTAAACACCCACCATTAAAAACATCTTAGGGCCCACCATAGACCTAGATGAAGGGAACAGACAAACATTAGCTTGATCCAAAACTTTTGTTGCCCAAAAAAGTTTTTAATGATGGGAATGAAATCCTTGTGGTGTGGTCCGATTGAGATCAGGATCTTCTTCATTTTTGTGACCATATCCTAAATGATCCAGAAAAATGGATGGACCATGTGGAACACAAACATCAAGGTGAGCCCGACTATCCTATGTTGCCCCGTTAACACCTAATCCACTCCAACTTTGGATGGAAACTGACAAGGTGTAGGCCACTATGATGTTTGTAAGAAATCTACCGCATCCATCCATTTTTTCAGATCATGTAAGTGTGTGGGCCAAAAAATGAGGTAGATCCAAAACTCAAGTAGGCCACATTATAGGAAAGAAGTAAGGATTGAACGGCCACGTTGAAACATTTTAAGGACCAGTAAAGTTTTGGATCAACTAATATTTTTGTATTATGGGTTCATACTATAAGGAATGACCTTGTGAATGGTGTGGTTGGCATATAAGCATCCCAATGGACCCCTGAGAGGTTTTAATGGCATGCATTTCCTTACCCACCTTTTCTTGTCATGCAGCCCACTTGAGTTTTAGGTGTCCTAAAACGATGTGGCAAAATGGATGGACGAGGTGGATTTCACGATGGGCTTCACCTAGCTTACCGGAGGCAAATGGCTTTGTAATGCCCCGAAACCCTAAGGGTCGAGTACAAACTCGATCCCCGATATCCCGGGAGTTACTAATGCGTATGCAATGCATGTCATTCAAGTGTTTGGCCAATATGGCATCAAATCATAGTGATAGGTCAAGCTAGGAAATGAAATAGGAACGTACCAGCAAATAAGTAAGTTAAACAGCAATGTACGAAGGGATTCACTCAACCTGTCTGATTGGGCCTCTTCTAGCTTGCTAGCTCATGAGGGACCTGCACCAATGAAAGTGCCTGGATGGTGTTTTAGAACACCGTCCCAAAGTGGGAGTGAGTCATCAACTCAGTGGTTCCATTTCCCTAAGTTACTCAAAGCACAAATGTAATCAAATGTAGGTAATGAAACAACATACGTATACAGTAGTCATAAGCGTAGTATGTAATAAAACGAACATTCATACATAGCAGTCAAAAGCATAAACATAGAACCTTTTTAGTCACAACCGGCAGTGAGTGGCACCACCACTCACCCGCACAAACTCAAGTCACCAATGAATGGGGCACCACCCCACCAGTCGCACAATCACATCTTATAATCTTAATGCATGAATGCATGAAGTGCAAATGCATGCCCGGACACCGGTTTTTAGTCACAGCCGCCAGTGAGTGGCACCACCACCTCACCCGCACAGACAATGAATGCCATGCCGAACTATGTATGATTAGCCGAGTTATTGGTTATTCCGGTTTAACATCCAGCCGGTTGGCGAAACCACCGTACCATTATTCTATCACCAAGCCAAACTGGGACCATCTGGCTCCCTGCGTGGCGAATGCATCTCATCGCCAGTAACCCCTCGATCCAAGTATGGTTAGACAGTGGCCCGTCAGCCATGCCCAAGCCAAAGCAGAAGGGTCGTCACCCAACCACTAATATAAATAATTAATTCAAAAGTGTGGGCTTGTTATTCAAATTAACAATAATGCATGGGTCGTTCAAGCAGGGCTCTGGCACGAAACAATCGGCCGGGTATTTGATAGGGCCGCTCGAACAACCCTGTGCTCAATGGTCACTACGGGGAGACACCACCCCAGCGTAGGCCGACAGCTCGGGCATAGGTCCCATACCACCATCCCCGGTTCACGAGACTTAGGGATCGATCGCCGTACGATTTTAAGTGGGCCCATCCAGTGGTAACAATGGTACTTAGGTTCGAATAGAAGTGATAGGTTACACACAACACGCCCAACCCGGAGTCGGGCCGACACCTTCGACTGAGATGAAGACGGGAAGGCCGGCCTTAGGCACCCGTGGCCCGCGTGGTCCTCACACCACAGCCGGTCACCCGCATTCTACCTCCGTCGACGATTCCAGTCCCAAAGGGGCAATCGGCCTCATGCAGCCGCCCCTAATTCTCATCCATTTGCCAAGTTAGACAAATCATAGGAAAGCACTTCATCACAGCAAATTGTTGTATACATCAAGCATAATTTAAGAACATGAGACATAAATATGAACGTACAAGTGATTCTAGCATACATGATAGCCTTAAAGAGTTCTACGCAAGCAAATTTCAGCACATAGTCATCATATAGGTATGCTTCTAACATCTCAACAGCAATGACAGCAAAATTAACCAAAGATTTGGACATTAACTACATTTGAAGGCATTTGGTGCTAGGCAACCTAGAGGTAAATGGTCCGCACCTTAAATCTCTTGGTTACTTTCAAGAAATCCTGCAAAATGAGGACTACATGTTAGAGAATTGAGGATGGAACTTAAGAGAGGCTGATGGGGGTTGGGGGATTTACTCCTAACTCACCTTTAGGGCTGACGGAATGAACTAGTGGTGAAGGTCGGGCCCAAGTGTGTTCATATCTTAGAAAAGGCGATTTTACAGGGCGTTACAGGCTTCCAAAGCAGTCCAACGGAGGATACAAATTACATTATATAACACGCCACCAAGGTGGTAGTGTGGCGGTGTGGCGAAGTTGTGTCGGCCCACACAGTTTTTGTCTTATACTCTTACAAAAGATAGAAATTGAGATAATAGGGGCAAATATGACAAATTGCTAATTTTCAGACATTTTTTTATGTGTTTACCAAACAAGTTTTTATGAAAAATTTGCTTATTTTTAGATACTAGCACTTTTTTCAGATAAATTACCAAACGGATTTTTCAGTACTTATCTATACTAAAATTCAGAACTTTAAGTTTTCAATACTTAAATTAATTTTCAGACTTTATTTTTCAGTTTACCAAACGCCAACTTAATGCGAATACAGTTACAGTGGCTCCAAATATGACCGAATCCATAAAACTACAACCAATCAAAGGTAAATCCTACCATCGGTTGCAAAGAGGAATGTTGCCTTAAATATCTTATGTTTTATATTAATGAAATTCATCTTAAATATTCATAGGTACCACCAAATATTACCAATATTTGTTATGCTAATGTTGGACAACTACAAAAGCACGAGGAATACAACACAATGCCCATGTAAAGCCCAATACCTGATGAAATTTGGGTTGACCAACTCACCAAAAGCTCCAGAGCTGATGGGGGAGGCACAGAATATCCTTTTATCTCATAGCCTAGGATCGGTCAGGCCCCGGTCGAACCTTCC
This sequence comes from Liriodendron chinense, assembly GCA_003013855.2. Classification (NCBI taxonomy): domain Eukaryota; kingdom Viridiplantae; phylum Streptophyta; class Magnoliopsida; order Magnoliales; family Magnoliaceae; genus Liriodendron; species Liriodendron chinense. The sequence continues at coordinate 3,411,270 of PVNU02004155.1, read as the reverse complement.
TACGTGGGGACCAAGTCGCATGGGTTGCATCACACGAGCCACCCGAGTTGCAAGGGTGGGGCCCGAGTCACACGGGCCACTCGCGCAGGTGGGGCATGAGTCACACGAGCCACTCACCCCACGCAAGCCGCCCACCTCGAGTGTGCCCCCGAGTCGCACGGGCCGCCCCACTCGAGCCCGGACCGTGAAATATGCCCCTGCATTAATTTCTATCTTAGATAAATTAGTTTAATTTGAAAGTAATTTGATTGATTTGATATTTGAAATCAATTGGATTGATTTGATATCAATCAAATAGTTGGGTATCATAATTAAAGATTCGTAAGGATTGTCTACTAGGTCAGTTAGGTGTGGGAGGGAAGGCATTCCAATTTTCTAAATTTTGTGACTTTCTACCTAAGTATTTGTATGAAGAAGTAATGTAGTCCACAAGCCCACAGTAACTCCTGGCATGTTCTAAATTATGGTTGTTTGTTGCTAGTTCTTGGGGGAAAATGTTTGAGACCTACATTTACTATTTTGATTCTTTGAAGGATAGTAGGTAGTTAATTCCATCAATCTCTACTCTTTTTTGAGTTGTAGAGTTGGGTTGTATTCTTTTCTCTCCTTTGGTGAGATTTTAATAAAATTTCGTTATCTCTAAAAAGAAATGTTTGGACATATTGGAGATCATTTTGGTAGGTTTGTTTTTACTATTTTTAGGGTCAACTCTTTTTTCTAGGTGAGTTATTGATATTTTCATATCGATTTGTAATTAATTATATTGATTTCGGTGGGCGATTTTCATTGAAGGTTCATAGGTATTGCCTTCAATGTCTATAAAAACAGGTAGGGCATTCTAATTTTCTGAGTATTGTGTGTTTTCTTAAGCATTTCTAGAGAAGAAGTTTGAATAATAATAAAGTTGCTTCTCCCTCTTTATTTAAATGTTCTTCTAGATATACTCTTGTCCATTTCTATGTGATTTGGGTATTAAAATTGTATTGATTTGAAAACGTCAATGGATAAGAACGATTAAATCCTTCAATTGTTGGACCATGACAAAGACCCCAGAATTAAGGTGGAAATTTCGAAAGTGGTTTGCATGCTGACAACCTCATCAATTGGCTAAGCAAGGTGGAAAAAGTGTTGGAATAAAGTAAGAGATGACTTATATGAAGCATATAACTCACCAAAGTCGAATTCTGTCCAACTTAAGGGAATGATGTACGCCTAAAACATGTTGAATTATGGTCTGATTGATTTTAGTTTTAGAGATATGGAGTTCTGAGAATTGAAATGACTGATGAAAATGGAGAGAGGAACGAACCTTTACTTCTATTCGGATTTGAGAAATCCAGGGTTCTCTCTCCCTGTTCCACTCTCTCTCTCTCTCTCTCTCTCTCTCTCTGAATTTCAGATCAGCCCACGGGAGTTTTGGATCAAATGACGAAAAAAAATGGAACGATCAAAAGAAACATAGCCGTCAATTTGATTTCAAACATTTGGGCGATTTCAAGAGAGGATGAACCAGATTTTCGGGCCAAAGCATCTCTACTCATGGGACCCATATGCAGGACCCATCGTATTTTCATCTTGGATTTGGATCACTATCGGGTTCAAATGTATGTCCCTTATATGCTGCATTGTCTACATATGAGATCTGAATCCAGTGGGACCCACCTGAGATCCGAATTCACATTCCAAATCCATCTTGATCTCCGTCCATTGTAAGTAAATGGACATTAGATGTGGGCCTGGCCTGATCTAGCCAGGCCCACTTCCATGCTAGAAGATCAATAGGTAAAAGAATGTGAAATTCTTCATTAGGGGGGTGAGAAAATAAATGTGAAATTCTTCGTTAGTAGAATGTAAATGTGATTTTGGCAGGATCACCGTGCACCATTATAGAGAAAATAAACCTCAATAAATCTGTCAGTTCCATTCGTTGACTATGACTGTCAACGGGCCGGGCCTTTTTTTTTTTTTTTTGGGTTAGTACACACATCCCACTGTTAGTACACACACCCACACTATTAGTCACACTTCAATGTTAGCCACCCCCACGTTGGGAATCGAGTTGAAACGAGGTTTTCTTCACTCAATCTACCACTGCCCCAAAGGTGTGGGTGTTCAACGAACCAGGCCTTGGATTCGCTTCAGCCTAGTTTTGAACTGTTCGAGTCAGGCCTAATCAAAAGTTTGATTTTGCCAGGCTCAACCCCAGCCCATTGATAGCCCTGCCGTTGATGGCAGGCGTCGAATTGGTTGCCGCCTTTCAAATTAAAACAGTAGTACTTTGACCTGTGACGGATGAATGACAATGGTCTCAACTGATTCAAAGTTTCATCACTTCTAATCAGTAAAAGAATCGTCATTAACCAATCATGTATTGGACACACCATCCCCTGAAAAAAAGGGTTAGCGAGCGCAAAGATGTGGATTTGACCCGCACCATCTTTCTTAGAAGCCAAGCGGCCTTTGGGTATAGGAGCTTTGCCTAGCGAAACCACATGCTTTGAGAACGACAAAGCCGGGAAAGATGATGGTGCACAGCTATTGCTCTCGCAGCTTTTCGTCCTCTTTCACACACTAGCATTGGATTTTTTTGTCCATTTTTCCCTCGTTGATCGTAATCAACCTATATAACGGTCTATTGCATTGTGCTTGTGGAAATTTTGTGCTCTCGTTGCGGGACCCAAGCACAGATAAATGAGGGTGGCATCAAGTTGGCAGTTGACATCAAGCATATGCTACAACTTCTATCATGAATCCTAAGGATCCAATTAAGTCAATACTAAGATCGACATTTATAAGGAAAAGAGAGAGAAAAAGAATTCACCCTATCACCAAATCATCTTGCGATTTGCGTCTCCACGCTAGATGCTTCAATGGGTCGGGTTCAAGTTTAAGAGTATCCACACCCATACCCACCTCTGGGTGCTGCACCCATTTATCATATCAGGCCTGAAATACACACACCCACACCCATGCCTTCTTCTAGGGTGTTGGATAATCATTTATAGATTAAGATTGAACAACAAAAATACAGCATTAACTTGAAAATTAAAATTTTATAGCAAAAATTTTTTTAAAAAATAAAATATAACTTTTTCCTTTTATTTTTTTATTTTCTTGGGTTCATGTGATATCCACTTGGTCAATGGATAGATTCGGCACATTCGGACAGGAAGTATGGATTTTATCAATTTCCTAGCCAACCTTAGTTAGGCTCATGTCCAAGTTCAACCAATTTTTTTCAAGCTAAGGTTGGGTTGTTGTGCTAGGCCTATGTCTCCCATGGGCTTAGTTCGAGTGTAGAGCCTTAAGGTTCAGGCTAGGCCAAGTCTGACTCAAACCTAACCCATTGAATGCAGACAGCTGATGCTTCTTCTTAACCATGTATCTACCTAAAAACAATGGTTAATCCATGATAGGGCATCAATGGCTTGGATAAACTACTCATGGCCCCCAAATGTACAGGTTAGGTACCAAACAGGGATGTTTCCAGTCCGCTGCGAAAATGAACCTCGACCTCTTACAACCCAGATGACCAAGTCTGAAACTCATTTTGCATTACTTGACCCAGATTCAGCAACTTAGGCCCTGTTTGGCTGCCACTTAGAGTTCAACCCATTTTAGATAATTGTAATTATACATTAGAGATTTTTGGTAAGGGTTAAAAATAACCTTTACAACACAGAATTTAAATAGACTGTGATCTCCATCGATGGCCAACTGAGTCAGATCATGGTTTATAAAACTCACTGACTCAACTCGAAGCTTAGTCAAGTTATCTCGACTTGGAAAGATTTTGAGCCGAGTCACTAGGAAACTCTGTTATGTATATCTGACTCGATACCTACTCAGGGGTCTTTAAGATTACTGAACATTAAGGTATTTTGAATATCTATTGCTCCTCCAAATATATTTTTAATTTATAAGTATCAAGTTGAGTTGGCTTGAGTCTTTGGGTTGACCTGACCTAGCTGAACAATGAATCCGGTCGCGTTTTTGGTTTTTCGAATTATGGGTCAGATGCAATTCGTCATAGTCGACTTGGACTCAGTCAAGTTCGATCTTGTTAGGTAACAAGAGTCACCACCCTAAATATGCTCGACTCAAATGAGTCACCTCCCAAACTCAAGAGAATCATAACTTGACTATTGAATGAGTCAGAATGAGTCGCAAAGCAAAAAAAAAAAAAAAAAAACTTGATCTCTAATACGTAATTACTGTTAACTAAAATGAGATTAAATCATTTATAGGTGGCATCCAAACAGGGCCTGAATGTATTAGATTACATGACAATAACTACTCCCATTTACATTTTGGAACCAACATCTTGCATATATAACACCTTTGTAAAAATAGCATAAGCAAATCCCCAATCGTCAGTCAAGAAAATTCGAATTCAATGCCTTCATGAACGGGTTGATCTTCGCCAGCTGAGCCACCGCTGTCTTATTTGGGATGATCCCTTTCACCTTAATCCTCTCTCTAAATTCTTAAACCAGTGTCTTTGCATTTATATACCCCAGAAGGAGGGACTGATACCGCTATATCTGCCTCAGCCTGCGATGTATCTTCCAACATTGTGGACATCTCCCTGCTCAGTGTACTTATCCAAAAAGTGTTGGGGAAGGATGCACAACCAACGGATCTCGCAATCCCCAACCAATTGAATTATAGAATATGAATGCACAAAGATGAACAAACAATCACCACACATGACACAAAAGACCTTTTTACGTGGAAAACCCTCTAGGAATAGAGGTAAAAACCACGGGACCTTGTCCAGTCAACAAATCCACTATGTATGAACGTTTACACAGCGATCACGAGCTTATAACACGCTCGGATCTAAAAACTCCAGCCCCAAGGACGGATTATAATCAAAGAGGCTATGAACTTGAACGAACAGTACATTGGCTTCACCAAGCTGTGTTAGGACAGCTTCTGCAAGATTGAATCTGCCTTCTCCACTTTCCCACACTCTGCGCACAGCCTGCCTTCTCCACTTTCGCACACTCTGCGCACAGCCTGCCTTCTCCACTTTCCTACCACTTTCCCACTTTCAAACTCTCTGTAAAAAAAGAATAAATAAATGAAAAGAAGAAAGAAAATTAAGTAGATGATTTTCAGTAAAAATGATCAAAATTACCTTTAGTTCTTCTATAGCCATGGCCTGGAGGATTCAGCAAGGATTCTTCTCATCCAAAGAGATGGAGACACTTAGAAAGAAGGGATCTGACGATGCATCCTGTCAATCCACTGGATAATAACTTCTCTCTATTGCACTTCTCTTCTATTTCTCCTCCAATCCCATGGTTTCTCAGGATTTGATTCACTCCATAGCCCAATTTTAGCTTCCCGAGCCTCCTTTTCCCACTGGTACAGTTAAATTAAAGATTAGAACATATATCAGAGATACATTTAATAACACATGAGCAAAGTAAGTGTGATTTACCATAGCAAGCTCAGGACATTTGTCGTATGCATGATAATGCCACGCCATCCCTTTTCTCAACATATGTTCCTGTAAATAATAAAAAGATAATATAAATCACTACTCAATTCTAAATCTAATTTGAAGTTTCTATTAAGGAACATTTTATCTAGAGTATTACCTGTACGAATTTGCCGTCACAGTATATATCTCCGACAGTTCTATTGTATCGATCTTCACAATAAACGAATATCTTTAGTGGCCTTCCTTGAATGATTTTTATCAGTTCTTCAGTAGATTCTTTCCCAAAAGGCATTAAGCTTTCAGGCGCGTCTATTCCCCTACAAAACATTTAAGTTATCAATAAAAGTAACTTAAATCATAAAGTGAGAAACAAAGTACCTTAATCTGATCCGATACTTCTTGGCCAGGATTTCCTTATTTTTTGTACCAGACATGACTCTGCGTGGAATAATGAAAAGTTGAAAAAGAAGTGAGAATTTAATTGGTTCATCATTGAAACAAATATTTTACAATGGTTTGTTAACCTACCTATATCTGGCCTCCACAATCTTTCTTTGAAGTGTGTCCGCTAGAACATAATTCTTGGTTGCCCTTGCTTTCGATCTTAGGATTACAGCCTCTTTCACACCTTTAGGAACATTCAATGATTCCAGTGAATACCTTGTATCCACGAAGACAGTGATTGTATCTCCATCGGCAACAGCTCTAGCATCCACCTAACATCAGCAATAAAGCATAACAGCTCATTTTATAAAAAGAAGAAGAAGAGAAACAAAACCAAATTCTTATAAATTTTGCTAATCCAACTACTTTGGACATGTTAGATGTCCATTAGATAGGCCATGCTTTAAACAAGCTAAGAACAAGATTATCAAGCCATTGTTGGACCATATGTGATTGAAAAAAATGGATGTACAGTTGAATTAGTAAAATGCATATGATAAGCCCATACAACAAAATTTTCAGATTTTACAATGCTTGGTTACTCAAGAAAAACAGAGTATTTTAGGAGTGTCTCCATCCATGTAAAGTGTATTAGGCGTTGGAAATAATGGTATAGGAAAATATTCAAATTAGAATAAATCCAAAAATATTAAACGACGTTTAGTTATTAAATATCAATGGTTGGCATTATTCCATAATGTTGTCCATAGGATGTCTATAAATAGTAATTTAGATGCTATCTCATTGTATTTTGTGGTTTGGTAACCCATTCAAAGTAGGGTCCATTATTTGGAAGGTTTACTTTGAGTTACACAGCAATGTCTGAATAAATGAATGATTTCCAGTTCACGTCACCCATTAGATTATGACCTACATGATCAGTGGACTAGCTAGATTTTTGGGCTTCGGTTTGGTGGACTAATTAGATCATTGAGCTTGTGTCTCCCATCATTGATGGACCATGTCCCTTAAAATGGACAACAGTCAACTTTGCTAGGAAACATAAAATGGTCAAGAAGAAATATACCAATAGACCACCTTCAATGTTCAAAAGGGAAAAGATTGGTGGCTAAGATGGGACCAGAACAATCTACAACAGCAGTTAGACAGCGCATAAAACACCCAACTCTATGCAACCCACCAATTTGTTCCTATAAAATCCACTATGTCTATTGTTAGGCTGTCAGGCCACAAATTAGCCAGATCCACAACTCAAGTGGGCCGTAATTGGGATGCGATGCTAACCACAGGTTTATGTGTGGGTCCACCATGGTATCTTTCATCAACCCCTTCATCAGGTATAACTCACTGGGACAAAAGGAGACAAAAATCAGTCTCATCCAAAACTCAGGCAAGCTACACCACGTGAACATCGAGATTTTCCTAGAAACTTCACATTATTGTCATTGAGCGGCCCACCTAAGTTTTCTGTCAGGCTCATCTTTTGTATGTATGGTGAACATAATGCTTCTCTACTGATGGACAGGGTAGATTTGACACATACAACATGTCCCGAACGCCCCAATTTCAAGTGCAAAGTGTCAACGCACTATACATGTCAATGGTACAAATGTGTATGAGATCTGGGTCATTCAAAGGGTGGTCCCTATTTCTTAGCCCAAATGCATGGCATGTTCATTTATCAAGCATTCTATGCATCTACGCAAAGAAATTGATAGTCATATGGTGATAATTGGTTTAGACATAACTCACCATGACCAAGTGAAGATGCAGAACCCAATGTTTTGAACACACTAGCTCAACTTAGAGGTTTTAGAAGTTATTTTACATTATTTATGTAGTGTTGAGTGTTGAAGTCCCTTGATGTACATTAATACGCCATCCTCTAATGGCTCAAGCTTTTAGAGCAAGTGGTGATTTGACATGGCATCAGAGGGAAGGTTAAGTGTTCGAATCTCGAAAGTAACAAATATGCCACCATAATGTATCTCCCATAAGGGAAATATTTAGTGAATGGATAGGCTAAGGGGCCGTTTGGCACCATGGATACTATGATAAATGGTGGTAATAGGCTATAAAAGCATAAGGTAATTTTCATTACCACCACTTCATGCATTGACATAGGGCCCAAAAACTAATCCTCTATATGATTCAAGTGGGCCATATAAAGGGAAACAATTGGGACACCCCTATCCATAGCTCAAGTAGTAGACTGAGTGAAAATAACCTTATGCAAGTCTAAAATATAGACCTCAAGAGAAGCAATTTTTCTATGTGGTCTTCTGGCACTCACCCACAAACACTTCTAGTATAATTTTGTATTCACATGTTGTTTCAAACCCTTTTTAGCATGTAAGATTTGTTTGGAGGAGAATTAAATTCCTTCATAGTTATTTTAGCTATGTAAATATGAGATAATGAGTAAAACGATGTTGTCATGTAGTGTAACATTATTTTCAGGGAACATTAAATTGTGATCTACTTTCTAGCACTTCTATTATTCTTTTCATTTCTCACAATGCATATTGAGGTGCTAATTTACATGCAGGTCCTAGTAGATCTTGTTAATGATCATTCAGTTCAAGTTGGCAAATATGGAGTTTGAATTTCAGTGAAACAAGGAGATATTCGGTTTTCTTAAATGGGGATCTAGTGCTTTTCAAAATATGCTTGTTGTTCCTTCAGGTTCTGGTATTGTGCACCAGGTAAAAGAATTTCAAATAAATTTTGCACCCCATCTTTTGTTTACACAATTCTTTAAAGATGTCACATTATACGGAGTTAGTATGGTTTTTGTAAGTTTGTATATCAAGTTAATCACCATAATGAAATTTCTGGTCAATTTGGAATACCTTGGGAGGGTTGTGTTCAACACCCATGGCATACTCTACCCTGATACTGTGGTTGGAACTGATTCCCACACAACAATGATTGATGGGTTAGGAGTTGCTAGCTGGGGACTTGGAGGGATTAAAGCAGAGCCTACAATGATTGGCCAGGTAAAATTATGTTGGGGTACGTCCAAATGTTGAAGCCTGATTAATTAGTTTTTAATGGTTTTTTTTTTTGGGGTTAGCACACACACCTAATTCTTCGTACACCCTCCCACCCCTATTAGTCACACTGCAATGTTAGCCACCCTCATTATGGGAATCGATGCCATGACCTCAGTATTGAGACGACTTCACTTGGTCTACCACTTGAACTAAGGGCCTGTTTGTTTGAGGGAAGTTTCGTGGAAGTTATGGTAAATCCGTAATTATTAAAAAATCCCTCGTTTGGTGGAAATTAAAGGTCGATGGGAAATACATCAAATGTACGGCCTAATTTGTTGTTTCGGCTGCGGAGAAAGAAGGATGAAATCCTTCAGACTCTTCCAGAGAGATCTTCAACTGGGTGGGACGTCTCTTCACTGTTTAAGTAGTCCGCGTCCACATCTCAGTATACGCCGCAGCTGCCTCGATGGTGTATATAACACAAGTTCTGTTAGCAAGCTCCAGCAACATCCATGAGATGAAAAACTGGCATGTCTTTCTTGCTCCTCGTAGTGTCTTTACGTGGATATTGGATACATTGTTTGTCTACCTTATCTCTAAAGCTTCTCTTTCGCAGGTGTCGTCTGAACTAGGGCGTCATCGAAAGGAGGCTGTCTCATCGTCTGAAGTAGGTCATCATCGGACGGAGACTATCTGGGATCCACCTTCTTCTTCGCAGCTCCTGCACAACCTTCTCTTCATAAGCGTCCGGTAAAGACGACGAGAAGAGGTATGCACGAGTGGGGCAAATGCCCATGCAGAACTTCGTATTTATCTTTTTGTGGAAATGATGTTATCACTGTTGATGCACGTGGTGGTGAACTATATATTCCGGCCAGTTTGTTGTTGAGATTTGGTACCATGCCTTAATATGAGCTGGAAAAATCAATGGATGGTAATGATCAAATGGATGAATAGCTTAGAAACTTAAAATTTCAAACATCCACCGTCGAAATTTTAGAATCCATTCCTCATTTTATGCGTCGGAACAAAAATCTTATGGAATCCATTCCTTAGATGGGCTGTAAATCTGACAATTGAACATCCACCGTCGAAATTTTGGAATCCATTCCTCATTTTATGCGTCGGAATAAAAATTGAATGGAATCCATTCCTCAAATGGGCTGTAAATCTGACGATTGAACATCCACCATCGAAATTTTGGAATCCATTCCTCATTTTATGCGTTAGAACAAAAATTGAATGGAATCCATTCCTCAAATGGGCTGTAAATCTGACGATTGAACATCCACCGTCGAAATTTTGGTCACCCACAAAAGCTTCGAATGAAGGATGAAGACGATGAGGTTTCCTACACTCTCTATGTTATACAGAGGGCAGGGATTAGCTGAGGCAGGGTAATAGCTTGGTGGGTGAGGCCATGTCCATGGGGCCCACCTCAATGTGTATGTTATATATCCACGCCGTCCATACGTTTTACCAACTCATTTTAGGACATGTTCCCAGAAACGAGTTAGATTCAAATCTCATCTGGACCACATGATAGGTATTAAATTCCCACCATTGATCGCTTTTTGAAGACCAAAATTACAATTGGGCCAGGGGACGTTTTTCTTTATTAAGCATTTGTTGGTGGCTACAAAAGTTCTGGTTCATACTGCTATTTATTTTTTTCTTTCATCCCGGTTTTGTGTGGCTACAAAAGGTCTGGTCCACCATTTAAACCAGATAGGTGGATCCATCTTTACAGAAGTTGTAATCTATCCCATTCAGGTGGTCGTAACGTGGTGGATTTCCAAAATGTCAGATGAATGGCCACCAATCGCTAGATGGTGCCGTTAAACTTAAAAAGTTCTTTGCAAATCAATTCCGTCCAGCAAAAAAGTTAGACAGCGATCTGGACGGTATGGTATGCAGGCGCTGATCAATTCATACCATGCGTGTCCAGGCCGCAAATGAAGAAGGTGGGTCACCCGGCCAGCAAAAAAGCTGGACAGCAATCTGGACGGTATGGATTACAGGCGCTGATCCATTCTATCCTTGCGTGTCCGGCGGGCAAATGAAGAAGGGGGGTCACCCGGAGTACCGCAACGTGGTGGCCCTTTATATCTCCTCAATCAAACATGAGAAATTGACAATGATTACAGTAACAGTTGATTTGTAGAGAAAAGAAACAAGAGAAACTAACAATGATGGAACTCTGCAAATCCCACTGTTTCCACCCAAGAAGTAATAAATGCCCTATGTCCGGCCAGTTCCAACTATTTCCCTCAAACAAACAAGCCCTAAGGATCCGGGTGTATTTTTAATGGTTATAGCTCGTAGTCTATATGTTTTGTGTCTCTAAAAAAAATTCGTATGTTTTGATATATATATATATATATATATATTTGGCTTGAGAAAATAATAATGCATTATCGAGGAAATGAAACTGGGGGAATGAAATTCCGATAGATAGAGGAGTGGCTGGCACCTTGGCTAACTTGTCCGAGATGAAATCAGCCTCTCTACCAACATGGTATGATGAAATGTGTAAGCAAGAGGCTAGATGTCTAATTTGTTATACAAAACTTCTTTTCTGACCTGCTTGATTAGCCCACTTAATGACATTACTGATTTTTAGGTATGGAGGAGTTGTTGTTGGAGTGTTAAGTCCGTTGATAAACATTGATATGCCATCCTCTAACGGCTCGAGCTTTTAGAGAAAATGGTGATTTGACACGGTATTAGAGTGGAAGGTCTTTTGTTCAAATCTCGGAAGTAGCAAATATGCTATCAGTAATATGTTCTCCCACGAGGGGTCGTTTATGGTGTGAGTCGTGTGTCCCTCCACCCTTACCCCGTATGTTCCCATGTGGAGTTCCACCCCGCACGTGCGGGGGAGTGTTAGAGTGTTAAGTCCCTTGATATACATTGATATGCCATCTTCTAACTGCTCAAGCTTTTAGAGAAAGTGGTGAATTGACAGGGGCTCCATGGAAGGAGTTTGTGTTTGTGCATGCGCGCACGTGTGTTGAGGGGTTGTACATGGGTTTTATCTGACTTCTTAGTGTTACTTGTCAAGGTATCCTTAGATGTTCGTCTGCCAAAAGACTTATTGTTTGTGTATTTCAGACTCATCATCATCATAGTCTGGTCCTCGCTTCTTGGCTCATGCCTTTATGTTTCTAACTAAAATGCACAAAGACTTGGCTCAATCCTTGGAGGATTCCTTCAAATTCACATTTTACTTATGTTGTGAGAGTTTAGCTCTATTGTTGTCGCATCCTTCTTTCCATAATTTTTTGTAACGTGGCTGCTATGCCCTTGTTCTTGGCATACTAAACCAGGAATTCTTCAATGTGTTATTTAGTTTATGCTCCTTTCTTCTGAGTTACAGCCCAGGAGCATGGCTTTTCTGGTGTTGTCGGGTTCAAGTTGTCTGGAAAATTACGCGGTGGTGTTACAACTACTGACTTTAGTTTTAACTGTGACGCAAATGTTCAAGAAGCATGGGGGTTGTTGGCTAGTTTGTTGAGTTTTATGCTAATCTCATTTTTCACGGAGCTGAATTAAATTAGGCCACAGGCTTTTAGTTCCATTTGTTTTGACGTAAATCCGTTATTCTAAATCTTTACTTCTTGACACCCAAATCCATAGCCCAAGTGGTTGACTAAGTGAAGATAGCCTCGTTTCGACACTAAGGTCTTAGTATGGATTCCCAAAGAGGGGGTGGCTAACAATGCAGTGTGACTAGCAGGGGGTGGGTGTACTCACAATGGGGTGTGTGTACTAACCCCAAAAAAAATCTTTACTTTTCTCACATAGGTGGGGGCATGGTTGAATAATCATTGGCTGATAGGGCTACAATTGCTAATATGGCTCCTGAATATGGAGCAACCTTGGGTTTCTTTCCCATAGATCATGTTACTCTACAATATCTCAAGCTGACCGGACGAAGAGATGAAACAATTAAGTACTTGTGAAATGGGGGGATTAGAAATGTGGTTGATGAGGAAATCACTCTCTTATGTAAGAGGTGGCAATGATAGAAGCCTATCTGAGAGCAAACCAAATGTTCATTGACTACAACATGGTATACATCTTTCTTAACCATTCAGTTTTAATTGAGCATTTGACTCTGAAATGTAATTGATTTCTTTTTGTGGATCCGTCCTTAAAAAGAGAGAGTATATTCATCTTATCTAGAGTTGGACCTTGCAGATGTTGAACCTTGCATCACAAGTCCAAAGTGGGACGTTCGTGTTAGTTTAATCCATGTGTTATATATTGTCACTCAGTTCCTGAATCAATTATATTCATTAGAAGATTCAACTCTTATCTATGATGGACCTCATGACTGTGTTCCCTTGATAGAAATGAAGGAAGATTGGCATTCTTGTTTGGATAACAAGGTTGAATTCAAGGTGAGATCACAAAACTAATTTGTTTTTATGCTTCTGCACATTAGAAGAAACTAAGTTACCTCCACTCATTGCCAGTTAGATCATTGATTTTTTTTATTTTTTCTTTTTGCAATGATATGTCCTATTACGCTAATTTGAATTCATTTTCACTCAATTACAACCCTTTATGTATTAAGCGAGTGCCTCAGTTTTTTAACATTTAAAATGTGAATTGGGTCTGGAGGTTAGTTGCAATGTTTAAAATCTGATCCATACCTTATTTTCTTTCTTTTTTGGACTCAAATTACCTTCCACTTCTTACTCTTAAGTCTTAACCCATGATGCATTATCAGATTCACTTGAATGCATACTTTGCATTGAGATAACTGTTTATTGACTTGAATTCCTTGTTGATCAAGTAAAACCTTTTTAGAGTATTTTTTGAAATTATGTCCATCCCTCACACTTTGTAGATGCCAAGCGTGCGGAAGCTTATAAAGCGGAGCTTAAAACTATGGCTAAGTCCTGGGGCTGGGGGATTAGGACCGTTTTAAAATCCTTTGAAAAACCTCTTGTCTAATTAAACTAAATTAGCAATTATAAACTAATTAAACACGAACACTTAGCTTCCGAGCTTAAGTAGGTCCAATCACATTGGCTAGCAAAGATAAGCAGTTAAACTATCTAGCCTAAAGTATATAGATTATAAGAGATATGGCTATGAAGCTACTAATCTATATGCAATGTCTAGACTACAAGGATGCACTAATCAAGCACCTAGTTTAGAAGTGAAACTACAACAAGTTTATAAGAATCTACCTATCATGCATAGCATATATTCCATTGAAGCATTCATAAAATTAACAATTAAAGATAATGCAAGAATAACAATGTGCTCAAATGACAATCTCAAACACAAGCATGTATAGTGGTTCGATTTTCCTTCTCCACTCCCGCTTACGGTACTCACCCCTTGAGCACACCGGATTTCACTAGGGAGTTTAAATCAAGTTCCTCCTAACCTAGGTATTTTAAATCGGTTCCACTCTACCGGGGAGTTCAACAAGGTTCCTCCCAACTTATGACGGAGATTTTACTGGTTCATCTCTCAACTAAGATGTTTACGAGTTCCATCCAACCCAGGAGTTTGACAAGGTTCCTCACAACCCCTCGGTTCAAATCCAAGAATTAAGCGTACACTTCCGGCAGAGGCTCCCCTTAGAGACTTGGTCGAGTTTGATTCCAAACTCTCACACTCAATCCTCCACAAGGAAAGAGTGCAATCGGACTCTCAGTAATGACACTTGTCGGATTGAACCCCTTGTTTAGCGCCACTTGGGTTGCTTGATCTCCGCTCTCTCGTGCTTCCATCAGCTCCACATTGCTCCTCCGATCTTGTTACCGATTCGATGCCAATGCCTCAACTCCAATGATCAACTACCTTGCATGTGATGCTATAAAGAGATGCCCAAGGTGATAGGAGGTGGTGGTGAATTCTCTACAACTAGTAGGATTTGATTGCCTAAAGGAATTCCACCTAATTGGATCTTTAGAGAGGTTTAGACTAAGGATATACCTATGGTGAAGGTGTCTAAAACATCTAGAGATCAAGGGAGAGGAAGTTTATCTTCATATGAGCTTTGAATGCTCCATCTTGTGATGAATCACAAGGAAGGTGACTTGGGTATGGTAGGATTAGAGCCTAGTGATGAGGGCAATGTGGATGGCTTCTAATGTTCTCAAATCTCACTCCTCCCCCTAAAACCGCACTCCATCTTTAAATAGATAAAGCTCCAACGGATGAAAAAGGTAGCAAATGGCTAGCTGACAACCAGTCGCACCTCAACTACGACCAGTCGCATAGATGCGTCGACCCATCTAATTAGTCCTGGGAATGCATTTTACTTATTGTCCCGGTTTTGGCCAGTTGCGACCAGTTGCATGGTGCATTCGACTGGTCTCAATAGACCAGCCACCGGCCGAATTATGGCTTGGGTTTCAACTTGTTTGCTGACCCATTTTTGGCCTCTAGCGACTGGCCGCCCAGTACCTGCGACCGATCCCAGACACATGAGTTCTGTTGTTTGTCTGATTTGTTTACAGTAGCTCATGCACCCTCTAAGGCCTCTTTTTGGGTGGTCTTTTAGGACACCTAAGGCCATTCTAAGATGACTAAAGGCTTACCTATTGGGTCAAGTCATCTAAAGGTTTGGTTTTGGTTTAGGTTTAAGGGTTTTGGCTCACCAAGGCATCTCTGATTTACCTGTTGCTTCTTCCTTAATGCAGTTGTCCACTTGTGTCTTCGGGCTTCATCTTCTTTAGGCTCAACCAACACCTAGACACTAGGACCTACGTAATTGACAAATAAGGGGCACTAGTATGCCACAGAAAAGTGCACTAACATTTTTGAAGACTTAGAGATGAAAATTTCAGTTGGGAAAGTTAATGTTGGAGATGAGTTTTCATTACTTTGTGAAGATTTTCATGTAATGAAAAAGTCCACTCTGATTGTTTTATATGTGAATTACATGAAAAAGAAAAACCCTAAAAACAAATTGGGTTTTGTCTAATTCAAGTTTTTTGTAAATTGGGTTTGTCTGAATTTTTTTCTCTGTAAATTTCATTAATAACATTTGTTACTATCATGTCTACAAGTTTTAATGAAAGAAGAAACTCTAGAAGTATGGCTTGGTGCTTTCACTAATTATTTTTTTTTAAAGCTTACCCAGTTTTATTCTTGTTTCTTTTTTTCCTCATTTGATGGAAAATGCATGTGCTGTAAGTGCCTCCTTTTCAAGGGTTTTTAATATGCATGAACCATTCCTAAATGCTTCGAGAACGGTTTTCGACCATTCCTAATCAGCTATTTTGTGTAGTGACAAAAAATCAGGCCCATCCTTGATTTAGGTGAGTCACACGAAAGGAAACCATTTGGAGGGTGAATGGTATAATTTACCTTTGTATGGTCCGTTTGAATCACGGATTGGGCTGATTTTTGGGCCCTATGGCTTGGTGATCAGGGTGGATTTTACATATATAAACATCATGGGGGCCATGTTTGAGAACTTTTTAGGAACCGGTAGGTTTGAATTTTTACATGCAACTCACATAAATTTGACTTAATGAATTGGTGGATCCCATTGTAATATTTTAGTGAAATCCACCCTAATCATTAGATGTATCTTCCTATTTTAGTCATAGGGTCCAAAAATCAGTCTGGTCCATGATTCAAGTGGGCCATACAAAGGTAAATGGTAGCAAGAGGACACCTCGTATATTGTTTCCAATTATATGGTCCTACAGAATTATAAAACAGGCTGTTTTATAGGCCCTACTGCTATAAAGGAGAGATGCACCTAGTGATTGAGGTGGATTTCACTTGAATATCACAATGGGCCATGCATGTGAATTGGTAGATAAGTATCATGCATGCAGGGAAGGTGAAAACCCCCTATAAAGACAAACGCGTACAACTAAGAATTCCATGGTAATTGTGATTTCGATTAAAATTCACAAGAAATTCATGTTTTCAAACTATCCCTAAGAGAATTTTGTGAGTTTAGAGGCATAAATTACTCAAATAAAACTGATTAAAAATATATAATTAAAAATATTAAAAAATTATTATCACTTTTAATAGGAGTATAAATTTTCTTACTGGAAGTGTCTTTAATTGGAAGATAACTCCCTCTGGCAATAACTCTGAATCTGATGCTTCAAATTGGGAATGAATGGACGTAGCATGAAACCCCAGAAAGTCCTACAAAATCAATACTTAGCATAAGACTAATGACAAGAGAGTTTCAGGTAATTTGATGCTCCATTCATGATGAGTCTTGCACATGTATGGCTAATGGAACTGTTAAAATGTCATTTACTGTCCATTCGTCGTACATAAACATGGCCTACTTGATAGTTGGACTGTAGCAGCATGCTGCCATATATAAACATGGCCTACTTGATAGTTGGACTGCAACGGTAGGCTACCATACATAAACGCGGCCTACTTGATGGTTGGAATTGGACCATAGCGGCAGGCCAGGCTGAGTCATTCATCAGGCATCAAGCCTGGCCCAAACACAGTGTAGCTAGATTTTAAGCCTAGTCTAGAGGGCTAAGGTTAGGGGGCAGGAGTGGGGCCCAAGCACCTAGCCTTATTTCCACACTTACAGTGGACCATGGCTAATGCCCACTGTCTAGTAAATCCAGATACATGGATCATATTCTGTCTAAGTCCAAATAGTCCTTAGGCTATTATTAAATAATACATTCAAATTCATACAGGCATATATAAAAAATTTCAAGCATCAATACATGTACCCAATGTCTGGCGCGACAACTTCCATTAGGACCTATCTATGTGTTTTATCCAAGCCAATCCATCCATTTTTGAATGATCATTTTAGGGCATAAGCCCAAAAAGGAAGCATATAGAAGGCTGGAATGAACCACACCACGGGAAGCAATGGTGAGAATGACCACCACCACCCTTGAAACCTTCCTAGGGCCCATTGTGATGTTTATTTGCCGTTCAACCTGTTCATAAGTTCACATAGATCTGGATGAAGGGAAAACATAAATATGAGCTTGATCCAAAACTTCTATGGTCCCCAAGTGGTTTTTAGTTCTAGGCATTCAATTCCCACTGTTTACTATGGTGTGGTCCATTTCAGTCTTCCATCTACGTCCTTTTTGGGCTCATGCCCTGAAATGATCGTTCAAAATGGATGGACAGCTTGGATAAAACACATATATCTTCGGAAAGGATTGGGTGGTGTGCCACACACCACCAACCTCCATAGTGTGTTGATGTCAACAAGTTTTGTGGGCCCTACATGATGTATTTGTTACATCTACACCGTCCATCCATTTTACGAGATAATTTTAGGACATAAGCCAAAAATGAGGCAGATCTGAAACTCAAGTGGACCATACCAAAGAAAGTAGTGGGGATTGAACATCTACCAATAAAAATTCTAGGGGCCACAAAAGTTTTAGATCAATCTGATATTTGGTTTTTCCATGTATCCAGGTTTGTCTGACCTCATAAACAGGTTCAATGACAAATAAACATCATGGTGGGCCCTAGGAAGGTTTCAATGGTGGGAATCATTGTCCCCACTACTTTCTGTGGTGTGGTCCCCTTAAGCTTTAGATCTATCTCATTTTTGGATTCATGACGTAAAATGATCTGGTAAAATGGGAGGACTGTGTGGACATAACACATACATCATGGTGGGGCCCACAAAACTTGGTAACATCAGCACACCACGCAATCTGCTTCTTATATCTGGATGGGCTCCACAGATGCCCCAATAGAAGTGTCTATCTCTAGCTAGGTCCTGGTGGGGGAAGTACACAATCCGTACCCCCAATGTAAGCATGCACAAAGCATGAAGCCATGGACTAGGTTGATCATCAAGGAGGGCCAATTCATACCAGATATACATACATTACACTGGTTTGTGGACACTTGTCAATGGGATAAATATTCATTTTTTCTTTCTTTCTTTTTTTTTACAAAAAAAAAAAAAAACCTAAAAAAAAATTCATATGAAAGCAACACCTATCAAGATGCATTATCAGATTCACTTGAATGCATACTTGGCATTGAGATAACTGTTTATTGACTTGATTTCCCTTCTCCACTCCCGGTTACGGTACTCACCCCTTGAGCACACCGGATTTCACTAGGGAGTTTAAATCAAGTTCCTCCTAACCTAGGTATTTTAAATCGGTTCCACTCTACCGGGGAGTTCAACAAGGTTCCTCACAACTTATGAGGGAGATTTTACTGGTTCATCTCTCAACTAAGATGTTTATGAGTTCCATCCAACCTAGGAGTTTGACAAGGTTCCTCCCAACCCCTCGGTTCAAATCCAAGAATTAAGCGTATACTTCCGGCAGAGGCTCCCCTTGGAGACTTGGTTGAGTTTGATTCCAAACTCTTACACTCAATCCTCCACAAGGAAAGAGTGCAATCGGACTCTCAGTAATGACACTTGTTGGATTGAACCCCTTGTTTAGCGTTACTTGGGTTGCTTGATCTCTGCTCTCTTGTGCTTCCATTAGCTCCCCATTGCTCCTCCGATCTTGTTATCGATGCGAAGCCAATGGCTCAGCTCCAATGATCAACTACCTTGTATGTGATGCTATAAAGAGATCCCCAAGGTGATAGGAGGTGGTGGTGAATTCTCTACAATTAGTAGGATTTGGTTGCCTAAAGGAATTCCACTTAATTGGATCTTTAGAGAGGTTTAGACTTAGGATATACCTATGGTGAAGGTGTCTAAAACATCTAGAGATCAAGGGAGAGTAAGTTTATCTTCATATGAGCTTTAAATGCTCCATCTTGTGATTAATCACAAGGAAGATGACTTGGGTATGGTAGGATTAGAGACTAGTGATGTGGGCAATGTGGGTGGCTTCTAATGTTATCAAATCTCTCTCCTAACCCCTAAAACCGCGCTCCATCTGTATATAGATAAAGCTCCAACGGATGAAAAAGGTAGCAAATGGCTAGCTGACGACCAGTTGCACCTCAACTGCGACCGGCCGCATAGATGCGTCGACCGGTCTAATTAGGCCTGGGAATGCATTTTACTTATTGTCCCGGTTTTGGCCAGTTGCGACCAGTTGCATGGTGTAGTCGACTAGTCTCAATAGACTAGCGACCAGCCGAATTATGGCTTGGGTTTCAACTTGTTTGCTGACACATTTTTGGCCTCTATCGATTGGTTGCTCAGTACTTGCGACCGATCCTAGACATATGAGTTCTGTTGTTTGTCTGATTTGTTTACAGCAGCTCATGCACCCTCTAAGGCCTCTTTTTGGGTGGTCTTTTAGGATACCTAAGGCCATTCTAAGATGACTAAAGATTTACCTATTTGGTCAAGTCATCTAAAAATTTGGTTTTGGTTTAGGTTCAAGCGTTTTGGCTCACCAAGGCATCTCTGATTTACCTATTGCTTCTTCCTTGATGCAGTTGTCCACTTGTGTCTTCGGTCTTCATCTTCTTTAGGCTCGACCAACACCTAGACACTAGGACCTACGTAATTGACAAATAAGGTGCACTAGTATGCCACAGAAAAGTGCACTAACATTTTTGAAGACTTAGAGACGAAAATTTCAGTTGGGAAAGTTAATCTTGCAGATGAGTTTTCATTACTTTGTGAAGATTTTCATGCAATGAAAAAGACCTCTCTGATTGTTTTATATGTGAATTACATGAAAAAGAAAAACCTTAAAAACAAATTGGGTTTTGTCTAATTCAAGTTTTTTGTAAATTGGGTTTGTCTGAATTTTTTTCTCTGTAAATTTCATTAATAACATTTGTTACTATTATGTCTACAAGTTTTAATGAAAGAAGAAACACTAGAAGTACGGCTTGGTGCTTTCACTAATTTTTTTCTTTTTTTTAAAGCTTACCCAGTTTTATTCTTGTTTCTTTTTTTCCTCATTTGCTGGAAAATGCATGTGCTGAAAGTGCCTCCTTTTCAGGGGTTTTTCATATGCATGAACTGTTCCTAAATGCTTCTAGAACAGTTTTCAACCATTCGTAATCAGCAATTTGTGTAGTGACAAAAAATCAGGCCCATCCTTGATTTAGGTGAGTCACACGAAAGGAAACCATTTGGAGGGTGAATGGTATAATTTACCTCTGTATGGTCCGTTTGAATCACGGATTGGGCTGATTTTTGGGCCCTATGGCTTGGTGATCAGGGTGGATTTTACATATATAAACATCATGGTGAGCCATGTTTGAGAACTTTTTAGGCACCGGTAGGTTTGAATTTTTACATGCAACTCACATAAATTTGACTTTATGAATTGGTGGATCCCATTGTAATATTTAAGTGAAATCCACCCTAATCATTAGATGTATCTTCCTATTTTAGTCGTAGGGTCCAAAAATCAGTCTGGTCCATGATTCAAGTGGGCCATACAAAGGTAAACAATTGCAAGAGGACACCTCGTATATTGTTTCCAATTATATGGTCCTACAGAATTATAAAACATGCTGATTTATAGGCCCTACTGCTATAATGGAGAGATGCACCTAGTGATTGAGGTGGATTTCACTTGAATATCACAATGGGCCATGCATGTGAATTGGTAGATAAGTATCATGCATGCAGGGGAGGTGAAAACCCCCTATGAAGACAAACGCGTACAACTAAGAATTCCATGGTAATTGTGATTTCGATTTCAATTCACAAGAAATTCATGTTTTCAAATTATCCCTAAGAGAATTTTGTAAGTTAAGAGGCATAAATTACTCAAATAAAACTGATTAAAAATATATAATTAAAAAATATTAAAAAATTATTATCACTTTTAATAGGAGTATAAATTTTCTTACCGGAAGTGTCTTTAATTGGAAGATAGCTCCCTCTGGCAATAACTCTGAATCTGATGCTTCAAATTGGGAATGAATGGGCGTAGCATGAAACCCCAGAAAGTCCTACAAAATCGATACTTAGCATAAGAGGAATGACAAGAGAGTTTCGGGTAATTTGATGCTCCATTCATGATGAGTCTTGCACATGTATGGCAAATGGAACTGTTAAAATGTCATTTACTGTCCATTCGTCATACATAAACATGACCTACTTGATAGTTGGACTGTAGCAGCATGCTGCTATATATAATCATGGCCTACTTGATAGTTGGACTGCAACAGTAGGCTACCATACATAAACGCGGCCTACTTGATGGTTGGAATTGGACCATAGCGGCAAGCCAGGCTGAGTCATTCATCAGGCCTGCCCCAAACACAGTGTAGCTAGATTTTAAGCCTAGTCTAGAGGGCTAAGGTTAGGGGGCAGGAGTGGGGCCCAAGCACCTAGCCTTATTTCCACACTTACAGTGGACCATGGCTAATGCCCACTGTCTAGTAAATCCAGATACATGGATCATATTCTGTCTAAGTCCAAATAGCCCTTAGGCTATTATTAAATAATACATTCAAATTCATACAGGCATATATAAAAAATTTCAAGCATCAATACATGTACCCAATGTCTGGCGCGACAACTTCCATTAGGACCTATCTATGTGTTTTATCCAAGCCAATCCATCCATTTTTGAATGATCATTTTAGGGCATAAGCCCAAAAAGGAAGCATATAGAAGGCTGGAATGAACCACACCACGGGAAGCAATGGTGAGAATGACCACCACCACCCTTGAAACCTTCCTAGGGCCCATTGTGATGTTTATTTGCCGTTCAACCTGTTCATAAGTTCACATAGATCTGGATGAAGGGAAAACATAAATATGAGCTTGATCCAAAACTTCTATGGTCCCCAAGTGGTTTTTAGTTCTAGGCATTCAATTCCCACTGTTTACTATGGTGTGGTCCATTTCAGTCTTCCATCTACGTCCTTTTTGGGCTCATGCCCTAAAATGATAGTTCAGAATGGATGGACAGCTTGGATAAAACACATATATCTTCGGAAAGGATTGGGTGGTGTGCCACACACCACCAACCTCCATAGTGTGTTGATGTCACCAAGTTTTGTGGGCCCTACATGATGTATTTGCTACATCTACATTGTCCATCCATTTTACGAGATAATTTTAGGACATAAGCCAAAAATGAGGCAGATCTGAAACTCAAGGGGACCATACCAAAGGAAGTAGTGGGGATTGAACGTCTACCAATAAAAATTCTAGGGGCCACAAAAGTTTTAGATCATTCTGATATTTGGTTTTTCCATGTTTCCAGGTTTGTCTGACCTCATAAACAGGTTCAATGACAAATGAACATCATGGTGGGCCCTAGGAAGGTTTCAATGGTGGGAATCATTGTCCCCACTACTTTCTGTGGTGTGGTCCCCTTAAGCTTTGGATCTATCTCATTTTTGGATTCAATGACGGCAAAATGGATGGACTATGTGGATATAACACATACATCATGGTGGGGCCCACAAAACTTGGTAACATCAACACACCACGATGGCACACCACGCAATCTGCTTCCTATATCTCGATGGGCTCCACAGATGCCCCAATAGAAGTGTCAATCTCTAGCTAGGTCCTGGTGGGGGTAGTACACAATCCGCACCCCCAATGTAAGCATGCACAAAGCATGAAGCCATGGACTAGGTTGATCATCAAGGAGGGCCAATTCATACCAGATATACATACATTACACTGGTTTGTGGACACTTGTCCATCGGATAAATATTCATTTTTTCTTTCTTTCTTTTTTACAAAAAAAAAAAAAAAAAAAAAAAAAAACCTAAAAAAAAAATCGTATAAAAGCGATACGAAAGACAGTAGAAGCAAACTGGAAGAGTGTATATCCTAGCAATACAGTAGGTGGGCCAGTCCTTAAAAAATAATAAGAACATTGTAAAAGATGGAGGGAAGTTTACCTGATTCGATGCTTTCCTGTAAATGATTTTCATGGCTATGGATTTTTGGTTTTTTGTTTTTCTTCTTTCTATTTTTTTCTTTCGATTCTTTTTTTAATCGTAGTTTAAAGAAGTTAGTTTTTATAGTTGTAAATGCATTTGTTCCGGAAAGTTCCCAGTCCCGAGGGCACAAAAACGTTGGTTTCAGGGGCTTTGTGGGGCCTTCCGTGATTGTTTTTTTATTTTCTTCTATCTACGCCGTCCATCAAGTTTTAGAGATCATTTGAACATGTAATTCGAAAAATGAGGTAGATTGAAGACTCAAGTGGACCACACCACATGAAGCAGTGGTGAGAATGACGCCCACCATTGAAACCTTTCTAGGGCTGACTGTGATGTTTATTTTCCATCTAACCTATTCATAAGGTTACATAGACGTGGATGAAGGAAAAACACAAATATTAGCTTGATCTTAAACTTCTGTGGTCCCTTAGAACGTTTTCAACGGTAGGCGTTCAATCCTCACTGGTTCCTGTGGTTTGGTACACTTGAGCATTTGATCTGCCTACTTTTTGGAATCATATCTTAAAATTATCATTCAGAATGGATGGACGGTGTGGATAGACCAAATACATCATGGTGGACCCCACAGAGCCCTTTACAGGACCGTCCGTCTCAAGATGGGTCCGGTCCGGACGCGGATTGCGTCCGGAAGCCTTTAGCCGCAACTTCCCGCGACGCCACAACGGGAAGCATGGTTTGGCCCACTGTGATGTTTCTGTGAAATCATCACCGTCCTTCTATTTTTTGTTTAGAGATCATGTTAGGACGTGGGCCCAAAAAAGAGGCATATCCAAGACTAAGTAGGCCCCACTGTTTCAACGGCGGACGTTCAATCCTCACTGTTTCTTTTTGTGCAGCTCGACTCTTGGATCTGATTGATTCACTACTGAACACACAAAATGGATGGTTCTGATTTGATCATATGTGGGTTCCAACATTTTGTTAGTTTAATTTAAGTTACCATATGCCACGTGTATCATTTCTAAGTGCCTGTGTATCAAGCGGCCTAAGCAGCCAGAGTATTAAATAACTTCTATTCCAATATGGTTATTCAATTTTTTTAGAGGAGTTGATACGGTGGAGCCGCAAGAACTCTAATGTGGCAGAGCCATTGTAGGCCGCTCTAGCTGGTGTCAAAGCTTTATTGAACCCACCGCTATGTATGTGTTTTATCCACACCGTCCATCTATTTTTCCAGCTCATTTTCGGGCATGAGCCCAAAATTGAAGCATATCCAAAGCTCAAGTGGACCACACTAATGACGTCCACTGTTGAAACTTCCCAGGGACGATAGTGATGTTTAATTTCTGATCCAACTTGTTCACAAGGCCACACAGACTTGGATGAAGGGAAAACCCAAATACCAGATTGATCCAATACTCTGTGCCCCCAAGAAGTTTTCTACCTCGATGTATGTGATGTAAATCTATGCTGTCCACCGGTTTTGCCAACTCATTTTATGGTATGAGCCCAAAACTTAATTAGATACACATTTCAGGTGGACCACACCACAGGAAACAGTGATCATTGAATGCCCACCATTAAAAACTTCCTAGAGCCCACTTTAATGTTTATTTGTCATCCAACCTGTTGATAATGTCACACAAGACTGGATGAAGGGAAAACAAAAATATCAGCTTCATCCAAAACTGTTGTGGCCCATAAATTTATTTTAATAGTCATTCACCATTGTTTCCTATGGTGTGGTCCACCTGAGATTTGAATCTGCTTCATTTTTTACCTCATGCCAACAATGCCAATCACTCACCATCTCCATCTGTTGGGCCCACTGGTGTGTGTTTATAGCATCCAACCTGTCCAGCTGGGTCACCTCACCATCGAAGCTGGAGATCCCAAAAAACAGAATGACGGATGGATCCCCTGGGCCACCACATGAATTTGGAGGTTTTTAAAGAGTTGCCCATTGTTTTCAATGCCATGGTTCACCGAATAGTTTTATTGGCCTATTTTTCGGGCATCCTATTATTTTTGTGTACTTAGGGATTGACTGGCATATTCACAACACGGCAGTCCCACCATAGAAAACAATGGACAACCAGCCAAAAAACCTCCAAATTCATGACGTGTCCTACCTGATGGTGGGATCAACCTGAGTTTTAGGCAGTTCAAAATTTCATGGCAGGGCGAACTCGCCGGACAGGTTGGATTCCAAACACACTCCATCATGAAGAGAGAGAGAAAGAGAGAGAGATTGTATAATACTCTCACTGTTACTAGGCCTTCTGCTGAATCTCAAGAGTAACAAAATTCCATACTAAGAAATCTCAATCTACTGAGTACAAGTCTCCTCTGTCTCACTAGCAAGCCCAATCTCCAACAACGTGTCTTTAAGTACAAGTCACATCTGCCTAGCTGTTGACAACTTCTACAAATTACAACAGATCCTTACAAGTCACTCCTGTCTAGCAGTTGACAACTTTTACAAATTCCGACAGATCCATCACTGTAACATCATCTCCATGTTACAGGGTAATCAGCACGGACGTTGCAATACCGGAAACAATACCTACATAGTACATATGTAGAGAGATGGTGAGCACAAAGCGAACTATTCTTTTGCCTTTTACTAAAGAACCCAATGTGCTCGCCACTCAAAGCAGCATACAACACCTATTTTTGGAGGAGTCATCTCTCTTTGAGAGAGGTCCCAAATAATAATAATAATAAAGTCAGAAAAATAAAAAAGAATTGTTTTCAGCTGTGGCCTCCCATTTTCTGGCCAAAGAAATGGTTGGAAAAGAAATTCCATTTTTTTTTTCTCCCAGACAACCACACCAGAATCCACGATTGTGGATTTTGGCTGACAGTGGATGTGACATGCATAGCTGAAATGCATCGTCATGTCATCCATTGACCTGTATGAAATACTTCGATCCAAATGAAACGGAATTGATTACTAGAGTATGTGCCTGTCGGTAGTGATGAGCGGCGCGCACTATGATGAGCACATGTACCTCGTGTGGGGCAAGCATGAACGTTTTGGATGTGTACTTGCAAGTGTATAGTCATGCATGTAGGCATTTGAATTTGTACTGGATGATGTATACATTTAGGGGTCGTTTGGATAGGCTGTAAATCATTTACTAGTAAATGATTTACAGTAAATACTTAATGCATGCATGCATTTAGAAGTACTTTCAGGAGATACAAACATGCATTTTTTGGATGTGTACTTGCATGTGTGTCTAGGGCCGCGACTTGCATTTGGGTCAACCTGAACCTGACTGACCGAACCCAAGCTCCGGTTGGATTGTCAAGGTTCTTGGTTTCAGTTCACGTTGAAAAAAGCCAACCCAATTTGAATTCAGGTTGAGCAAATCTAGGTCAGGTTGGTAATGATAAAATATATTTGCGTTGGCTCAAGTTGGGTCGGGTTGAGTCAGGTTGGGTCGAGTACAAAGGACATCGGGGTTGAGTGCCTTAGGTTGGAATTCAGGTTGGGTTGGGTTGACCCTCAAACCAACCCAACCTGCTCGAGTTGCACACCTATGTATGTAGTTTTGTTGTGTCTCGCCTGATAGCCCAGTTGGAAGACGCCTAGGCATTTCAACAGCAGGTCTCAGGTTCGAAATGCTAAGGAGACACACTAACCCCACCGGTGGGTGGGTGCATTATTTAACTATATGGATAGGGGTTTGCTAGTAATGATTATACTAGTAAATGATTTACTAGGCAAATGGGGGGAGCATCCAAACAGAAAAAATGCCCATTTACTAGTAAATCATTTACTAGTAAATCATTTACCACCTATCCAAACGACCCCTTATTGAAAATTGCAGTGAGGAAGAAATGAACCAAATTGGGAATGCAAAGCTTGCAACTTACTGATTTCGACTACACCCAGGATCATATTGATGCTTTTCTCGAGCTCAGCTGGGTTCTGAATGCCATTTGGGAAGCTAGTCCAGACCAGTTCATAAAGCACAAGGAAAGAAATTACATGACTATCATATCTTTATTTCTTACCTTACAGGAAATCATGCACAGGATCATCAATTGGAAATTTTAGAACCCAAAACATACAGTTACGCCCTTAAGAATAATGCCACATGGGTTTTCCAAATATCAGAAACATGAAAATGGATCATGGTGCAAGATTTCACCATCATTGTTGTCGTTATCTAAGCCCTAACCCAACTAACTGAGGTTGGCTCATGTGGCAATCACCCAAAAAAGGTTTGCTATTCTTAGGCATGTATAGCCCAGCCACCTACACGCTGGTACGTGTGACAAAAACCCAATACCTTCCACCTGTTAGGCTGCACCGTCCAAATGCCCTGGTCCAAAACGCAGACTGCCTCACTTACCTGGTGGGCAGCTATAAAGAATTTAGTCCCATGAATTTGATTTGCACACCAGCGCTAATTTGCCAGCCTGACCTTTTGGCTACTAAATCTACACACACGAGTCCTACCAGATGGACCACTGGATCTCACACACGTATGACAGATTGGCACATGTGCTGGCATGTAAGATGGGCAGGCTAGAAGAAACCAAGCAATCAAACAAATTTCTATTTCAACAAAAGAACCTAAGAATTGGCCACAAGGAAAATAAAAATAAAAATCCACAATGCCTAAAAATTCAACCCTGAAATGCGAAGGTTGGCGATTGCCAATTAACATTTAAAATTCACTAATCAACTCATATTTTGGCTGAGCCGACTCTCTTTGGCCAAGATTGAAAGGTCCAAACTTCACCAAGCTGAAGTCGATGGTGATCCATCAAAGCAATTTGTTTCATTAACTCATCTCTAAATTAAAGGGGATGAGGAAATCAACGAGGATTTTTCCCACAGAATTAGAGCACGGTGGATGAAGTGCCATAAGACATGACTAACTGTGCTATAGAGGCCGAGCTCCCTATTTGTTCCGAACTTAGTTTGTACATGTGGGCCCCATGGCTGGTCCATTCGAGCCATTAATCTGGTGGCCCTCGTCATGGATGGACCATTCCCAAAATATCCTCTCAATCGGTCAATTCTATCCTTCCCCTTGTTGGCATGCAAATACATGGTTAAAAGAAATGCACAAAAAACCCCATTCAATGGAGGAAAGACAATGGCTACGATCTTCCAATTTAGGTGATTTTGGGGAATGGTCCATCCATGTCCTTCAGATAAATGGCTTGGATAGACTAAGTTCCCAACAAGAAGTTCTTGTTCATGACAAATAGGAAACTCAACCTCCAGTGCTACATGGGGCAAATTGTTGGGTGATTAGAAGGCAGCATGAGCGGAGATGAGAATGTTAGAATGAATGTGTGGGAAGACAGATAGAAATGAGAATGACATCATCTGAAGCAGTGTAGTAGTTCCAATGAGATTGTTGGGTCATGTGCAAGGTATTCCGTACCGGTAACGGTGGCTGTAACAGTCCCGACCATTATCGATACGGGTATCGGCCGTAACAGCCGATATGGGGGCATAACAACCGTTACAACCCCCATAATGGTTGTTTTTTTTTCTTTCTTTTTTTCTTTTTTCTCTTTTTTTTTGCACGAAAAATTCTAGAAAATATCTAGAAAATCCATAATAATGTAAATATTCCAAATATGTATTCATGTTTTTTTAATTATTTTGAACATGTTTATGGTAGCGAAATGGTCTACTCTTTGGCGTGAGTGTTGTATCGGGCTGCCTGGTGAATTTATGGACATGTTTATATGTCTCTAACGTTTACACATCATAATCAAGCATTAGAACTAGAAATGGGAAAAAATGCATAAATAGCTCTCGGAGCTTCTATTAGCTCAAATTGCTTTAATCTACGGTTTTAATCCTAAAAACTAAAGTAAGAGTGGTAAAAATCTACTATAGAATAATCTAGGAGAGTTTTTGAAATGAGAAAAGTGAAAAAATGGGGAGAAAAATAGATTTAAATGGGAAAAAGTAGCCTTTTTTTTTTTTTTTAATACCGTTATGGGGGTAATGGTCATTATGCCCCGTACGGCGCCTAAAAACCAACAGCCCCGTTTCATCCTTGTATCGCGTAACGGTCACAACCATTACCTATACGTATTGGCCTTTACGGCCATATCGTAACAGATACAGCACACCTTGGTCAATTGCAACAAAGTTCAGAGATGGTTCCTGTAAAGAACATGATACATCTGAGCCACATATCACACGTAGGCGTCAAAATGGATCCCATGTAAGATTGCATTAAATGGTCTTAGGGACCAATCAGTGGCTTCTTTAAGGGTCTATTGACGTAGGACAGCCCTAAGAATGATGCATGCGTATGAACACAACTAATCAGCGAAAAAATAAAGAGAATAATAACCTAAAATTTAGAGTTAATCATCATAAACTAAGAAGATCATAAAGAGACATGCAATGGAGCGGGCCATTCATCACAACCACGAAGTATGAAATTCAATTGTTGCTATGGTTGGATCCGGCGAGGGATGAAACCTCTCGATCTTGCATGGTCTTAACCCAATCGATCAATGTGGATCACTAGCCCGATGAATCAAAAGGGTTTCTTGGGTTAGGGATTTAAATATGAGGAATTAGGGTTTGGATCAATTCTCAGATTTAGATCGTAGGGAATAAACAAAACATAGGTTTAGAAGGATAAGCATAGAAGATGAAATACCTGGAAGAAGTTGGAGGGGCGTAAGAAGAAAATAGAAGAATGAGATCAAGGAAGAGGAAGAAGCACCATAGGAGAGTAGAGAGGAAGGAGGCAACCAAAGGGTTTACTTTTCATTAATCAATCAACTAATCTCGTTTTTAGGGCTTAGCCCACTTAAATAAACAAATAAAAGACATAAAAATACTAAAATACCCCTAAAACTAAGCAAAAACATAAAATAAACATAAGTGCGCGAAAGTTCGGGCGCTCGGTCCTCTTCAATGGCATGCTGTATGTCCCTCATAGGTGGCAACTCATTCGGTAAGTCTTCAGGAAATACATCGCTGTATTCCTTCAGGACCGAGGTCACCTCACAGGGCAACTCTAATGGAACCTCAGGTGTAATCTCTCTAGCCACAAGGGCATACACCATAGAATCCTCCTTAGCCTCTTTTTCAAACTCTCTTGCGCTAATTATTATATGGAGAGACTTAGGCTTGGATTTCCCCACTCCTCTAGGCTCGCTTGCCTTCTCATCCTTCTTCTTCCCTAGTGTGTTCTCAGGTGGCATGGGGTTAAGTTTGATCTTTTTACCGTTATACATGAAGGTACACGCATTCGAACGGCCGAAGATCGTGACATCATTATCGAATAGCCACAATCTACCTAGGATAACATGTCCCACATCCATAGGTAAAATATCACACCACAAGGACTCCTTGTATGACCCAAACTCGATAGGGACTAAACATTGATGGGTGACAGGAAGGGATGTCTGATCAACCTAAGAAACTTTATATGGGTCAGGATGAGGTGTGGATTTCAGTTTCAATCGATCTAAGGTGCTAATGAAAATCACATTCTGACAACTTCCACTGTCCACTATCACCTTACAATTCTTTTCACCACACTTGGCAATAGTGTAGAAGATAGTGTTTCGACGCCAGTCAACACTACTTCTAGACTGAGCTAGCACACGCCTGACTACTGCAAGTGTTGCTTCCCCATCTAATTCTTCCTCATCAAGTGATACTCTTCGACTTCATAATCACCCTGGTTATCTCCACCCTCGTGGGACTCGCCAACAACTAAGGCTTTTCCACGGTTCTTCGTAGTAGACTGATTAGACATGTGGCCAAGATTGCCACACTCATAGCACCTCACTTGGCTCATGTTACTAGCACCGCCACCAAGAACCCCTTTGCCCTTGTCCTCCCTAGGCCTAGGCGGAATAGTCGCCTGTACTCTAGGTTGACTATCAACATTAGGTCTAGTTCCCTGGGAACTAGATCTAGCACTGGAGTCTCGGGACTCAAAACGACGAACGACAGGAGCCTTCAGATATTGCTCTAACACCTGCACGACTTGATATGCTTCATCCAAGTCCGTTAAGGGTCGAGTCATAAGCTCGCGCTGAAGATCCGCACGAAGGCCCGTCTTGAAACGCGAAAGGTTTACTAGAGAGTCTTCTCGGATATCACATCGCATCATATATTCTTCAAATTTAGCGATGTAATCAGCGGCAGACATTGACCCTTGGCGTAAGGATTGCCATTGGTCAAGGAGCTTCTGACGGTATGAGAGAGGAAGGTACTTCTCCTTCAACTTCTCTTTCATCTCATACCAATGTGTGATAGGGACTCTACCAACTCTTTCTATCTTACGCTCAGTGTTGGTCCAAAATAGCTTGGCTTGGCTCACAAGCTTCATCTTTGCAAACCGCATTTGACGGTTATCTGACATGCCATACCACTCAAAGTAGTGGTCCATGTCAGCAACCCAGTTAAGGAATGCCTTGGGATCCAAACGCCAATCAAAACTTGGGGCCTCAACTCTCACATTTTTCATCGTACGCTCATCTAGATCATAGCGGTCTTGATGATCATATGTGGCTCGTGCCTCTCGCACAACACCACGACCATTACCATGATCCCTATCGTCACTACCTCCACGTGCGGCAGCGCGTTCTTCAATGAT
Source organism: Liriodendron chinense (assembly GCA_003013855.2). Taxonomy (NCBI): domain Eukaryota; kingdom Viridiplantae; phylum Streptophyta; class Magnoliopsida; order Magnoliales; family Magnoliaceae; genus Liriodendron; species Liriodendron chinense. Next base: position 3,379,033 of record PVNU02004155.1, on the reverse strand, counting down.
TCCTCCAACCTGGGAGTGCGCATCATCCCCTACAGCAGGGTTTTCCCTTTGGGACACCTCTAGCTGCTTGACCACAGTCATGGTAGTAGTGATTTGGTTCTCAAGGCGGGCAAACTCATGCTTTTGACTTGCTTCTAGAGCGGTTATCTTTTATATCAATTGAGCAAGTTACTCAGATAACTGCTCGTTATTCATGGTGGGTTGAAGTCCGAAACCTCTACCTCTTCTCGTGGGCATACGATTAAAACTTGAACCAAACTCTACCCAACTAGACTACTAGGTGTTATGACTCACAAGATGAATGCGATGAATGCAAAACTAATATGAACTGACACAATTAAATTAAGACAGGAAACAACTCAAATCTGAAAATTTTCTAAATTAGGAAACTTTCTACAGTTGGAAAGTTTCTAAAATTAGAAACTTTCTAAATCTGGAACTTTCCTAAAATAGACCTAAAAATCAAAACCCTAATTTGATAACTCGATCTATACAAAAACCATACAAGCCTACTCTCTGATACCAAATTTGACGTAGGATAGCCCTAACAATGATGCATGCGTATGAACACAACTAATCAGCGGGAAAATAAAGAGAATAATAACCTAAAATTTAGAGTTAATCATCATAAACTAAGAAGATCATAAAGAGACATGCAATGGAGTGGGCCATTCATCACAACCACGAAGTATGAAATTCAATTATTGCTATGGTTGGATCCGGCGAGGGATGGAACCTCTCGATCTTGCATGGTCTTAACCCAATCGATCGATGGGGATCACTAGACCGAGGGATCAAAAGGGTTTCTCGGGTTAGGGATTTTTAAAAACTCTAAGGAGAATTAGGGTTTGGATCAATTCTCAGATTTAAATCGTAGGGAATAAACAAAACAGAGGTTTAGAAGGATAAGAATAGAAGATGAAATACCTGGAAAAAGTTGGAGGGGCATAAGAAGAAAAGAGAAGAATGAGATCAAGGAAGAGGAAGAAGCACCATGGGAGAGAAGAGAGGAAGGAAGCAACCAAAGGGTTTTCTTTTTATTAATCAATCAACTAATCTCGTTTTTAGGGCTTAGCCCACTTAAATAAACAAATAAAAGACATAAAAATACTAAAATACCCCTAAAACTAAGCAAAAACACGAAATAAACATAAGTGCGCGAAAGTTCGGGCGCTCGGTCGGGCGCCCGATCAATCGCCCGAAGTCGTCCGAAAACCTCCAGAGAGGTTCGGGCGCTCGTCAGGCAAAGTTCGGGCGCCCGAAGGGGCATCCGAAGGCTATGGTTGGGCGCCCGATGGGGCACCCGAAGATGTCCAGTTCTTCGGTCTTCTTTCTCCTTTCCTCCTTCACACGTGTCTTCCCTGAGTGGGGTCTTCTATGTGTCCAATCACATATGAAAGGTCTTCAGCAGGTCTTCAGTTCCTCAATAATCGTCTATCCACAAGGACGGCACTTGTGGTTGGCGCTTTCTTCGTTGGTACACCTTGAATGCTTTTGTGTCCGCATCATCTATGCACAACCATATAGTGAATAAACCATGTTTCTAGGCTCATATACACAATTGCTCAGCTTAAAGAGTGTGTACAGTCCACTGTACACCAGCAAATACTCATGATTGCCAAGCCAGTATGCTGAGAGCTATGGCAGAATCTGGACTCTTTTCATGCTCTTGCCCAGCAAACCTTCTACACCAGCTGTACTATATGTACTGTCATACAGTTCATATAGAAGCTCCTACAATGCATGGAGAACTGGAAGATATGTTGACTCTCTCATTTCTTTGCTGATCTTTAGGATTAAAGAGTAATGATCTAGTGGGCTGAGTGTACTGGAACCTTACCCTGCACATAGTTGCAATTGCATGTGGACTTGTTTGCATCCACACCACCTATCTGGACTGTCCATTAGGTCCAGTCCACTCTTCATAGAAAGCCTTGGAAAATTTATACTAATCAGATGATCCGAATCGTCCTGTGAGTGGCTTGGAGAAATTGATGGACAAGATTGTTCACTAAAGATAGGTCCAATCACAGATGTTTAGGACCATTTGATTGCTGTCATTTTTGCACAGTAATGAGTGAATATCACATTAGATCTAATGTACACTCCAGTTAGGTGGTGTGAATGATTATAAGTCCGAATGCAACTATGTGCATCAAAAGGTTTCCATAGACATAGCCGCTGTATCATTTCTCAGTATTAAGTTACAGCTTATATAAAAAGCCGTAAGTAGAGAATTGTAGAGAGATGGCTATTCCAACTAAAATTTTAATTTCATGGGTTAATAGCATGCATTGCCTTCCTTAGGAATGCGTTGCTCTTCCCACTGCATTAGTTGCCAGGGTTTATTCGCATGAGTTGTGTAACTTGTGTTTTCTATTAAAACCACACACACACACACACACACAACTGTGTTTTCTATTGTCAAAAAAGGAATATATATAAGCCAGGAATGAGTGCAAGGGTCTTATTATCCTTTGTGTGCAAGGATGCACCTACAGTTGAGCATAATCATTTTGTGGGCCTACAACATTTGCCGATTTTGTCCTTAAAATGTTCACTGTCAAAGATTGGTTCAAAAGGCCTACAAGATCTAGTGGGAGCGGAAACAGGTGCACAATTGAGAGTTAGAGTGGCATTTTGGTACAAAATTTGTGAACTAAGCAAACGCATAAATAGTTAAAGCCATGAACCATGGAAACCATTGCTTCTTCTTCTTCTTCTTCTTCTTCTTCTTCTTTTTAATTTACATGGAAACCATGATATTGTTAGATGGAGGATATAATATATTCTCCTGCTATAAAATTCAGCTAAAAAGATAAGATGAACGCATACCAAGCGCATAGGTTTTTTCTTCTTTTGGGTTTTTTATAGGCATTTATTTCTTTAGCATCAACACCCATGATGTGGGAGTGGAAACAGTAATGCGATTTGGAATTGTAGAGGCATTTTGGTATAAAGTTTGTGCAACCACGCCAAGCATAACTAGATAAAGCTGTGAAACAGGAAATACAGATAACTCAAATGGCAATTGTAATGACATGGAAAACTAGTATACCTAATTCGGCAGCTTTCATTGCCACAACCTTAGCAGCATTCAAATCATGAGCAACCTCAGCCTCACTGGCAGAAGAATGGCTAGGTTCGGAAGTCAATTGACCAACAGTCTGATGAACCTGCTTTGAGCTTGAAGCTGGTTTTTCCTCCAATTTGCTAGACTTAGAGAGCATTGGCCCTGAATGATACCATCACAGTCAACATATTTTAGACGGATAAACAGACATCTAATGACAATTTATGAATCGATTTATACAGCATATTTAATCATATCTGAATGAAATCAGTGCCGCTAAGATAACTTATGAGAGTAGAATTTCACTATTGCAGATCCTAATCTCCCCACACCCAGCATTCCGCACGCATGTAAAGGATCCAAATATCCATCAGGTAGGCCTCACCATTTGTTTCATGTGCCGAAAATATGGCCAGTCCATTCATTGGGTGGGCACAATGTATTATGAATGCAGATAAATGATTGAACATCCATTTTTTCATACACAAGCAGCCCAACTGATGACCACCCACTATTTTTGGACCATGGGAAAAACATGGTGAGGTCCTCTCATCAGGTGGGCACACTGTATGACAAATGCAGACAATCAATAGAACATCCATTTCAGCTTAAAAAAGCATATGCATTTAGATTTTTATCTTTCGCCTCAAAATATCATATGGAATGTATTGCATGCACTTTTAAAGCACATTATACAGTTATTCAATAATCTAACATCGAATCATGGCATTTTCAGTTGGATGTTGTCAATTCCGTTTTCTTGTGTCATCCTGCAGCATCATTTTGGATTCAGGAGAATCTGGGCATCAAGAATCAGTTACCTCTTCTTCTTCTTTTCTATTAGATTGGATATTGATCTTGGTTTGCATATTAGGACTCAAAAAGTTCCAAACCCCAAGAACAAGGAAAAACCACTAGGCTTTGATTTAGATAATTTCATGCATATCATATCAATTTCACAACAAGCCTTTTATTCAAGATGGAAATCAAGGTGTGACCTAACGGTAACAGTTGGCATAATGGTCCCCACCGTAACAATGGGCGTAACGATCGCGAAAAAATTCACCCAAAAAAAAATCATAAATATTTAGAAGATTCCAAATATGTCTGTCAGCAAAATGGTCCCCGCTGTAACAGTGGGCGTAACGGTCACAAAAAATTCCCAACAAAATCCCAGGAAAAAATGTAAAAAATCATAAACATTTAGAAGAGTCCAAATATGTATTCTTTTGTGGTTTTGAACGTATTTATGATGGGGTAACAGTCCACTCTTTGGTAAGAATGCTATTACAGCCTGTCTCATGATTTTATTACCACTATTAGAGTTGATTTTATCACAAAACAAGGTATGGCACTTATCCCAGTAACGCACATCCCTAAGCATTTAACATCATTCCCCACCAAAAAAAAAAACAAAAATCGCATGAATAATGTTGCCGATTTAGGAGGCCGCTCAAATGCCCCTAATTAGTCTCAAAATTCATGTAATGTATGGCATTCATCACACTAATACATATCCCTAAGAAGCCACTCAAATGCCCCCAAATAGTCCAAAAATTCATGTAATGTATGGCATTCATCACACTAACCATATTCCTAACAAGAAACACAGCAGCAGTAGCAGAAGCAGCAGCAGCAGCAGCAGCAAAAGAGGAGGAAGAAGAAATCTAGGTATTTTTTTCCCTTCTCCAGGCTATAATGGCACATTGCGATTCATTTTTTTTCTAAGGGGGGCGTTTTGACCCCATAATGCGTAATAGGTCAAGCCATTACCGGTACATAACCGATTTGGCACCCCTTGGAAATACAACTAGCTAGGTTAGCATGGTCTGCTGAAAAGTCATACTTGTCCAAATATAGAGATTAAATGCATGAAATCCCATGATGTGAGCAACCAAGTCATATGGGTATTATACATATTTAGTGAAGAGAAATGTAGCCAAAAATAAAAATAAAAATCAAGCCCATTCCTTATAATGAAATGAGAATGGCATGGACAAAATTGTCCTTTTTTACTTCCATCTCAAATTGCAGCAGATGAAAAAGGACCATACCACGAATGGAAATTGTTTGCTACTTAAACTGCGTACACTTCAGATTGAGAACAGAGCTTTGTTTGGGAAGCAAAACCAATTCTGCATTAAGAGGAATGGGAAGAAAGAAAGTGGTCACTAAATCGCTGGTAAGCTTGTTTTTTATACAATGGTCATTTGGGCCAATGACCATACGACTTAGGGGCCGTTTGGTAAAACTTAATTTCAGTATTTACTGCTGAAATAAGCCTTTTTCAGTGATTTTCCTAATTTAGATCGTTTGGCAAATCAAAAAATTTAAGTGCTGAATTTGGATTTTCACTGAAAAAACGTATTAATTTTTAAGCCTTCTTCCTTTGTCTTAACGCTTAACATGGAATGTGGTAAGTGATTTCAAGTTAAACATTTATTTTTTTAAATGACAAAGCTTCCCCTTTCGTAATTTTTTTCCGAGCTTTCCGTTCAAATTGTCGTAGCTACTATGTTAACGTGGCAAAGTTTTGTGGCCCCATCATGATGCATGTATTTTATATCCAGCAGGTTTATCAATTTTTCTACATCATTTTGAGGCATGAGCCAAAAAATGAGATCGGCCCAAAGTTCAAGTGGCCCACACCACTTAAATCTATGGGGACAATGCCCACCGTTGAAACCTTCCTAGGGACCACCATGATGTTTTTATGCCATCCTACCTGTTCATAAGGTCACACAAACTTGGATGAAGGGTAAACACAAATATCAGCTTGATCCTAAAGTTTTGTGGCCCAAGAAGTTTTCAATGTTGTCATTCTATCTACTTCAATTTCTGTGGTGTGGTCCACTGAAGCTTTGTTTATCCCACATTTTTAGGCTCATGACCTAAATTAATATGAAAAAAATGTATGAACAGTGTGGATCTACCATCGTTATGAGGCCCATAGAACTTTGTCAGATCAACACAGTATCCATAAGGTGCCGTTATGTTAGGCAATCCCGTTTCGCCCTGGATGCGGATTTCATGGGAAAGCCCTTGCAGGAAGTTCTTGCCTGGAAAGTTAGGTGAGCTAACCGTGATGTTTGTGAGAAATCCACCCCGGCCATCTGTTTTGCTAGATCTTTTTAGGAAATGAGAGAAAAAATTAGGCATATCCCAAACTCATGTGGCCCACACAACAGGAAACAGTGGTAGGGAAATGCCTACCATTGAAACCTCCTTGGGTCCACTACGATGTTTATATACCATCCATAGTGTTCATGTGGGCCACATTATAGGAAAGAAGTGAGGATTGAACGGCCATGTTGAAACATTTTAAGGACCACTAAAGTTTTGGATCAACTAATATTTTTGTATTATGGGTTCATACTATAAGGAATGACCTTGTGAACGGTGTGGTTGGCATATAAGCATCCCAATGGACCCCTGAGAGGTTTTAATGGAATGCATTTCCCTACCCACCTTTTCTTGTCATGCAGCCCACTTGAGTTTTAGATGTCCTAAAACGATGTGGCGAAATGGATGGACGAGGTGGATTTCACGATGGGCCTCACCTAGCTTCCTAGAGGCAATTGTCTTCCAAAGCGGTCCAACAGAGGATACAAATTACATTATATAACACGCCACCAAGGTGGTAGTGTGGCGGTGTGGCAAAGTTGCGTCAGCCCACACAGTTTTCGTCTTATACTCTACAAAAGATAGAAATTGAGATAATAGGGGCAAATATGATAAATTGCTAACTTTTAGACATTTTTTGTATGTGTTTACCAAACAAGTTTTTATGAAAAATTTGCTTATTTTCATATACCAGCACTTTTTTCAGATAAATTACCAAACGGATTTTACAATACTTATCTATACTAAAATTCAGAACTTTAAGTTTTCAATAATTAAATTAATTTTCAGACTTTATTTTTCAGTTTACCAAACGCCAACTTAATGCGAATACAATTACAATGGCTCCAAATATGACCGAATCCATAAAACTACAACCAATCAAAGGTAAAATCCTACCATCGGTTGCAAAGAGGAATGTTGTCTTAAATATCTTATGTTTTATATAAATGAAATTCATCTTAAATATTCATAGGTACCACCAAATACAAAGTAAATCAACCAATATTTGTTATGCTAATGTTGGACAACTACAAAAGCAGAAGGAATACAGCACAAGGCCCATGTAGAGCCCAATACCTAATGAAATTTGGGTTGTATAGTTTTGGAGGCTAAATGTCCAAGACACTACAACTTACTCTTTTTGGAACATGTGGTGGCCGATTTGAAGATTGACGATTTTGAGGCTTATTTCTTTAATTTGTTTTTACTATTTTTTTTGCCAAATCTTTACAGGTAGAGTGTTGCTAATTTCTATCTTAGATAAATTAGTTTAATTTGAAAGTAATTTGATTGATTTGATATTTGAAATCAATCAAATAGTTCGGTATCATATTTAAAGATTCGTAAGGATTGTCTACTAGGTCAGTTAGGTGTGGGAGGGAAGGCATTCCAATTTTATAAATTTTGAGACTTTCTACCTAAGTATTTGTACAAAGAAGTGATGTAGTCCACAAGGCCCACAGTAATGCCTGGCATGTTCTAAATTATGGTTGTTTGTTGCTAGTTCTTGGGGGAAAATGTTTGAGACTACATTTACTATTTTGATTCTTTGAAGGATAGGAGGTAGTTAATTCCATCAATCTCTACTCTTTTTTGAGTTGTAGAGTTGGGTTGTATTCTTTTCTCTCCTTTGGCGAGATTTTAATAAAATTTCGTTATCTCTAAAAAGAAATGTTTGGACATATTGGAGATCATTTGGTAGGTTTGTTTTTACTATTTTTAGGGTCAACTCTTTTTTCTAGGTGAGTTATTGATATTTTCATATCGATTTGAAATTAATTATATTGATTTCGTTGGGCGATTTTCATTGAAGGTTCATAGGCATTGCCTTCAATGTCTATAAAAACAGGTAGGGCATGGAGGAAATTCAGATACCTATGTTGGAGCACAAGGACACATAAGGGAAGGTCCTTGCCAAGGTCCAAACAAACAAAAAGCGGCCCCGGTTAGTGAAAACGTCAATGGAAAACAACCATTAAATCCTTTAATTGTTGGGCCATGACAAAGACCCCAGAATTAAGGTGGAAATTTCGAAAGTGGTTTGCATGTTGACAACTTCATCAATTGGCTAAGCAAGGTGGAAAAAGTGTTGGAATAAAGTAAGAGATGAATTATATGAAGCATATAACTCACCAAAAGTCGAATTCTGTCCAACTGAAGGGAATGATGTATGCCTAACACATGTTGAATTATGGTCTGATTGATGTTAGTTTTAGAGATATGGAGTTCTGAGAATTGAAATGACTGATGAAAATGGAGAGAAAGGAACGAACCTTTACTTCTATTCGGATTTGAGAAATCTAGGGTTCTCTCTCCCTGTTCCTCTCTGAATTTGAGATCAGCCCACACTGAGTTTTGGGGGTCACGGGAGTTTGGGATCACGGGAGTTTTGGATCAAATGGCGAAAAAAAATGGAACGATCAAAAGAAACATAGCCGTCGATTTGATTTCAAACATTTGGGCCATTTCATGAGAGGATGAACCAGATTTTCAGGGCAAAAGCATCTCTACTCATGGGACCCATATGTAGGACTCGTATGCAGGACCCATCTTTTATGCTGCATTGTCTACATATGAGATCCGAATCCCGTGGGCCCCACGTGAGATCCGAATTCACATTCCAAACCCATCTTGATCTCCGTCCATTGTAAGTAAATGGAGATTAGATGTGGGCCTGGCCTGATCTAGCCAGGCCCACTTCCATGCTAGAAGATCAATAGGTAAAAGAATGTGAAATTCTTCATTAGGGGGGTGAGAAAATAAATGTGAAATTCTTCGTTAGTAGAATGTAAATGTGATTTTGGCAGGATCACCGTGCACCATTATAGAGAAAATAAACCTCAATAAATCTGTCAGTTCCATTCGTTGACTACGACTGTCAACGGACGGGCCTTTTTTTTTTTTTGGGTTAGTACACACATCCCACTGTTAGTACACACACCCACACTATTACTCACACTTCAATGTTAGCCACCCCCCACGTTGGGAATCGAGTTGAAACGAGGTTTTCTTCACTCAATCTACCACTGCCCCAAAGGTGTGGGTGTTCAACGAACCAGGCCTTGGATTCGCTTCAGCCCAGTTTTGAACTGTTCGAGCCAGGCCTAATCAAAAGTTTGATTTTGCCAGGCTCAACCCCAGCCCATTGATAGCCCTGCCGTTGATGGCTGGCGTCGAATTGGTTGCCGCCTTTCAATTAAAACAGTAGTACTTTGACCTGTGACAGATGAATGACAATGGTCTCAACTGATTCAAAGTTTCATCACTTCTAATCAGTAAAAGAATCGTCATTAACCAATCATGTATCGGACGCACCATCCCTTGAAATAAAGGGTTAGCGAGCGCAAAGATGTGGATTTGACCCTCACCCTCTTTCTTAGAAGCCAAGCGGCCTTTGGGTATAGGAGCTTTGCCTAGAGAAACCACATACTTTGAGAACGACAAAGCCAGGAAAGATGATGGTGCACAGCTATTGCTCTCGCAGCTTTTCGTCCTCTTTTACACACTAGCATTGGATTTTTTTTGTCCATTTTTCCCTCGTTGATCGTAATCAACCTATATAACGGTCTATTGCATTGTGCTTGTGGAAATTTTGTGCTCTCGTTGCGGGACCCAAGCACAGATAAATGAGGGTGGCATCAAGTTGGCAGTTGACATCAAGCATATGCTATAACTTCTATCATGAATCCTAAGGATGCAATTAAGTCAATACTAAGATCGACATTTATAAGGAAAAGAGAGAGAAAAAGAATTCACCCTATCACCAAATCATCTTGCGATTTGCGTCTCCACGCTAGATGCTTCAATGGGTCGGGTTCAAGTTTAAGAGTATCCACACCCATACCCACCTCTGGGTGCTGCACCCATTTATCATATCAGGCCTGAAATACACACACCCACACCCATGCCTTCTTCTAGGGTGTTGGCCTACCTGTAAGGGTGTTGGATAATCATTTATAGTTTAAGATTGAACAACAAAAATACAGCATTAACTTAAAAAATAAAATTTTATAGCAAAATTTTTTAAAAAAAATAAAATATACCTTTTTCCTTTTTTTTTTTTTTTTTGGGTTCATGTGATATCCACTTGGTCAGTGGATAGATTAGGCACATTCGGACAGGAAGTATGGATTTTATCAATTTCCTAGCCAACCTTAGTTAGGCTCATAAGTCATATCCAAGTTCAACCACTTTTTTTCAAGCTAAGCTTGGGTTATTGTGCTAGGCCTATGTCTCCCATGGGCTTAGTTCGAGTGTAGAGCCTTAATGTTCAGGCTAGGCCGAGTCAGACTCAAACCTAACCCATTGAATGCAGACAGCTGATGCTTCTTCCTAACCACGTATCTACCTAACAACAATGGTTAATCTATGATAGGGCATCAATGGCTTGGACAAACTACTCATGGCCCCCAAATGTACAGGTTAGGTACCAAACAGGGATGTTTCCTGTCCGCTGCGAAAATGAACCTCGACCTCTTACAACCCAGATGACCAAGTCCGAAACTCATTTTGCATTACTTGACCCAGATTCAGCAACTTAGGCCCTCTTTGGCTGCCACTTAGAGTTCAACCCATTTTAGATAATTGTAATTATACATTAGAGATTTTTGGTAAGGGTTAAAAATAACCTTTATAACACAGAATTTAAATAGACTGTGATCTCCATCGATGGCCAACCGAGTCAGATCATGGTTATAAAACTCGTTGACTCGACTCAAAGCTTAGTCAAGTTATCTCGACTTGGAAAGAATTCGAGCCGAGTCACTAGGAAACTCTGTTATGTATCTGACTCGAGACCTACTCAGGGGTCTTTAAGATTACTGAACATTAAGGTATTTTGAATATCTATTGCTCCTCCAAATATATTTTTAATTTATAAGTATCAAGTTGAGTTGGCTTGAGTCTTTGGGTTGACCTGACCTAGATGAACAATGAATCCGGTCGCGTTTTTGGTTTTTCGAATTATGGGTCGGATGCAATTTGTCATAGTCGACTTGGACTCAGTCAAGTTCGATCTTGTTTGGTAACAAGAGTCACCACCCTAAATATGCTCGACTCAAATGAGTCACCTCCCAAACTCAAGAGAATCATAACTTGACTATTAAATGAGTCAGAATGAGTTGCAAAGCACAAAAAAAAATGATCTCTAATACATAATTACTGTTAACTAAAATGAGATTAAATCATTTATAGGTGGCATTCAAACGGGGCCTGAATGTATTAGATTACATGACAATAACTACTCCCATTTACATTTTGGAACCTACATCTTGCATATATAACACCTTTGTAAAAATAGCATAAGCAAATCCCCAGTTGTCAGTCAAGAAAATTCGAATTCAATGCCTTCATGAACGGGTTGATCTTCGCCAGCTGAGCCACCGCTGTCTTATTTGGGATGATCCCTTCCACCTTAATCCTCTCTCTAAATTCTTAAACCGGTGTCTTTGCATTTATATACACCAGAAGGAGGGACTCATACCGCTATATCTGCCTCAGCCTGCGATGTATCTTCCAACATTGTGGACATCTCCCTGCTCAGTGTACTTATCCAAAAAGTGTTGGGGAAGGATGCACAACGAACGGATCTTGCAATCCCCAACCAATTGAATTATAGAATATGAATGCACAACGATGAACAAACAATCACCACACACGACACAAAAGACCTTTTTACGTGGAAAACCCTCTAGGAATAGAGGTAAAAACCACGGGACCTCGTCCAGTCAACAAATCCACTATGTATGAACGTTTACACAGCGATCACAAGCTTATAACATGCTTGGATCTAAAAAGTCCAACCCCAAGGGCGGATTATAATCAAAGAGGCTATGAACTTGAACAAACAGTACATTGGCTTCACCAAGCTGTGTTAGGACAGCTTCTGCAAGATTGAATCTGCCTTCTCCACTTTCCCACACTCTGCGTACAGCCTGCCTTCTCCACTTTCCTACCACTTTCCCCCTTTCAAACTCTCTGTAAAAAAAGAATAAATAAATGAAAAGAAGAAAAGAAGAAAGAAAATTAAGTAGATGATTTTCAGTAAAAATGATCAAAATTACCTTTAGTTCTTCTATAGCCATGGCCTGGAGGATTCAGCAAGGATTCTTCTCATCCAAAGAGATGGAGACACTTAGAAAGAAGGGATCTGACGATGCATCCTGTCAATCCACTGGATAATAACTTCTCTCTATTGCACTTCTCTTCTCTTTCTCCTCCAATCCCATGGTTTCTCAGGATTTGATTCACTCCATAGCCCAATTTTAGCTTCCCGAGCCTCCTTTTCCCACTGGTACAGTTAAATTAAAGATTAGAACATATATCAGAGATTCATTTAATAACACATGAGCAAAGTAAGTGTGATTTACCATAGCAAGCTCAGGACGTTTGTCGTATGCATGATAATGCCACGCCATCCCTTTTCTCAACATACGTTCCTGTAAATAATAAAAAGATAATATAAATCACTACTCAATTCTAAATCTAATTTGAAGTTTCTATTAACGAACATTTTATCTGGAGTATTACCTGTACGAATTTTCCGTCACAGTATATATCTCCGACAGTTCTCTTGTATCGATCTTCACAATAAACGAATATCTTTAGTGGCCTTCCTTGAATGATTTTTATCAGTTCTTCTGTAGATTCTTTCCCAAAAGGCATTAAGCTTTCAGGTGCATCTATTCCCCTACAAAACATTTAAGTTATCAATAAAAGTAACTTAAATCATAAAGTGTATTCGAATCAAGTGAGAAACAAAGTACCTTAATCTGATCCGATACTTCTTGGCCAGGATTTCCTTATTTTTTGTACCCGACATGACTCTGTGTGGAATAATGAAAAGTTGAAAAAGAAGTGAGAATTTAATTGGTTCATCATTGAAACAAATATTTTACAATCGTTTGTTAACCTACCTATATCCGGCCTCCACAATCTTTCTTTGAAGTACGTCTGCTAGAACATAATTCTTGGTTGCCCTTGCTTTCGATCTTAGGATTACAGCCTCTTTCACACCTTTAGGAACATTCAATGATTCCGGTGAATCCCTTGTATCCACGAAGACAGTGATTGTATCTCCATCGGCAACAGCTCTAGCATCCACCTAACATCAGCAATAAAGCATAACAGCTCATTTTATAAAAAGAAGAAGAAGAAAAACAAAACCAAATTCTTATAAATTTTGCTAATCCAACTACTTTGGACATATTAGATGTCCATTAGATTGGCCATGCTTTAAACAAGCAAAGCACAAGATTATCTAGCCATTGTTGAACCATATGTGATTGAAAAAAATGGATGTACAGTTGAATTAGTAAAATGCATATGATAAGCCCATGCAACAAAATTTTCAGATTTTACGATGCTTGGTTACTCAAGAGAAACAGAGTATTTTAGGAGTGTCTCCATGAGTGTCTCCATCCATGTAAAGTGTATCAAGTGTTGGAAATAATGGTATGGGAAAATATTCAAATTAGAATAAATCCAAAAATATTAAACGACGTTTAGTTATTAAATATCGATGGTTGGCATTATTCCATAATGTTGTCCATAGGATGTCTATAAGTAGTAATTTAGATGCTATCTCATTGTATTTTGTGGTTTGGTAACCCATTCAAAGTAGGGTCCATTATTTGGAAGGTTTACTTTTAGTTACACAGCAATGTCTGAATGAATGAATGATTTCCAGTTCATGTCACCCATTAGATTGTGACCTACATGATCAGTGGACTAGCTAGATTTTTGGGCTTCGGTTTGGTGGACTAATTAGACCATTGAGCTTGTGTCTCCCATCATTGATGGACCATGTCCCTTGAAATGGACAACAGTCAACATCGCTAGGAAACATATGAATGGTCAAGATGAAATATATCAATAGACCACCTTCAATGTTGAAGAGGGAAAAGATTGGTGGCTAAGATGGGACCAGAACAATCTACAACAGCAGTTAGACAGCGCATAAAACACCCAACTCTATGCAACCCACCAAGTTGTACCTATAAAATCCACTATGTCTATTATTAGGCCGTCAGGCCACAAATTAGCCAGATCCACAACTCAAGTGGGCCGTAATTGGGATGCGATGCTAACCACAGGTTTATGCGTGGGTTCACCATGGTATCTTTCATCAACCCCTTCATCAGGTATAACTCACTGGGACAAAAGGAGACAAAAATCAGTCTCATCCAAAACTCAGGCAAGCTACACCACGTGAACATCAAGATTTTCCTAGAAACTTCACATTATTGTCATTGAGCGGCCCACCTAAGTTTTCTGTCAGGCTCATCTTTTGTATGTATGGTGAACATAATGCTTCTCTACTGATGGACAGGGTAGATTTTATACATACAACATGTCCTGAACTCCCCAATTTCAAGTGCAAAGTGTCAACGCACTATACATGTCAATGGTACAAATGTGTATGAGATCTAGGTCATTCAAAGGGTGGTCCCTATTTCTTAGCCCAAACGTATGGCATGTTCATTTATCAGGCATTCTATGCATCTACGCAAAGAAATTGATAGTCATATGGTGATAATTGGTTTAGATGTAACTCACCATGACCAAGTGAAGATGCAGAACCCAATGTTTTGAACACACTAGCTCAACTTAGAGGTTTTAGAAGTTATTTTACATTAGTTATGTAGTGTTGAGTGTTGAAGTCCCTTGGTGTACATTGATACGCCATCCTCTAACGGCTCAAGATTTTAGAGCAAGTGGTGATTTGACATGGCATCAGAGGGAAGGTTAAGTGTTCGAATCTTGAAAGTAGCAAATATGCCACCATAATGTATCTCCCATAAGGGAAATATTTAGTGAATGAATAGGCTGAGGGGCCATTTGGCACCATGGATACTGTGATAAATACTGGTAATAGGCAATAAAAGCAGAAGGTAATTTTCATTACCACCACTTCATGCATCGACATAGGGCCCCAAAACTAATCCTCTTTATGATTCAAGTGGGTCATATAAAGGGAAACAATTGGGACACCACTATCCATAGCTCAAGTAGTAGATTGAGTGAAAATAACCTCGTTTCGAAAGCAAATCTAAAATGCAGACCTCAAGAGAAGCAATTTTTCTATGTGGTCTTGTGGCACTCCCCCACAAACATTTCCAGTATAATTTTTTATTCACATGTTGTTTCAAACCCTTTTTAGCATGTAAGATTTGTTTGGAGGAGAATTAAATTCCTTCATAGTTATTTTAGCTGTGTAAGTATGAGATAATGAGAAAAACAATATTGTCATGTAGTGTAACAATATTTTCAGGGAACATTAAATTGTGCTCTGCTTTCTGGCACTTCTATTATTCTTTTCATTTCTCACAATGCATATTGAGGTGCTAATTTATGTGCAGGTCCTAGTAGATCTTGTTAATGATCATTCAGTTCAAGTTGGCAAATATGGAGTTTGAATTTCAGTGAAACAAGGAGATATTCGGTTTTCTTAAATGGGGATCTACTGCTTTTCAAAATATGCTTGTTGTTCCTTTAGGTTCTGGTATTGTGCACCTGGTAAAAGAATTTCAAATAAATTTTGCACCCCATCTTTTGTTTACACAATTCTTTAAAGATGTCGCATTATACGGAGTTAGTATGGTTTTTGTAAGTTTCTATATCAAGTTAATCACCATAATGAAATTTCTGGTCAATTTAAAATACCTTGGGAGGGTTGTGTTCAACACCCATGACATACTCTACCCTGATAGTGTGGTTGGAACTGATTCCCACACAACAATGATTGATGGGTTAGGAGTTGCTAGCTGGGGACTTGGAGGGATTAAAGCAGAGTCTATAATGCTTGGCCAGGTAAAATTATGTTGGGGTATGTCCAAATGTTGAAGCCTGATTAATTAGTTTTTAATGGTTTTTTTTTTTGGTTAGCACACACACCCAATTGTTAGTACACCCACCCACCCCTATTAGTCACACTGCAATGTTAGCCACCCTCATTATGGGAATCGATGCCATGACCTCAGTGTTGAGACAACTTCACTCGGTCTACCACTTGAACTAAGGGCCTGTTTGTTTGAGGGAAGTTTCGTGGAAGTTATGGTAAATCCTTAATTATTAAAAAATCCCTCGTTTGGTGGAAATTAAAGGTCGATGGGAAATACATCAAACATACGGCCTGATTTGCTGTTTCGGCTGCGAAGAAAGGTGGATGAAATCCTTCAGACCCTTCCAGAGAGATCTTCAACTGGGTGGGACGTCTCTTCACTGTTTAAGTAGTCCGCATTCACATCTCAGAATACGCCGCAGCTGCCTCGATGGTGTATATAACACAAGTTTTGTTAGCAAGCTCCAGCAACATCCATGAGATGAAAAACTGGTATGTCTTTCTTGCTTCTCGTAGTGTCTTCGCATGGATATTGGATACGTTGTTTGTCTACCTTATCTCTAAAGCTTTTCTTTCACAGGTGTCGTCTGAACTAGGGCGTCATCGAAAGGAGGCTGTCTCATCGTCTGAATTAGGTCGTCATCGGACGGAGACTATCTGGAATCCACCTTCTTCTTCGCAGCTCCTACACCACCTTCTCTTCGTAGGAGTCCGGTAAAGACGACGAGAAGAGGTATGCATGAGTGGGGCAAATGCCCAAGCAGAACTTCGTATTTATCTTTTTATGAAAATGATGTTATCACTGTTGATGCATGTGGTGGTGAACTATACATTCTGGCCAGTTTGTTGTTGAGATTTGGGACCATGCCTTAATATGAGCTAGAAAAATCAATGGATGGTAATGATCAAATGGATGAACGTCTTGGAAACTTAAAATTTCAAATATCCACCATCGAAATTTTAGAATCCATTCCTCATTTTATGCGTCGGAACAAAAATCTTATGGAATCCATTCCTCAGATGGGCCGTAAATCTGACGATTGAACATCCACCGTCGAAATTTTGGAATCCATTCCTCGTTTTACGCGTTGGAACAAAAATCGAATGGAATCCATTCCTCAGATGGGCTGTAAATCTGACGATTGAACATCCACCGTCGAAATTTTGGTAACCCACAGAAGCTTCGAATGAAGGATGAAGATGATGAGGTTTCCTACACTCTCTGTGTTATGCAGAGGGCACGGATTAGCTGAGGCAGGGTAACAACTTGGGGGGTGAGGCCATGTCCATGGGGCCCACCTTGATGTGTTTGTTGTATATCCACGTCGTCCATACGTTTTACCAACTCATTTTAGGGCATGTTCCAAGAAACGAGTTAGATTCAAATCTCATCTGGACCACATGATAGGTATTAAATTCCCACCATTAATCACTTTTTGAAGACCAAAATTACAGTTGGGCCAGGGGATGTTTTTCTTTATTAAGCATTTGTTGGTGGCTACAAAAGTTCTGGTTCATACAGCTATTTGTTTTTTTCTTTCACCCCAGTTTTGTGTGGCTACAAAAGTTCTGGTCCACCGTTTAAACCAGATAGGTGGATCCATCCTTACAGAAGTTGCAATCTATCCCATTCAGGTGGTCGTAACGTGTTGGATTTCCAAAATGTCAGATGAATGGCCACCAATCGCTGGATGGTGCCGTTGAAGTTAAAAGGTTTTTTGCAAATCAATTCCGTCCAGCAAAAATGCTGGACAGCAATCTGGACGGTATGGTAAGCAGGCGCTGATCAATTCATACCATGTAAGTCCGGGCCGCAAATGAAGAAGGTGGGTCACCCGGCCAGCAAAAAAGTTGGACAACAATCTGGACAATATGGATTACAGGCGCTGATCCATTCTATCCTTGCGTGTCTGGCCGGCAGATGAAGAAGGGGGGTCACCCGGAGTACCGCAGCGTGATGGCCCTTTATATCTCCTCAATCAAACATGAGAAATTGATAATGATTACAGTAACAGTTGATTTGTAGAGAAAACAAACAAGAGAAACTAACAATGATGGAACTCTGCAAATCTCACTGTTTCCACCCAAGAAGTAATAAATGCCCTATTTCCGGCCAGTTCCAACTATTTCCCTCAAACAAACAGGACCTAAGGATCTAGGTGTATTTTCAATGGTTACAGCTCATAGTCTGTATGTTTTGTGTCTCTAAAAAAAATCTGTATGTTTTGATATATTTTTCTGTTGTTTGGCTTGAGAAAATAATGATGAATTATCCAGGAAATGAAACTGGGGGAATGAAATTCCAATAGAAAGAGGAGTGGCTGGCACCTTGGCTAACTTGTCCGAGATGAAATCAGCCTCTCTACCAACATGGTATGATGAAATGTGTAAGCAAGAGGCTAGATGTCTAATTTGTTATACAAAACTTGTTTTCTGACCTGCTTGATTAGCCCACTTAATGACATTACTGATTTTTAGGTATGGAGGAGGGGTTGTTGGAGTGTTAAGTCCGTTGATATACATTGATATGCCATCCTCTAACGGCTCGAGCTTTCAGAGAAAATGGTGATTTGACACGGTGTCAGAGTGGAAGGTCTTTTGTTCAAATCTCGGAAGTAGCAAATATGCTACCGGTAATATGTTCTCCCATGGGAGGCCGTTTATGGTGTGAGTTGTGTGTCCCTCCACCCTTGCCCCGTATATTCTTGTGTAGAGTTCCACCCCGCATGTGCGGGGGAGTGTTGGAGTGTTAAGTCCCTTGATATACATTGATATGCCATACTCTAACTGTTCGAGCTTTTAGAGAAAGTGGTGAATTGACAGGGGCTCCATGGAAGGAGTTTGTGTTTGTGAATGCGCGCACGTGTGTTGAGGGGTTGTACATGGGTTTTATCTGACTTCTTAGTGTTACTTGTCAAGGTATCCTTAGATGTTCGTCTACCAAAAGACTCATTGTTTGTGTATTTCTGACTCATCATCATCATAGTCTGGTCCTCGCTTCTTGGCTCATGCCTTTATGTTTCTGACTAAAATGCACAAAGACTTGGCTCAATCCTTGGAGGATTCCTTCAAATTCACATTTTACTTATGTTGTGAGAGTTTAGCTCTATTGTTGTCGCATCCTTCTTTCCATAATTTTTTGTAACGTGGCCGTTATGCCCTTGTTCTTGGTATACTAACCTAGGAATTCTTCAATGTGTTATTTAGCATATGCTTCTTTCTTCTGAGTTACAGCCCATGAGCATGGTTTTTTGGTGTTGTCAAGTTCAAGTTGTCAGGAAAATTACACAGTGGTGTTACAACTACTGACTTTAGTTTTAACTGTGACGCAAATGTTCAAGAAGCATGGGGGTTGTTGGCTAGTTTGTTGAGTTTTATGCTAATCTCATTTTTCACGGAGCTAAATTAGATTAGGCCACAGGCTTTTAGTTCCATTTGTTCTGAGGTAAATCCGTTATTCTAAATCTTTACTTTTTACACCCAAATCCATAGCCCAAGTGGTTGACTAAGTGAAGATAGCCTCGTTTCAACACTGAGGTCTTAGTATGGATTCCCAAAGTGGGGGTGGCTAACATTGCAGTGTGACTAGCAGGGGGTGGGTGTACTCACAGTGGGGTGTGTGTACTAACCCAAAAAAAAAAAAATCTTTACTTTTCTCACATAGGTGGGGGCATGGATGAATAATCATTGGCTGATAGGGCTACAATTGCTAATATGTCTCCTGAATATGGAGCAACCTTGGGTTTCTTTCCCATAGATCATGTTGCTCTACAATATCTCAGGCTGACCGAACGAAGCGATGAAACTATTAGGTATTCTACTTGTGAAATGGGGGGATTAGAAATGTGGTTGATGAGGAAATCACTCTCTTATGTAAGAGGTGGCAATGATAGAAGCCTATCTGAGAGCAAACAACATGTTCATTTACTACAACATGATATACATCTTTCTTAACCATTCAGTTTTAATTGAGCATTTGACTCTGAAATGTAATTGATTTCTTTTTGTGGATCCGGCCTTAAAAAGAGAGAGTATATTCATCTTATCTAGAGTTGGACCTTGCATATGTTGAACCTTGCATTACAAGTCCAAAGTGGGACGTTTGTGTTAGTTTAATCTATGTGTTATATATTGTCACTCAGATCCTGAATCAATTATATTCATTAGAAGATTCAACTCTTCTCTGTGATGGACCTCATGACTGTGTTCCCTTGATAGAAATGAAGGAAGATTGGCATTCGTGTTTGGATAACAAGGTTGGATTCAAGGTGAGATCACAAAACTAATTTGTTTTTATGCTTCTGCACATTAGAAGAAACTAAGTTACCTCCACTCATTGCCAGTCAGATCTTTGATTTTTTTTATTTTTTTATTTTTGCAATGATATGTCCTATTACGGTAATTTGAATTCATTTTCAATCAATTGGAACCCTTTATGTATTAAGCGTGTGCCTCAGTTTTTTAACATTTAAAATGTGAATTGGGTCTGGAGGTTAGTTGCAATGTTTAAAATCTGATCCATACCTTATTTTCTTTCTTTTTTGGACTCAAATTACCTTCCACTTCTTACTCTTAAGTCTTAACCCATGATGCATTATCAGATTCACTTGAATGCATACTTGGCATTGAGATAACTGTTTATTGACTTGAATTGCTTGTTGATCAAGTAAAACCTTTTTAGAGTATTTTTTGAAATTATGTCTATCCCTCACACTTTGTAGACGCGAAGCGTGCGGAAGCTTATATAGCGGAGCTTAAAACTATAGCTAAGTCCTATGGGTGGGGGATTAGGACCGTTTTAAAATCCTTTGAAAAACCTCTTGTCGAATTAAACTACATTAGCAATTATAAACTAATTAAACAAGAACACTTAGCTTCCGAGCTTAAGTAGGTCCAATCACATTGGCTAGCAAAGATAAGCAGTTAAACTAACTAGACTAAGTATATAGATTATAAGAGATATGGCTATGAAGATACTAATCTATATGCAATGTCTAGACTACAAGGATGCACTAATCAATGATGTGGACATCAGTGGTGCACCCTTTAGAGTGTACCAGAGGAGGCGACGTCATAGATCGAGTGTTGGAGCAGACGAGTTGATGTGGATGGACGCCGGGCCCATTGGGCCCATTTTCTGGCGCGTTACGAGTACGCGAGATGCAGGATCGCGCAGGAGCATCATGACCGCTGGACCATGGAGCGGATTTACATTTAGGCGTTTTTTTATTTATTTCCTTGTTGCTAGGCACTTTAGTGTCGTTATTTACTTTAGGCATTTTTATGTTATTTCTTTGGTTTTCAGGCACTTTAGTGCACTTTTTTTTATTTTCGTAGCTTATATATACTATGAGAACCTTATTTCGAAATTATGGAATGAATAGAAAATTCGTGAGTTTCTTCCACTTTGTTTGAGAGATTAGGGTTTCAGGATTGGCCCTCGGGTGTTGAGGATTCCACCCCGGATTTTCCGTTTTCTCTTCTCTCTTTCTTCAAGGTGCGAGGAAAGGTAAGCTTCTTTGATTCCTAATTCATAATTCATGAGAACCTATCGCTTTTCGACATCCTTCGTCCTTTTCTGAACCCCCCCCCCCCTTTTGGGTACAATCGAAAAGAGGGATGCCTAGCCATGATAACCGGATCCAAACTTGACCGTGGACTGGTCTATGCTAGATCTGGGATATCCCCATATCCCTAGATCCTCCCTGTTTTACGATTTTACATGGTTTTATGCAAAGGGGCATGATCCGGACGGACGGACCTCATCTTCGTGTTGAGATTTGTTAGTTTCCTCTGATTGAAAGTAGTTAGTTTCGTAATTTTATTATTTGAATATCTTCCAATTGAATATCATGCATCTAGGGTTAGGTCATCGCCTGCCCCTGCATCAATCAAGCACCTAGTTTAGAAGTGAAACTGCAATAAGTTTATGAGAATCTACCTATCATGCATAGCATATATTCCATTCAAGTATTCATATAATTAACAATTAAAGATAATGCAAGAATAACTATGTGCTCAAATGACAATCTCAATTACACAAGCATGTATAGTGGTTCGATTTCCCTACTCCACTCCCGGTTACGGTACTCACCCCTTGAGCACACCGGATTTCACTAGGGAGTTTACATCAAGTTCCTCCTAACCTAGGTATTTTAAATCGGTTCCACTCTATCGGGGAGTTCAACAAGGTTCCTCTCAACTTATGACGGAGATTTTACTGGTTCATCTCTCAACTAAGATGTTTACGAGTTCCATCCAACCTAGGAGTTTGACATGGTGCCTCTCAACCCCTCGGTTCAAATCCAAGAACCAAGCGTACACTCCCAGCAGAGGCTCCCCTTGGAGACTTGGTCGAGTTTGATTCCAAACTCTCACACTCAATCCTCCACAAGGAAAGAGTGCAATCGGACTCTTAGTAATGACACTTGTCGGATTGAACCCCTTGTTTAGCGCCACTTGGGTTGCTTGATCTCCGCTCTCTCATGCTTCCATCAGCTCCCCATTGCTCCTCCGATCTTATTACCGATGCGATGCCAATGCCTCAGCTCCAATGATAAACTACCTTGCATGCGATGCTATAAAGAGATGCCCAAGGTGATAGGAGGTGGTGGTGAATTCTCTACAACTAGTAGGATTTGGTTGCCTAAAGGAATTCCACCTAATTGGATCTTGAGAGAGGTTTAGACTAAGGATATACCTATGGATGAAGGTGTTTAAAACATCTAGAGATCAAGGGAGAGTAGGTTTATCTTCATATGAGCTTTGAATGCTCCATCTTGTGATGAATCACAAGGAAGATGACTTGGGTACGGTAGGATTAGAGCCTAGTGATGTGGGCAATGTGGGTGGCTTCTAATGTTCTTAAATTTCTCTCCTAACCCCTAAAACCGCGCTCCATATTTATATAGATAAAGTTCCAACGGATGAAAAAGGCAGCAAATGGCTAGCTGACGACCAGTCGCACCTCAACTGCGACCGGTCGCATAGATGCGTCGATCGGTCTAATTAGGCCTGAGAATGTGTTGAACCTCCAATTTATACATTTGCCAACCCATTACATCACATTATATGCATGGTTTGCATGCTTAAAAGACCCTTCTAATGCATGTTGTGTGAATGTAGGATTGAGAGAGAGACTTCACTCCATTGATGCTTAAAAGACACATTTAGGAGCCTTTAATGAAGACCCAAGGTGGGCCAAAGAAAGAAGAAAGCAAGGAGAGGATAGAGAGGAAGAAAGAAAGAAAGAAATTGTGAAGAAATGAGGTCCGACCGGTGATGACCGGTCGGCCACCCTCCTACCCCTCTGTATAAGTCACTGGACCAAGGACCAGTGTGGTCCGGTCACCGGTCTAGACCGGTCGGCCAACAGGTATCCAGTGTAATTTGCTGAAATTCAGCAAGCTCCGATTTTTTAGGCGCAAGTGCGTAAGTATTGCGCAATTCTGGAAGATTCTGAGGCGGTAGGGCCTCTCTACTATAAAAGGACACCTAGGGGTGGATCTAAAGACATCATAGAAGGCTTGGGAAGTCGTGGGAGGTGAAGGAGATCGTTGTGGAGCGTCTGCAACTCGTCCAAACTCGGTTTTTCTATGTTTTTCATTAGTTTCCTTTGAGTTTTAGTTTAACCTATTAATGATTGGCTAAACCTCTTAGCTAGGGCTAAGAGATGAAGCTTTTAGTTGTTTGCAATGTTCAATTCGAATTCGTTCAAGTAGTTTTGGGTTTTATGAAGAACACTTTAAGTTCTAGTTTGAAATAAAATTAGTATTTTTAGTTAATCTTCTATCTCTTGTGATTTCTCTTACATGGGATGTTTTGATTACTGAGATTGCTTAATGGGGTGTTGATTGATAGGATTTTGGGTTGTAGAGATCCTAGATTCATCATGATATGTTGGATGCTAGGGATCTTACAAACTAAGTTTCCTAAGGGCTTATCTAGAACTAAACTAGAAGGGGTTCTTATCTTTTGATTTAATCTGAGATAGGTATTTATGTATTGATTTTGGTTCAATAGAACTTCAATTCAATAGAACTTCAATTCATGCTTCTAAATCAAGTCTAGTGACAAGGCTTGAGGAAGAATCATGAATGTGATCTTGCTTGTTTTGTGAAGGATTGGGTTGTGTGATTGAATACACTCAATGCCTTAGTTGATTATGAGAGGACCATATCAGTGGATGATCCATCTATGTCAGATACATTATGATGATTTGATTGCTCTATATTCCGATTGGATAGGGATAGAACTCCGATTCCAATTGAGTTATTGGCTTGAATGGTTTGAATTGGCATTGTGAATGATTATTAGTGGATCTTTAGCGTTCTTGTGTTTATTTCCCTGATTTAAGTATAAAATAGATAGTTTTATGTTCTTAATTTCCACCCATCGATACAAATCCGAATTCAGCCCATCCTAGTTCTAAAACTTAGAAGTGTTACGACAATCCCTGAGGATCGACCTCAGTCTTACCAAGAATTATTACTACATCGCAGCCTTGCACTTGAGGCGAGAGAACAGAATGCATTTTACTTATTGTCCTCGTTTTGGCCAGTTGCGACCAGTTGCATGGTGCAGTCGATTGGTCTCAATAGACCAATGATCAGCCGAATTATGGCATGGGTTTCAACTTGTTTGCTGACCCATTTTTGGCCTCTAGCGACTGGTCGCCCAGAACCTGCGACCGATCCCAGACATATGAGTTCTGTTGTTTGTCTGATTTGTTTACAGCAGCTCATGCACCCTCTAAGGCCTCTTTTTGGAAGGTCTTTTAGGACACCTAAGGCCATTCTAAGATGATTAAAGGTTTACCTATTGGGTCAAGTTATCTAAAGGTTTGGTTTTGGTTTAGGTTCAAGGGTTTTGGCTCACCAAGGCATCTCTGATTTACCTGTTGCTTCTTCCTTGATGCAGTTGTCCACTTGTGTCTTCGGTCTTCATTTTCTTTAGGCTCAACCAACACCTAGACACTAGGACCT
Source organism: Liriodendron chinense (assembly GCA_003013855.2). Classification (NCBI taxonomy): domain Eukaryota; kingdom Viridiplantae; phylum Streptophyta; class Magnoliopsida; order Magnoliales; family Magnoliaceae; genus Liriodendron; species Liriodendron chinense. The sequence continues at coordinate 3,354,012 of PVNU02004155.1, read as the reverse complement.
ACGTAATTGACAAATAAGGTGCACTAGTATGCCATAGAAAAGTGCACTAACATTTTTGATGACTTAGAGATGAAAATTTCAGTTGGGAAAGTTAATCTTGCAGACGAGTTTTCATTACTTTGTGAAGATTTTCATGCAATGAAAAAGACCTCTCTGATTGTTTTATATGTGAATTAAATGAAGAAAAAAAAACCCTAAAAACAAATTGGGTTTTGTCTAATTCAAGTTTTTTGTAAATTGGGTTTGTCTGAATTTTTTTCACTGTAAATTTCATTAATAATGTCACTATTATGTCTACAAGTTTTAATGAAAGAAGAAACACTAGAAGTATGGCTTGGTGCTTTCACTAATTTTTTTTTTAAAGCTTACCTAGTTTTATTCTTGTTTCTTTTTTTCCTCATTTACTGGAAAATGCATGTGCTGAAAGTGCTTCCTTTTCAGGGGTTTTTTAATATGCATGAACCGTTCCTAAATGCTTCCAGAACGGTTTTCAACCATTCCTAATTAGCGATTTTGTGTAGTGACAAAATATCAGGCCCATCCTTGATTTAGGTGAGTCACACGAAAGGAAACCATTTGGAGGGTGAATGGTATAATTTACCTTTGTATGGTCCGTTTGAATCACGGATTGGGCTGATTTTTGGGTCCTATGGCTTGGTGATCAGGGTGGATTTTACATATATAAACATCATGGTGGGCCATGTTTGAGAACTTTTTAGGCACCAGTAGGTTTGAATTTTTACATGCAACTCACATAAATTTGACTTTATGAATTGGTGGATCCAATTGTAATATTTAAGTGAAATCTACCCTAATCATTAGATGTATCTTCCTATTTTAGTCGTAGGGTCCAAAAATCAGTCTGGTCCATGATTCAAGTGGGCCATACAAAGGTAAACAGTTGCAAGAGGACACCTCGTATATTGTTTCCAATTATATGGTCCTACAAAATTATAAAACAGGCTGATTTATAGGCCCTACTGCTATAATGGAGAGATGCACCTAGTGATTGAGGTGGATTTCACTTGAATATCACAATGGGCCATGCATGTGAATTGGTAGATAAGTATCATGCATGCAGGGAAGGTGAAAACCTCCTATAAAGACAAACGCGTACAACTAAGAATTCCATGGTAATTGTGATTTCGATTTCAATTCACAAGAAATTCATGTTTTCAAACTATCCCTAAGAGAATTTTGTAAGTTTAGAGGCATAAGTTACTCAAATAAAACTGATTAAAAATATATAATTAAAAAATATTAAAAAATTATTATCACTTTTAATAGGAGTATAAATTTCCTTACCGGAAGTGTCTTTAATTGGAAGATAACTCCCTCTGGCAATAACTCTGAATCTGATGCTTCAAATTGGGAATGAATGGACGTAGCATGAAACCCCAGAAAGTCCTACAAAATCAATACTTAGCATAAGACGAATGACAAGAGAGTTGCGGGTAATTTGATGCTCCATTCATGATGAGTCTTGCACATGTATGGCAAATGGAACTGTTAAAATGTCATTTACTGTCCATTCATCGTACATAAACATGGCCTAGTTGATAGTTGGACTGTAGCGGCATGCTGCCATATATAAACATGGCCTACTTGATAGTTGGACTGCAACGGTAGGCTACCATACATAAACGCGGCCTACTTGATAGTCGGAATTGAACCGTAGTGGCAGGCCAGGTTGAGTCATTCATCAGGCCTGGCCCAAACACAGTGTAGCTAGATTTTAAGCCTAGTCTAGAGGGCTAAGGTTAGGGGGCAGGAGTGGGGCCCAAGCACCTAGCCTTATTTCCACACTTACAGTGGACCATGGCTAATGCCCACTGTCTAGTAAATCCAGATACATGGATCATATTCTGTCTAGGTCCAAATAGTCCTCAGGGTCTTATTAATTAATACATTCAAATTCATGCAGGCATATATAAAAAATTTCAAGCACCAATACATGTACCCAATGTCTGGCGCGACAACTTCCATTAGGAGCTAGCTATGTGTTTTATCCAAGCCAATCCATCCATTTTTGTCTGACCTCATAAACAGGTTCAATGATAAATAAACATCATGGTGGGCCCTAGGAAGGTTTCAATGGTGGGAATCATTGTCCCCACTACTTTCTGTGGTGTGGTCCCCTTAAGCTTTAGATCTATCTCATTTTTGGATTCATGACCTAAAATGATCTGGCAAAATGGATGGACTGTGTGGACATAACCCATACATTATGGTGGGGCCCACAAAACTTGGTAACATCAGCACACCGCGCAATCTGCTTCGTAGTGGGGGTAGTACACAATCCACACCCCCAATGTAAGCATGCTCATAGCATGAAGCCATGGACTAGGTTGATCATCAAGGAGGGCCAATTCATACCAGATATACATACATTACACTGGTTTGTGGACACTTGAGCCTTTAAAAAATTATTTTCACTTTTAATAGTAGTATAAATTTTCTTACCGGAGGTGTCTTTAATTGGAAGATAACTCCCTCTGGCAATAACTCTGAATTTGATGCTTCAAACTGGGAATGAATGGACGTAGCATGAAACCCTAGAAAGTCCTACAAAATCAATACTTAACATAAGGTAATGTTGATGGCTTACATGCATAAGAGGAATGACAAGAGAGTTTTGGGTAATCTGATGCTCCATTCATGATGAGTCTTGCACATGTATGGCAAATGGAATTGTCCATTCGCTGTACATAAAACGTGGCCTACTAGATAGTTGTACTGTAGCGGCATGCCGCCATATATAAACATGGCCTACTTGATAGTTGGATTGCAACGGTAGGCTACCATACATAAACGCGGCCTACTTGATAGTTGGAATTGGACCATAGCGGCAGGCCAGGCTGAGTCATTCATTAGGCCTGGCCCAAACACAGTGTAGCTAGATTTTAAGCCTAGTCTAGAGGGCTAAGGTTATGGGGCAGGAGAGGGGCCCAAGCACCTAGCCTTATTTCCACACTTACAGCCGACCATGGCTAATGCCCACTGTCTAGTAAATCCAGATACATGGATCATATTCTGTCTAGGTCCAAATAGTCCTCAGGGTCTTATTAATTAATACATTCAAAATTCATACAGGCATATATAAAAAATTTCAAGCACCAATACATGTACCCAATGTCTGGCACGACAACCTCCATTAGGAGCTAGCTTTGTGTTTTATCCAAGCCAATCCATCCATTTTTGAATGATCATTTTAGAGCATAAGCCCAGAAAGGAAGCATATAGAAGGCTGGAATGGACCACATCATGGGAACCCTTGAAACCTTCCTAGGGCCCATTGTGACGTTTATTTGCCGTTCAACCTGTTCATAAGTTCACATAGATCTGGATGAAGGGAAAACATAAATATAAGCTTGATCCAAAACTTCTATGGTCCCCAAGTGGTTTTTAGTAGTAGGCATTCAATTCCCACAGTTTACTATGGTGTGGTCCATTTCAGTCTTCCATCTACCTCCGTTTTGGTCTCATGCCCTAAAATGATCGTTCAAAATGGATGGACAGCTTGGATAAAACACATATATCTTCGGAAAGGATTGGGTGGTGTGCCACACACCACCAACCTCCATAGTGTGTTGATGTCACCAAGTTCTGTGGGTCCTACATGATGTATTTGTTATATCTACACCTTCCATCCATTTTACGAGATAATTTTAGGACATAAGCCAAAAATGAGGCAGATCTGAAACTCAAGGGGACCATACCAAAGGAAGTGGTGGGGATTGAACGTCTACCAATAAAAATTCCAGGGGCCACAAAAGTTTTAGATCAATCTGATATTTGGTTTTTCCATGTTTCCAGGTTTGTCTGACCTCATAAACAGGTTCAATGACAAATGAACATCATGGTGGGCCCTAGGAAGGTTTCAATGGTGGGAATCATTGTCCCCACTACTTTTTGTGGTGTGGTTCCCTTAAGCTTTAGATCTATCTCATTTTTGGATTCATGACCTAAAATGATCTGGCAAAATGGATGGACTGTGTGGATATAACACATACATCATGGTGGGGCCCACAAAACTTGGTAACATCAGCACACCACGCAATCTGCTTCCTATATCTGGATGGGCTCCACAGATGCCCCAATAGAAGTGTCTATCTCTAGCTAGGTCCTGGTGGGGGAAGTACACAATCCGCACCCCCGATGTAAGCATGCACATAGCATGAAGCCATTGACTAGGTTGATCATCATCATACCAGATATACGTACATTACACTGGTTTGCGGACACTTGTCCATCGGATAAATATTCATTTTTTTCTTTCTTTCTTTTTTTTACAAAAAAAAAAAACCTAAAAAAACCTTAAAAAAATTCGTATAAAAGCAATACGAAAGACAGTAGAAGCAAACTGAAAGAGTGTATATCCTAGCAATACAGTAGGTGGGCCAGTCCCTAAAAAATAATAAGAACATTGTAAAAGATGGAGGGAAGTTTACCTGATTCGATGCTTTCCTGTAAATGATTTTCATGGCTATGGATTTTTGGTTTTTTGTTTTTCTTCTTTCTATTTTTTTCTTTCGATTCTTTTTTTAATCGTAGTTTAAAGAAGTTAGTTTTTATAGTTGTAAATGCTTTGTTCCGGAAAGTTCCCAGTCCCGAGGGCTCAAAAACGTTGGTGTCAGGGGCTTTGTGGGGCCTTCCGTGATTTTTTTTTAATCTACGCCGTCCATCAAGTTTTAGAGATCATTTTATCATACAATTTGATAAATGAGGTAGATTGAAGGCTCAAGTGGACCACACCACATGAAGCAGTGGTGACAATGACGCCCACCGTTGAAACCTTTCTAGGGCTGACTGTGATGTTTATTTTCCATCTAACCTATTCATAAGGTCACATTGACGTGGATGAGGGGAAAACACAAATATTAGCTTGATCTTAAACTTCTGTGATCCCTTAGAACGTTTTCAACGGTGGACGTTCAATCCTCAATGCTTCCTGTGGTTTGGTACCCTTGAGCCTTTAATCTGCCTCGGTTTCAGTATCATAGCTTAAAATGATCATTCAGAATGGATGGACAGCGTGGATAAACCAAATACATCATGGTGGACCCCACAGAGCCCCTTACAGGACCGTCCGTCTCAAGCTGGGTCCGGTCCGGACGCGGATTGCGTGCGGAAGCCTTTCGCCGCGACGCCACGACGGGAAGCATGGTGGGGCCCACTGTGATGTTTCAGTGAAATCAGCACCGTCCATCTTTTTTTTCTTCTTCTTTTTTGAGAGATCATGTTAGGACGTGGGCCCAAAAAAGAGGCATATCCAAGGCTCAAGTGTCCTCACTGTTTCAACGGCGGACGTTCAATTCTCACTGTTTCTTGTTCTACTTGTGCAGCTCGACTCTTGGATCTGCCCACCTCCTAACATGTCTTGGATCATGATTGATTCACTACTGAACTAACAAAATGGATGGTTCTGATTTTATCCATTTGCCTCACGTATTTAGAATGACATGCAATGCATGTAATTTGCTCTCACACTGACATTTATGTACTGTATATAGTGATGGACCGTTGAAACCTTCCTAGGGCCATAGTGATGTTTATTTCTGATCCAACTTGTTCACAAGGTCACACCCAACAACAACATAGATTAAATAAAAAACATAAATCCAGCTTGATCCAAAACTCTATGGCCCCAAAAAGTTTTCAACCATAAGCGTTCAATTCCCCTCTTTTTTTTTTAGTGTGGTCCACTTGACCTTTAGATCTGCACTAGAAAAATGAATAGACAATTTGGTTAAAACACATACATCATGGGGGGCCCACAGAACTTTGATACTATACTTGTCTGGGACCTGAAACAATCGATGTGGGTGGTACCCTGACCGGCAGCCCACCTCGATGTATGTGATGTAAATATATGTTGTTCACTAGTTTTGCCAACTCATTTTATTGTATGAATCCAAAAATTAATTAGATACAAATTTCAGGTGGACCACACCACAGGAAACAGTAATCATTGTAACGCCCCGTAAAATCACCTTTTCTAAGATCTGAACACATACTTGGGCTCGTCCTGTACACGCCGCCTTAGGTTGAACAATCGACTACTCTTAGCCTAGTAGAACTATAACTGTATTGGAATAGAACTCGAACACACTCGTAGGAAGCCGTTTGACCGCCCGTTCTAAAACCGATGAACCCGAAACTCGAATAGGACAACCCCCAGGCAAAGCTTGACACACTTGGATGCGTTTCATGCTCGAATCAGGCGCCCGAAACTGCGAACCTACGATATCCTGTAGGTCCACACAGGCGCAAGTACACTCACACTAATACTAACTAGAGTAATCATTACTAGGATCACCTTTCCTAGGATGGGCCATTAGGACCTTTGCATGTCAATGAAACTTAGAGCCTAGGGTCTAAATATAACATCCAACCCGTCCCCAAAGCCGTGGTCCCGATCGACGATCGGTGACCGTTAAACAGACTTCCTCTCATATCCGATAAACGCCGCATCCGATTTGCACTAAATCACAACCGTAGGTAGATCTCACCATATGGAGGCTATCCCATGGGCTGGATTGGTCCTGATGGGCCAAGTGGGCCCCACATGATCAAGATAGCCCCTCAGAGGGCCATTTTTGTAAAACTCAAGCAACCAGGGCTATATTTACTAATTTACTAATATATATACCCCCTTTTCCAGCACTCCTCCCTTTCATTCTCTCAAAATTTCTGAGAAAGAGAGAGTGAGAGGTGAGGAGAAGTTGAGAGAAGGGAGAAGAAAGAGTATTGGAGCTAGAGTCTCACCTTGCATGTCACTCCACCAAGCTCGGATCGCTCCTACGACTCTGTTGACGCCAACCTTCACCACTAGTTCATTTCATCAACCCTAAAGATGAGTTAGGAGTAAATCCCTTAACCCCCATCAGTCTCTCTTAAGTTTCATCCTCAATTCTCTAACATGCCGCTCTCCTTTTGTAGGATTTCCTGAAAATAACCGGGAGATTTAAGGTGCGGGCCATTTACCTCTAGGTTGCCTAGCACTAAATGCCTTCAAATGTAGTTAATGTCCAAATCTTTGATTAATTTTGCTGTCATTGTTATTGAGATGTTAGAAGCATGCCTAAATAATGACTATAGTCCTGAAATTTGCTTGCGTAGAACTCCTAGGGCTATCATGTATGCTTAGAATCACTTGTATGTTCATATTTATATCTCATGCTTTTAAACTATGATTGATGTATACAAAAATTTGCTGTGATGAAGTGTTTTCCTATGATTTGTCTAACTCGACAAATGGATGAGAATTAGGGGCAGCTACATGAAGTCGACGGCCCCTTTGGGACTGGAACCGTCGACGGAGGTAAAATGCGGGTGACCGGCTGTGGTTTGAGGACCACGTGGGCCACGGGTGCCTAAGGCCGGCCTCCCTGTCTTCGTCTCAGTCGAAGGTGTCGGCCCGGTTCCGGGTTGGGCGTGTTGTGTGTAACCTGTCGCTTCTATTCGAACCTAAGTACCATTGTTACCACTGGATGGGCCCACTTAAAATCGTACAGCGATAGATCCCTAAGTCTTATGAGCCGAGGATGGTGGTATGGGACCTATGCCCGAGCTGTCAGCCTACGCTGGAGTGGTGCCTCCCCGTAGTGACCATTAAGCACAGGGTTGTTTAAGCGACCCTATCAAATACCCGGCCGATTATTTCATGCCAAAGCCCCGCTTGAACGACCCGGGCATTATTGTTAATTTGAATAACAAGGCCACACTTCTGAATTAATTATTTATATTAGTGGTTAGGTGACGACCCTTCTGCTTTGGCTTGGGCGTGGCTAACGGGCCACTGTCTAACCATACTTGGATCGAGGGGTTACTGGCGATGAGATGCATTTGCCACGCAGGAGGCTAGATGATCCTAGATTGGCCTGGTGATAGAACAATAGTACGGTGGTTTCGCCAACCGGCTGGATGTTAAACCGAAATAACTAATAACTCGGCTAATCATACATGGTTCGGCATTGCATGCATTGTCTGTGCGGGTGAGGTGGTGATGCCACTTACTAGCGGCTGTGACAAAAAAACCGGTGTTTGGGCATACATTTGCACTTCATGCATTAAGATTATAATATGTAGTTGTGCGAGTGATGGGGTGGTGCCCCATTCACTGGCGGCTGGAGTCTATACGGGTGAGTGGTGGTGCCACTCACTGTCGGCTGTGACTAGAACAGTTCTATGTATATGCTTTTGACTGCTATGTATGTATGGTTGATTCATTTTCTATTACGATTATGACTGCTATGTATGTATGTCTGCTTCATTATCTATGTTTGATTTCATTTGCGCTTTGAGTAACTTGGAGAAATGGAACCACTGAGTTGATGACTCACTCCCACTCTGGGATGATGTTTTAAAACACCACCTAGGCACTTTCATTAATGTAGGTACCTCATGAGCTAGCAAGCTAGAAGAGGCCTAATCTGATCGACTGAGTGGACCCTCTTCGTACATGTCTGTTTAACTTACTTAATTGCTGGTACGTCCCTATTTCATTTCCTAGCTTGACCTATTATTATAATTTGATGCCACATTGACCAAATACTTGCATGACACACATCACATCCGATTAATAACTCCCAGGATATCAGGGCTCGAGTTTGTACTCAACCCCTGAGGTTTCGAGGCGTTACAAAGAATGGTATCAGAGCTATCACTATAATTTGATGCCACATTGATCAAATACTTGCATGACACGCATCACATCCGCATTAGTAACTCCCGGGATATCAGGGATCGAGTTTGTACTCAACCCCTAAGGTTTCGGGCCATTACATCATTAAAAACTTCATAGGGCCCACTTTAATGTTTATTTGTCATCCAACCTGTTGATAATGTCACACAAAACTGGATGAAGGGAAAACAAAAATATCAGCTTGATCCAAAACTGTTGTGGCCCATAGAATCTTTTTAATAGTCATTCACCACTGTTTCCTATGGTGTGGTCCACCTGAGATTTGAATCTGTTTCATTTTTTACCTCATGCCAACAATGCCAACCAGTCTCCATCTCCATCTGTAGGGCCCACTGGTGTGTGTTTATAGCATCCAATCAGTCCAGCTGGGTTGCCTCACCATCAAAGCTGGACATCCCAAAAATCATAATGACCAATGGATCACCTGGGCCACCATGTGAATTTGGAGGTTTTTAGAGAGTTGCCCATTCTTTTCAATGCCATGGCTTGCCAAATAATTTTATAGGCCTGATTTTTTGGGCATCCCATCATTTTGTGTACTCACGGATTGACTGGCATATTCACAACACGGCTGGTCCCACTATAGAAAACAATGAGCAACCATCCAAAAAACCTCTAAATTCATGAGGTGTCCTAACTGATGGTTGGATCAACCTGAGTTTTAGGCGGTTCAAATTTTGATGGCCGGATGACCCCGCCGGACAGGTCAGATTCCAAACACACTCCATCATGACGCGAGAGAGAGAGGAGAGAGAGAGAGAGAGAGAGAGAGAGAGAGAGAGAGAGAGAGAGAGAGAGATTGTATAATATTCTCACTGTTACTAGGCCTTCTTCTGCTGAATCTCAAGAGTTTCAAAATTCCATATCTGAGAAATCTCAATCTACTAAGTACAAGTCTCCTCTGTCTAACTACCAAGCCCAATCTCCAACGACGAGTCTTTTAAGTACAAGTCACATCTGCCTAGCTGTTAACAACTTCTACAAATTACAACAGATCCTTACGAGTCACGTCTGTCTAGCAGTTGACAACTTTTACAAATTCCGACAGATCCATCACTGTAACATCATCTCCATGTTGCAGGGCAATCAGCACGGATGTTGCGATACTGGAAACAATACCTACATAGAACATAAGTAGAGAGATGGTGAGCATAGAGTGAACTATTCTTTTGCCTTTTACTAAAGAACCCAATGTGCTCGCCACTCAAAGCAGCATACACCAATTTTTGGAGGAGTCATCTCTCTTTGAGAGAGGTCCCAAATAATAATAATAATAAAATCAGAAAAATAAAAAAGAAATGTTTTCAGCTGTGGCCTCCCATTTTCTGGCCAAAGAAATGGTTGGAAAAGAAATTCCAAATTTTTTTCCCCGGACAACCACACCAGAATCCATGATTGTGGATTTTGGCTGAAACTGGATGTGACATGCATAGTTAAAATGCATCGTCATGTCATCCAGTTGACCTGTATGAAATACTTCGATCCAAATGAAACGGAATGGATTACTAGAGTATGTGCCTGTCGGTAGTGATGAGCGGCGCGCGCTATGATGAGCACATGTACCTCATGTGGGGCAAGCATGAACATTTTGGATGTGTACTTGCAAGTGTATAGTCATGCAGGTACTTGGATGCATGCATGCATGTAGGCATTTGAATGTGTGCTCAATCATGTATATGGATGCCTAGATGCATTCGATATTTGTATGCATGAGAAAAAAATGCATGCATGCATTCATTTAGATGTAGTTCAGGAGATACAAACATGCATTTTTTGGATGTGTACTTGCATGTGAGTCTAGGGCCGCGACTTGCATTTGGGTCAACCTGAACCTGACTGACCTAACCCAAGTTCCAGTTGGATTGTCAAGGTCCTTGGGTTGGGTTCACCTTGAAAAATGCCAACCCAATTCGAATTCAGGTCAGGTTGGTAATGATAAAATGTATTTGTGTTGGCTCAGGTTGGGTCAGGTTGAGTCAGGTTGGGTCGAGTACAAAGGACATTGGGGTTCGGTGCCTTAGGTTGGAATTCAGGTCGGGTTGGGTTGACCCTCAACCCAATTACCCAACCTGCTCGAGTTGCACACCTATGTATGTAGTTATTTTGTTGTGTCTTGCCTGCTAGCCCAGCTGGAAGACGCCTAGGCATTTCAACAGCAGGTCTTAGGTTCGAAATGCTAAGGAGACACACTAACTCCACCGGTGGGTGGGTGCATCGGGTGACTGACCATATGGGTGCATTGCGCAGCTAACAGGGTGGATGCGTTGCATGACTAACAAAAAAAAAATTTGTTGGATACATGCATGCATGTAGGCATTTGAATGTGTACTGGATGATGGATACATTTATTGAAAATTGCAGTGAGGTAGAAATGAACCAAATTGGGAATGCAAAGCTTGCAACTTACCGTTTTTTACTACACCTGGGATCATATTGATGCTTTTCTCGAGCTCAGCTGGGTTCTGAATGCCATTTGGGAAGCTTGTCCAGACCAGTTCATAAAGCACAAGGAAAGAAATTACAATGAGTATCATATCTTTATTTCTCACCTTACAGGAAATCATGCACAGGATCATCAATCGGGAATTTTAAAACCCAAAACATACAGTTACGCCCTTAAGAATAATGCCACATGGGTTTTCCAAATATCAGAAACATGAAAATGGAGCATGGTGCAAGATTTCACCATCATTGTTGTCGTCATCTAAGCCCTAACCCAACTAATTGGGGTTGGCTCATGTGGCGATCACCCAAAAAAGGTTTTCTATTCTTAGGCATGCATAGCCCAGCCACCTACACGCTGGTACGTGTGACAAAAATCCAATACCTTCCACCTGTTAGGCTGCACCATCCAAATGCCCTGGTCCAAAACGCAGACTGCCTCACTCATCTGGTGGGCAGCTATAAAGAATTTAGTCCCATGAATTTGATTTGCACACCAGCGCTAATTTGCCAGCCTGACCTTTTGGCTACTAAATCTACACACACGAGTCCTACCAGATGGACCACTGGATCTCACACACGTATGACAGATTGGCACATGTGCTGGCCTGTAGATGGGCAGGCTAGAAGAAACCAAGCAATCAAACAAATTTCTATTTCAACAAAAGAACCTAAGAATTGGCCAAAAGGAAAATAAAAATAAAAATCTACAATGCCGAAAAATTCAACCCTGAAATGCGAAGGTTGGTGATTGCCAATTAACATTTAAAATTCACTAATCAACTCATATTTTGGCTGAGCCGACTCTCTTTGGCCAAGATCGAAAGGTCCAAACTTCACCAAGCTGAAGTCGATGGTGATCCATCAAAGCAATTTGTTTCATTAACTCATCTCTAAATTAAAGGGGATGAGGAATCAACGAGGATTTTTTCCCACAGAATTAGAGCACGGTGGATGAAGTGCCTCTAGGGTGTCATGTGATTGCTGAATGCCCATGAAACTTAAGGGAAAACGACATAAAACATGACTTACTGTGCTATAGAGGCCGAGCTCCCTATTTGTTCCGAACTTAGTTTGTACATGTGAGCCCCATGGCTGGTCCATTGGATCCATTAATCTGGTGGCCCTCATCATGGATGGACCATTCCCAAAATATCCTCTCAATCGGTCAATTCTATCCTTCCCCTTGTTGGCATGCAAATACATGGTTAAAAAGAAATGCACAAAAACCCCATTCAATGGAGGAAAGACAATGGCTACGATCTTCCAATTTAGGTGATTTTGGGGAATGGTCCATCCATGTCCTTCAAATAAATGGCTTGGATAGACTAAGTTCCCAACAAGAAGTTCTTGTTCATAACAAATAGGGAACTTAACCTCCAGTGCTACATGGGGCAAATTGCTGGGTGATTAGAAGGCAGCATGAGAGGAGATGAGAATGTTGGAATGAATGTGTGGGAAGACAGATAGAAATGAGAGTGACGTCATCTGAAGTAGTGTAGTAGTTCCAATGAGATTGTTCGGTCATGTTCAAGGTATTTTGTACCGGTAACGGTGGCCGTAACAGTCCCGACCATTACCGATATGGGTATCGGCCGTAACAGCCGATATGGGAGCGTAACAACCATTACAACCCCCGTAATGGTTGATTTTATTTTATTTTTCTTTTTTCTTGTTTTGCTCGAAAAATTCTAGAAAATATCTAGAAAATCCATAATAATGTAAATATTCCAAATATGTATTCAGGTTTTTTTTAATTATTTTGAACATGTTTATGGTAGTGAAATGGTCTACTCTTTGGTGAGAGTGTTGTATCGGTCTGCCTAGTGAATTTATGGACATGGTTATATGTCTCTAATGTTTACACATCATAATCAAGCATTAGAACTAGAAATGGGAAAAAAAATGCATAAATAGCTCTTGGAGCTTCTATTCGCTCAAATTGCTTTAATCTATGGTTTTAATCCTAAAAACTATAGTAAGAGTGCTCGAAATCTGCTATAGAATAATCTAGGAGAGTTTTTGAAATGAGAAAAGTGAAAAAATGGGGAGAAAAATAGATTTAAATGGGAAAAAGTAGCCTTTTTTTTTTTTTTTTTACCGTTATGGGGGTAATGGTCATTATGCCCCTGTACAGCCCCTAAAAACCAACAGCCCCGTTTCATCCCTGTATCAGCGTAACGGTCACAACCATTACCTATACGTATCGGCCTTTACGGCCGTATCGTAATGGATATAGAACACCTTGGTCAATTGCAACAAAGTTCAGAGATGGTTCCTGTAAAGAACATGATACATCTGAGCCACATATCACACGTAGGTGTCAAAATGGATCCCATGTAAGATTGCATTAAATGGTCCTAGGGACCAATCAGTGGCTTCTTTAAGGGTCTATGCAGAACCATACAGCGAATAAACCATGTTTCTAGGCTCATATACGCAATTGCTCAGCTTAAAGAGTATGTACAGTCCACTGTACACCAGCAAATACTCATGATTGCCAAGCCAGTATGCTGAGAGCTATGGCAGAATCTGGATTCTTTTCATGCTCTTGCCCAGCAAACCTTCTACACCAGCTGTACTATATGTACTGTCGTACAGTTCATATAGAAGCTCCTACAATGCATGGAGAACTGGAAGATATGTCGACTCTCTCATTTCTTTGCTGATCTTTAGGATTAAAGAGTAATGATCTAGTGGGCTGAGTGTACTGGAACCTTACCCTGCACATAGTTGCACTTGCATGTGGACTATTTTGCATCCACACCACCTATCTGGACTGTCCATTAGGTCCAGTCCACTCTTCATAGAAAGCCTTGGAAAAATTATACTAATTAGATGATCCAAACCATCCAGTGAGTGGCTTGGAGAAATTGATGGACAAGATTGTTCACTAAAGATAGGTCCAGTCACAGATGTTTAGGACCATTTGATTGCTGTCATTTTTGCACAGTAATGAGCGAATATCACATTAGATCTAATGGACACTCCAGTTAGGTGGTGTGAATGATTATAAGTCCAAATGCAACTATGTGCATCAAAAGGTTTCCATAGACATAGCCGCTGTATCATTTCTCAGTATTAAGTTACAGCTTATATAAAAAGCCGTAAGTAGAGAATTGTAGAGAGATGGCTATTCCAACTAAAATTTTAATTTCATGGGTTAATAGCATGCATTGCCTTCCTTAGTAATGCGTTGCTCTTCCCACTGCATTAGTTGCCAGGGTTTATTCGCATGTGTCGTGTAACTTGTGTTTTCTATTAAAACCACACACACACACACATGCACAACTGTGTTTTCTATTGTCAAAAAAGGAAAAAAAAAAAAACATATGTTTTATATTATCCAGGGTCAAGACTGAACTAGCTGGCTTTTGTCGTTCTGGCCTTTTGGTGGTTGGTTTGGCTCGAAAGAAATAGTAGGCAGTTCCAGGACTCCTGCGTAGGTCGAGCATGTGGCAGAGGCTGTTCTTGTGTTGGTTGCAAATTGGAAGGAGTCTTGTTCAGTTTGGGGGTAGTTTAGGCCCTTGAGGCTGGTGGGTTTGTCTTTTTTCCTTTGGTCTTTGTATTCTTTGCCATTAGGTCTACCTTCGGCCTTTTAATAAAGATTATCACTCTTTAAAAAAAAGTATCAATTTCAATTTTTTCTTTTTCTTTTTAATCTTCAAGAAAGGTATTTTGGAATTACTTATCTTTGTTTAGTCGCATCAGAGGGGAACACTGATTAGAGATGAAGAACCTAATAAGGACTCACACCGACATCGTGAGAAGGGGCATGAAAGCTTGTTCGGCCTCAGGATAGATATGCAGAATAGGACTTGTACAGCCAACCCCAAATACCCAGGAAAAAGGCTACGGTGTTGATTAATGATGATTGTGGTGGTGGTGGTGATCAACTTGGCCGACTTTCTATAATATCATTGATTGGCCGCTCAGTCAAACTCAGAAGAAAAAAACTGATTTCTGACTCCGAGTTTTTCAACCTTTACATTTGAGCTGCAATGCGAAGAAAAACTACTGCCAAAGGGAATGATTTTTGTTTTTTGTTGTAATTTTGATAAATAACATGGAGCAAGATGGTACTCTTGGAACGACCAATGTATAGTTGCATGAAGCGTGAAGCCAAACAGCAACAAATTCAGGTGCGAGAGCGGGCAAGTGTCTATTTCAAAATGTAAAGAAGTAAGACATAGGTAGGAAGCAGAAGCGGGAGTCCGAAGTGCAACTAAAAGCAGGAGCTGCGCATAGAAGAATCTTGTCCCAGTGAGAAAAGAAGAGAGACCCTCTAATGCACCCTTACACAAGGCAGAAGCATAGAAAAATAAGAATAACACAAATTCAGTGCTGATAGACTGGCATGGTGAAAAATGAAGTTAGATTTGCTAAGTCCACATGCACCTCTACATGCGGCCACGTTGCAATCTGTCACTTATGTAGGACACTCAGTCTCTGCATAAGGTGGGCCCAAACATGTGGATGACCTGCCCCAAGAATCAAGCCAATTAACTCTTCACACATCGCATGAATATTTGCATGTTATTCATTGGCAATCTTTTAAGCATCATTTTTTCCTGCATGCCAGCCCCACCATATGAACAGTCCATCCTGATTATGGGACGGGTCAACTACACGGTGTGGCGCACCTGATCCATGGCTTGGATGCAACACAAACATTCCAGGTTGGTGCCTGAGGCTACTTGTAGATGTGAGGTGCGAGTAGAGCCACACATTGATAAGGAAACAAAAGATAGATCATACCTCATGTCCACAATCATGTTCCCCAAGTCTGTGATCACTGGACCATCATTCCTCAAGGAGGATCTTATTTCGGGAACTGTCATTCAATCACTTGAGTTCATTATCATCCTCTAGCAAGAGTAAAATGGCATTTAAATAAAAAAAAGAAAAGGACACATGTCCATATCGGTGGGAATTTTTTATCGATGTTAATGCCGAATCGATGATTGCAGTTTGGGGGGGGGGGGGGGGGGGGGGGGGGGGGGGTAACTTGTTGGAGTATTAAGTCACAGTCCACCCAATAGATAACTTCCAACTGTTCATTTCTGTGCAACATCCTACCTGTCTAAAAGGTTGGCCTGATCGTGAGGATAACCTCATGCAAAATTTTGCTATTTGTCAATGGCTACACTTTCTTTTCATGGTTTGGGCCACCTGATGAGAAGATGGCTGATTTTTCGAATAGACCCCATGGTGGGGCCAATCTATTGGAAGGGTTGGATTTCACATTCACTTAATAGGTTGACAGGTTGGAAGTTATCCGCTGGGTAGACCATTGTGACACCCCGGATGTCAAGGGTCGAGGGCATCCTCAGCCCCCGATATCCTGGGCCCTACTTTATGCAAAATATGCAATGAAATAGGCAAGCTACTGGAATCAGAATAATACTCAGCTAGAAGCAAACACATGAGATATCCATATCCAAAAGAAGAAGTGAGCATATATATATATATATATATATATATATATATATATATATATATATATATATATATATATATATATATATATAAGCCAAAAGAATTAATTAACATCAACAACTCACTCGACGGGACCCGCCAGGGGCCCCGATCACCAGGCTCCCTTCTTCTTTTGGATATGGATATCTCCAAAAACTATAGCAAAAACCTATACATTGCGCCAACCCGGCGCTATCCCCCATAACAAGGATCCCCCATCACCCTCTATATTGGTCATCTGCACACTGAATGTATGGATCCTCGCCAGCGGCTAACTCCTCGTAATCTGCCGCTTCGCTCTCCTCTTGTAAACCTGGGTCACATGCGGCGTCTGGGTGGTGTGTTATAACACCGATCCCAGAATGGGGAGTGAGTGGCCAACTCAGTGGTAACATTACATACAAGTTATCAATGCACAAATGAAAGCATACATAAATAATGGATTCTATTACACATCATTCCTAACTAAGATATCCATATCAACAAAGCACAGTTATTTAGTGCATGAGTGCATGAAATGCATATGTGCATGCCCCAAACACCAGTTTGTCACAGTAAACAGTGTGTGGCACCACCGCAACACTCGCACAGATTGGGCCACCATGACAGGGGCACCACCCCAGTCACCTACCCGAATGAATGTCATGCCGGACCATGAATGATTATCCAAATCCTTAATTATATCAGTTTAACATCCAGCCGGTTGGCGAAGCCATCATACCATTACCGTATCACTCGGCCGATCAGGGATCATCTGTCTCCCTGCGGGTGAGTATATATTATCGCTAGTAACCCCAAGGATCCCAGCTCGGATAAACAGTCCGAGCGTCCGATTCGGCCATGACTCGTCAGCCATGTCTGACTCAGACAGGGGTGGCTCAGTCATGCCATTTCCCCATAGTCAAACAAATGGATGACTCACTGCCTCCATGGGGGCTCAAGGACACTACGGAGGGGCACCACCCCGGCGTAGGCCGACAGCGCGGGCATAGGTCCCATACCACCATGCCCGGCCCATGAGTCTTTAGGGATCATTCGCCATGTAATTATTAGTGGGCCTATCCAATGGTCATGCTGGTATGTGGATTCGAATATAGGCATTTATACAAACATTATACCTGAATCGGGTTTGTTGAGTCAGTGGACCTTAGGCAAGGGGATGACGGGAGACTGGCCTTGGGTACTATGCCCCACGTGGTTCATGAACCACGGACAGCACCTGCATTACACCACGCTTGAGGATTCCAACTCCGGGGATACGGCCAACCTGTGTAGCCGACCCAAACGCTATGAATTTCCCGATCCGCCAACATATAGAACCATGGGACTATGCTAGGAGCTAGACTTTAACTTACTCTACTACATATATGTTACATACATATGATATTATTTCAAAATTCCAAATAACCATAAGAAACTAACAATTTCCCCAAAGATGCAACAAAATGCACATGCATCTCAGGGAATAATAATAGTGCACAACTAATTAGGCAATTCTTTCCAATTTAAGATAAATATATGAATACTAATATATATACTCATGTAATATTAAACATGCATGATGATTAAACAATATAAACATGAAATTCCTAGTCTTAGAGACATCTAAAGAACTAACCCCTAAGGGATTCTACATCTATCTAGCAAATCTATCTAGAATTGGAGATATTATTCATGTGGGCTTGCATTTAATGCAAGATAACCTGTAGGGAATGATACACACCTCATATTTCCGAAATCCCTTGCAATTCCTGCAAGAGAGGGGTTGTATGTTAGGAAATTGCGTGGATTCAGCAGAAAAATCTGACAGCTCCAGGTGTATACTTCATTCCAATTACCTGTGGGGCTGGATGAAGCTGAATCCGGTACTTTCCTAGCCCTATGTAGCGAAGGCAGCTAAGGAATTGCCCTAGATCGACATGCACAGGCCTTCCTTAGGCTGATCTCCTTCTTCCCCAACTTCTCTTCCTCACTCTCTCTCCTTTCTCAGCTAGATGTAGGTAGAAATGAAAGTGGCTGAAAGAAAAGGGGCTTTTATAACCTTGGAAAATCAGGATATATAGCCCTCAACTTTTTAAGTAGCTATAAGTAGCCTTTTGGGTCTACTTTTGATTGTGTGGGGCCCAGCGGGCCCATCTAACCTGATCCGGACCGAGGATAGTCCTCCTGGCCCAGGATATGGCTACATGTGCGATCCTACGAGGATATAATGGGGCAATTGCAAGCTATGACGACGGATCAGTTCGACGGTCACCGATCGTCGATCGGGGCTGCAAGTTTGGGATTGTGGTGGATGTTATATTTAAGTTCTAAGTCCTTAATCTCAATGCCATGCAAGGTGCAGAAGGGCCACACAAGAAAAGTATGTGTTGTAATGATTGGTTTACTTAAGGTTGGTGAGAGTACACTCGCGCTTAGGGTGTAATCGTAGTGTTGTGCAGTTTTACAGTTTCGGATATCAATTTCAGTGTGCGGATCCAACGAAGGTACCAGGCCCGACATGGGGGTCAACTTATTTAAGTATCAGACCCACCTGACTCGGATTGGGTAGCGCGAAGACCCGACGGGTGCACACGTGGAGCCTGGATTAGGGAAGCCTCGGTTTCAAGAGGCTACTATTGGCCAATTAAACGCCCTGGAGTGACGTAAGCGTGACATGGCCCGAGGACATGTTCGGGTTCAAGGGTCGGTTGTTTTACGGGGCGTTACAACCATACCTTGTGGTCCACACACACACACACACACACACGCACACAAAAAAACGTATGTATGTATGTGCATTCACCCACACCCACACCCACACACACACACACGTGCGCACACCCAAAGATCCACACCCATCAACACACTCAAAATTCCGGCTTGGCGTATTTAAAACTGCATAAATGGGTCAGTAGTACCTCCTCCAAGGGTAATAAGCCACCCCAAAACAGGTGAAATCACACACACACACACACATGGTCTTTAATTTGAAAGGCTGCTTCAGCGTGTTTAAAACTATAGAAATGGGGTCAGTAGCATCTCCTCCAAGGGTAACAAGCTGCCACAAAACAGGTGAAATCATGCGCACACGCATGCATGAACACACACACAACACACGAACAGAGGTATTTAATTCGAAAGGGTGGTTTCACATATTTAAAACTATAGAAATGGGTCAGTAGTACCTCCTCCAAGGGTAACAAGCCGCCTCAAAACAGGTGAAACCGCAGGGGGAAGAATTCCCACCTGCAAACATGGATGTAATTAGCAACCCAAAAAAAAGTAGGAAAAAAAAATTGTTTCAATTGAGCAAGAAGCATGAAGGTAAAATACTGCCATGGGCATCACAGTCACAGAAACTGACGGTAGAGATCTTATTGTGCAGTGGGCTGGGTTGCTCCATAGCCCAGCCTTCCACAGGATGTAAGGTTTCAATTTTCAAGTCTTAAGGGCTAGGCTTGGGCCTGATTCTCAGGACGAAAAAAGTGGCTGGGCTTGGGTTTGGCTTTAGAAAAGTTCTATTTAGGATGACATGAGCTCAAATCTAAGGCCATTTAATTTCTTCTTGTTTCATATACTTCTCCAGCTCAATCTTCATGATGCTCCAAGATATCCGCTTCATCTTTCCTGTCAATAGCTTGGATGGCCTACGATAATGTTTCTTTATATGGGTATGGCTTACATACTCTAAACGTCTCTTCCTTAATCGAACCATAGTGGGAATTCTTCCAATCTTTGATTGGCATTTAGTCCATGTTTTGATACAGGTATTCCAAGGAAAAAGAAAATGTGAGGATCCGTTTGGATGACAGTCCTAAAATGATTTTTCCAAAAACAAATTTCTGTGTAAATGATAATTTTGAAAATCATTTTCTGAAAATTTGATTTTACCCGGAAATGCTAAGATGCTACCTGTTTTACAGTTGTTTCTTAAAAGTTTTGTTTGGATTTCTGTTTGTTTTTTAAAAAAAAAAGTAATTTTATGAAAGGAAAGCAATGGGTAGTTATTAACCCAATTGCACACATGTAATCCTCAATTTCCAATGATCTAGTTGGATATAAATCAGAATAGTGACATTTTTCTTTTTAGTTGTTCTTTTCTCAGACCATAAGCATCTTCAGCCACAAAGGTTTCTAACATTACATAGAACACATTGTCGATTGACCATGCACAGGGCGTAGTTTTGTAACCATGATAGTCTTTAGAGTATGAAGGATAGAAGGGACGGTGGCGATTATTACAGGGCCAGTCCAACTGTGCGGCCATCTCTCCGATGCAGCCCAGCAGTATATTGCTTCTCTAACTCCAGCTGGAGCTGCTCCTGCTTCTCCACTCAGTCTTTATCGTTGGGCTTGTTCTCTGGCTTCAGATCTCCTTTCACACCCTACAATCGGCCATAGGCACCAAGGCAACCTCAGACTCTGGAACCGTGTTAGTAGGGAGGGTGAGAAATTCTAATGAGTGCTGGTAAATGAGACAGAGTGGAGAGAAATGAAGATACTAGCTCCTCTAAGGCCCACAGACACCTCTCGGCTTCTTAATCGTGCATCAGATAGGCCCCACCAAAGGAGGCCACTCATCAGACGGGCAGCATGTATGATGAATTTGGGTGGCTCACAACTTCCTTTCGACCATCCACTACTTACTCCACATGCATGCCTGCCTGAATTTTGAGTGGGCAGTTATGGTGCGTCCGCACATGATGCACCACATGGATGTCCTCCTACATGGGACCTTGCGTACAGGTGTGTGGGCTTAGCAAAGCTCTGAAGATATTTACCATCTTTGTAACATTTCTTGTCATTGAATTCATTTGGTAAAAAAAAAAAACGAACAAACAAACAAAGAAATCAGGTAATTACCATGAGTTTGTTGAATTTCTCCTGCCGTTCTCGATCAGAAAACAATGGCACATCCCAGCGATTGCCCGATTGTAGTTATAACGGGAAAAATGAAGAAGATAGAGAGAAAAAAGCAGTAAAAGGTGAAAGATTATCCAGGATTGAATGAATCCCAAATCTGCAAACGGGACCTTAACATGTCCTTAAACTGTTACCTCAAGGGGAGAGGTTAAAATCCCATATGCTGGGAAACTTCCTCCCTTGAATGGGATGCCGGGGAGTTCCTGGAAGCTAGGGTCCAACCCGCCTTAGGATGAAAAGCAGGTAGGCGCCCCGTGCACCAGCTGCCTTAAATGGCTCTTTGGTGGGAATGTCTGGAACACCTGGGGTTTGCTCCCCCAAGGGTGTGACAGGGGGTCTACCATCAACGGGTTGGTGCAAGAGTCCTAAAAAGATCGGGGACAGCAGGAAGGGGTAGCGCAGGCTGGCTACCTGTTACCGTTCACCCCCCCAAATCTGCAATCTAAAATTTTAAATTGTAGAAAGCTAGACTAAAATAAAATAAAAAGTGGGTGCAGGATTGCAGAATGCTAAACTGAGTCCAGCCATCTACAACTGAAACCCAGTCACACACAAGAGATACCTGGGCTGTTCTTCAAGCAGTCCTGCCATTACTGTGCCATGGCACAAAAATCAGGTTGGTCCAGTCATCAGGTGGTCAATACATGCTCACTGAATGGGGAGGCTGATTAACCTTGCCATCCCATATTCTCACACGTGTGATCCGCCTAACAAGTGGACCAGCCTGCATATATGACAGACCTGCCCGAAGATCATCCAGGATCTCACTTTGACTTGTTGTTACATGCAGTGCAACTGGGACTAGAGACAGCAGATGCCCAGCTGGCGTTAACATTGCTCCGTGGGATATAGTACCTCTTCAACAGCAGCATTCTTTTGTTTACCCACAGTAGCTTCTTCTTTTGGTCAGTAGACATATATCCTCCGCCTACAAGGTTCCTATTTACTGCAGCAATAAATAGCTCTGTCAGCAATCCCTCAGTCATAAAATAAAGATAATAAGTTATCAAACTAATTGAAGATGATGTGGAAGTTCATGATGATTAGAAGATAGAGAGGTTCTTCGATGATATGAAAGTTCATAATGATTAGAAGACAGAGAGGTTTGCTCTTTGATGATATGAAAGTTCATGATGATCAGAAGGTAATTGGTAGCAATCAAATTCAAGGGATACATGTTGGCATGGTCGCAGCAACTTCATATGCAATGGATGCAGCAAGGAAAACATTATATCAAAACCCAGTATCATGTGAAGAAACTCCAAACTTTTCTTCATGTCAATTAAAAATTTACAATCAGATTTTGTTTCATCAATTTCAATCTTGCAAACAAGTAGGTTGAACTGTCCAAGAGTACGTAGGAGGGTTGAGGTTACTGATCCAAAATCAGGTATCTGTACCATGGTATTAAAAAATGGCTGCATAACAACTGTTGCGTAACAATAATGGTGTAAGCGGAAACACTGAAAAATATGCCAATTTAAAATTTTTTAGGAATAAAGTACCTCGAATGCATAACAATGACAGTCTTCTTCGTTGCATGGAAACAAGCACGGAGACGACAGAAAACCCACTATCGATGTTAATTCTCCACAACAGGAGGGAAGAGAACACTATAGACACTATGGGATCTTTAGATTTGATGGACTAGGATTTCTGGAGGCCAGAGTTAAGAGAGGAAAGAAAGAAGCTTATCAAACCATATAAGTACACCTATATTTGTATAAACCTCCATCCTTGAGAAATCCCAATTAGAGACCAACTCCAATATCTCTTATGTAATGATGGTAATGAGGTGTACCGAATTACCACACTCCCTCCAAATTAGAAAACCGAATCTGCACCCTCCAATCAGGTAGATCCAGTGTGAGACCTCTGAGGCTACAATCCTCTCTAGGGGAGGAAGGAGAGGACATCAACAAAATCCACAAGTAGACCAGATACGATTCGTCCAATCTTCAACCGGTTGTCTTGTACCGTTGATTGATAGGCCTCATTTGGCTAGGGAATGCCTGGAGAGGCTCTCAACATCCCAAAGAGGACAGATGTAATGAGGAGTAACACATTGGCGTAGGGCAACATCTTGATGCTACGGATGGCAAGCCCAAAAGCAACAAGAAAAGTTGGACTTGCTTAATTTGCCATGCAAACCATCAAGCAAATGACTGGCAAATAGAAGCCCAAAAACTCAGTCCAAGTCATGATGGACAGGGGGCCAAAAACCAGGATGTTAAGCAGGGGTCAAATGTAGGGCTGCTAATGGGTCGGTTGGCCCGCCTTCGGCAGGAGTATTGGCCCAAGGGCTTAAAATTCAAATTGGCCCGACTCGGCCCATTAGGGTGAGTGGGGAAATTTTCTACTGCGGCCCAGAGTTCCTCCTTTGACTTGAAGCGGAAGAAGGTGAAACCCCTTAAACGCTTCAGCTTTCAATCCCTTGAGATGATGATTTCCATAACAAACCCAAAATGGCAAAAGCTACAAGCGAATCTGCATCTACCTAGGAAATTTTGCACGAACAGGGTTGGAAATCCTCGAAGGTGGGGTCCCGGATTCTTCCTTCTCCTTTTCTTTCTATTCTTCACTAACGTCCAGCCTCCTTCAAATGCATCTTCAACGCAATCAATCCCCACCGCCGAAGCCTTCCCCTTTTCCGCTCTAGATGCCTTTCCCTGTTCTATATAAGACCACTTCATGCCCTTTTCTATCAAAGGGCTTCAAGGCTCGATTATGACTGGGGATGTAGATCTTCACTCAACTGAGAAGATTTCTCATCTTAAATCCATGTAGAAGAATGCCATAGATTATTTACGGTGATAACTCATCTTAATAAGGGAATGATTCTCCCTGTCGAGCCATTAGCCGACAAGTATGCCAAACCTTTATTCCTACAACCCCACAACCACAAGGTAGGTAAACCTTTCCAAAAGAAAAAAAGTGGGCTTAAATATTCCCTCCGAGTTCACAATCAGATTGGTTGAATCTCTTGGCTACAGAGTGGGGTCCCTACCCGCTATGCATCTAGGCCTTCTACTATGTGTGGGTAAACCAGCATTGCATGTGTGGGGTACGATAATAGAGAGGATGGAAAGAAATGTAACCCTTTCAAAGAGTCGGTTCCTTTCCTCGGGGAGTAGAATTTTTTTTATAAAGGCTTTTCTTTCTAATCTTTTGATCTATTTTATGTCTTTGTTTCATTGCCCTATGTCAGTCCTTCTCCTTATAGACAAACCCCGAAGGGATTTTCTACAGCAGGGTGGTGCTTCCTCTAGGAAGTTTCTACCTTTGAATTGGAAGGAAATTTGTTCTCCCTACTCTAAAGGAGGAGCGGGAATTAAGAACTTGTAGATCGTTAATGAATCCCTTTTGGGCAAATGAGGCTTGGAGGTTTGGTCAAGATCGTCAAAGAACCCAACTGCTCGCTTACCTCTGTCAAGCTAACTCTTCTTGAGGTTGGGCTGGGTTGACCCTCAACCAACCCGACTGAGTTGCACCCCTAGCCTGCACACATGCAAACTTTCACCCTACCTATGTTCATGCATCAAACCAAGTGCCTCTCAAAATACCATCTCTTGCCTTTACTTCTACATTAACCCAAGGGCCTCCCACCAATCCATCTATTGCCTCTATTCTCCACCCCCGGGAGGTTAGGTGATGTAGGACAGGCCTAAACTTTCATGCATGTATGAGACATAAAATTCAGCGGAATAAATCAAGCAATCTAAATTAAACATTCAACTACTATCATCACAATCAAGAAAAATATAAGGGAAACATGCAATAAAAGGGGCCATCATCACAATCTCATAGTAAAGGTTTCAAATCATGCGTGGATTGGATCCGACGAGGGATGAAACCTCTTGATCTTGCATGGTTATGATCCAAACGCTCAATAAGGTTCACTAGTCCGGGGAATCAAGGGATTTCTCGGAATAGGGAAACAAAAATCTGAGTAAATAAGGTTTTGGGATCAAATTTCAGATTTGAGACAATGGGTAATATGAGAAATAAGACTTGAAGAAAAGAAGAAGAAGAAGAAAGAGGAAAGAAGAAAGAATAGTGGATGATGAAGGAAGAAGAAGGAAGATAAGAGAAGAGAGAGATCACCAAAGAGAGGAGAAGGAGATAGCCACAAGCTTCATCTTTTTATAAAATCAATAGCAAAATGAAAAAGGTTTAGGGCAACACCCTTATAAAATTCGGAATTACCATAATTACCAAAATACATTCGCACGAAAAAAACGTGCGTACACTGACCCAAAACTCAAATTAGCAAAAGGGCATATAATAAACATAAATCTAAGATGCTCGATGGCCTCCGATGAAAGTGGGTCACGACAAACCAACGGTCAGATCATGCCATCCTCGCGATCCAACGGTCCAATCATCTCCTCCAAGCAACTTGCACACGTCCTCCCAATGTGGGGTCTTCTCAAATGTCTTGAACCACATGTGTAAGGTCTTCGATACTCCTCAAGTCGTCATGAACGATCCAGGCTCGTCATCATCGAGCCATAAAGATATAGGTGTCACTCGCCTCCTACGTTGATAAACCCTAAAGGGCTTGATGTCCGCATCATTAGGCCTTAGGCAAACTCCTCTTGAAGCCATAGTAGCAAAGGCCCTCCACTGCCTAGAAAAACAAAGAAATATCCATTGCTTGCTATGTCGGCAATGTTACTCTTGATGTTGATTATGAACCTTATCCACAAGGATATGTCCAGTCATGATTTATTTGCTTCGATGAAACCTACACCTAGACCGTTTTGAAGCACAATATAACTGATAAACAGTGAACTAAAATTCTTCTCCATGAGTTACCTTGCTCTCTTGAAGGGGTTGACTATGATTGGTTTTCAGCTTACCCCCTTCACTGCATCCATTTCAACATGAAGTCAACAAGTCCTCAAGCACCAACAACAGTGAAAGGTTTATGATGATGTACTCAATGCTGAATGAGACATTTGATCAATGCTTGTCATGCTTCAAAGCAATAGATAGAAGCCTCAATGAAGTTGTCTTAGAGAATGGTCTCATTATCCTTTGTGTGCAAGGGTGCACCTACAGTTGAGCATAATCATTTTGTGGGCCTACAACATTTGCAGATTTTGTCCTTAAAATGTTCACTGTCAAAGATTGGTTCAAAAGGCCTACAAGATCTAGTGGGAGCGGAAACAGGTGCACAATTGAGAGTTAGAGTGGCATTTTGGTACAAAATTTGTGAACTAAGCAAAGGCATAAATAGTTAAAACCGTGAACCATGGAAACCATGGCTTCTTCTTCTTCTTCTTCTTTTTTAATTTACATGGAAACCATGATATTGTTAAATGGAGGATATAATATAATCTCCTGCTATAAAATTCAGCTAAAAAGATAAGATGAACGCATACCAAGCGCGTAGATTTTTTCTTCTTTTGGGTTTTTTATAGGCATTTATTTCTTTAGCATCAACACCCATGATGTGGGAGTGGAAACAGTAATGCGATTTGGAATTGTAGAGGCATTTTGGTATAAAGTTTGTGCAACCACGCAAAGCATAACTAGATAAAGCTGTGAAACAGGAAATACAGATAACTCAAATGGAAATTGTAATGACATGGAAAACCAGTATACCTAATTCAGCAGCTTTCATTGCCACAACCTTAGCAGCATTCAAATCATGAGCAACCTCAGCCTCACTGGCAGAAGAATGGCTAGGTTCGGAAGTCAATTGACGTCTGATGAACCTGCTTTGAGCTTGAAGCTGGTTTTTCCTCCTATTTGCTAGCCTTAGAGAACATTGGCCCATGAACGAGACCATCACAGTCAACATATTTTAGACAGATAAACAGACATCTAATGACAATTTATGAATTAATTTATACAGCATATTTAATCATATCTGAATGAAATCAGTGCCGCTAAGATAACTTATGAGAGTAGAATTTCACTATTGCAGATCCTAATCTCCCATCACCCAGCATTCCGCACTCATGTAAAGGATCCAAATATCCATCAGGTAGGCCTCACCATTTGTTTCATGTGCCGAAAATATGGCCAGTCCATTCATTGGGTGGGCACAATGTATTATGAATGCAGATAAATGATTGAACATCCATTTTTTCATACACAAGCAGCCCAACTGATGACCACCCACTATTTTTGGACCATGGGAAAAACATGGTGAGGTCCTTTCATCAGGTGGGCACAGTGTATGACAAATGCAGTTAATCGATAGAACATCCATTTCTTCATACACAAGTAGCCCAACTGATAACCACACAAATTACTTTTGGAAGATGGTACATACATGGTGAGGTCCATCAGATGAATAACCCGGAGATCACACCCACATGCCACATGGCACACAAGAGAGTAAGATTCAAACTACTACCATTGTGAATGGAATCACATCTCTCTAAAGAAACACTTACCATCTTCAGCACAATCAGCGGCCTTGTCTGAATGAATTGACTTCAGCTTTTTCACTACAGAATCTTCATCTTCATTCACATCAATGGTTTTATCCTGATATTGTTCATTTTTTGCATCCCTTCCTCTATAACTGGATGAACTTTTATTACCATTTTCAGCATGCTCCTTGTGATCTCTATCATATCGCTCCATGTGCCTGTCACGTTCCTTATCATCATGTTTCCTCTTTTGAGTCATATCTTCTAATTGCCCTTCAAGAACCTTATTGCTACTCTTGTGAGTTTCCTTCGAGCAACTAACACCAATATCCTGTGCTCATAGTTGAGTCTTTTGCATGATCATTCCTGTAATCTCCTGAACTCCTTCAGTGATCTTTTCTCTCAACTCGATCCCCTCCTCTATACCGATGCCTATCCCACTAACCCGTCTTCATATCATCTGTGTTTCTATCAGAGGAAACATCCTTGTCTCTATGGCGTCCTGAAACAGCAGCTTCTCTTTCCTTTTCCTTTCTATGCCCCCTATCAGCAGGTCTATCTCGAGAATACTTGTCTCCATTTCGCCAATCTTCCCTGGCGGGCCCTATCATGATCATTTTCCTCTTTTGAATAATCAGAACGAGTGCTCCACCGTGACTCTTGACCAACCCGATGTCTATGACGTCTGCTATAATCAGCATGCCTATGGTGATCAGTAGAATTCCCATAGGACTGTCTTTCAGAATATCTGCATGAATCAATATCTTTCCCAGATCGATTGCGACTGGAATCCCTGTCCAAATCCCTCCCATCGTCCTTTCTACGCTGATCATCTGATGTCTTGGTGGGTTCTTCCCTAGAGTAATTTAGACTATAGCTCCAATCACGCTTAGGGCTGCCTGTCAGCGATATAAAGATACCAGATCACTGCTTTGATATGTGAATTAAAGAAAAACTTGCATTCATACCACGTAGCAACTGCCATTGCTTCTCCAGTCAAAAACTGAAGAGGAATCAGCTTAAAAGAGCATATGCATTTAGATTTTTATCTTTCGCCTCAAAATATCATATGGAATGTATCGCATGCACTTTTGAAGCACATTATACAGTTATTCAATAATCCAACATCGAATCATGGCATTTTCAGCTGGATGTTGTCAATTCCGTTTTCTCGTATCATCCTGCTGCGTCATTTTGGATTCAGGAGAATCTGGGCATCAAGAATCAGTTACCTCTTCTTCTTCTTTTCTATTAGATTGGATATTGATCTTGGTTTGCATATTAGGACTCAAAAAGTTCCAAACCCCAAGAACAAGGAAAAACCACTAGGCTTTGAATTAGATAATTTCATGCATATCTTATCAATTTCACAACAAGCCTTTTATTCAAGATGGAAATGAAGGTGTGAGCTAATGGTAACAATGGGCATAATGGTCCCCACCGTAACAATGGGCGTAACGATCGCAAAAAAATTCACCCAAAAAAAAAATCATAAATATTTAGAAGATTCCAAATATGTCAGTCAGCAAAATGGTCCCCGCTGTAACAGTGGGCGTAACGGTCACAAAAAATTCCCCAAAAAATCCCAGAAAAAATGTAAAAAATCATAAACATTTAGAAGAATCCAAATATGTGTTCTTTTGTGGTTTTGAACGTATTTATGATGGGGTAACAGTCCACTCTTCGGTAAGAATGCTATTACGGCCTGTCTCATGATTTTATTACCACTATTAGAGTTGATTTTATTACAATACAAGGTATGGCACTTATCCCACTAATGCACATCCCAAAGCATTTAACATCATTCCCCACACAAAAAAAAAAAAAAAAAAAAGCTGAAATTAAATTCGAATGAATAATGTTGCCAATTTAGGAGGCCGCTCAAATGCCTCTAATTAGTCTCAAAATTCATGTAATGTATGGCATTCATCACACTAATCATATTCCTAACAAGAAGCACAGGCAGCAGTAGCAGCAGCAGCAGCAGCAGCAGCAGCAGCAGCAAAAGAGGAAGAAGAAGAAATCTAGGTATTTTTCTTCCCTTCTCCAGTTATTGGGTCATTATGCAAGGCTATAACGGCACATTGCGATTCATTTTTTTTCTAAGGGGGGCATTTTGACCCCATAATGCTTAATAGGTCAAGCCATTACCGGTACATAACCGATTTGGCACCCCTTGGAAATACAACTAGCTAGGTTAGCGTGGTCTGCTGAAAAGTCATACTTGTCCAAATATAGAGATTAAATGCATGAAATCCCATGATGTGAGCAACCAAGTCATATGGGTATCATACATATTTAGTGAAGAGAAATTTAGCCAAAAATAAAAATAAAAATCAAGCCCATTCCTTATAATGAAATGAGAATGGCATGGACAAAATTGTCCTTTTTTACTTCCATCTCAAATTGCAGCAGATGAAAAGGACCATCCCACAAATGGAAATTGTTTGCTACTTAAACTGCGTACACTTCAGATTGAGAACAGAGCTTTGTTTGGGAAGAAAAACCAATTCTGCATTAAGAGGAATGGGAATAAAGAAAGTGGTCACTAAATCGCAGGTAAGCTTGTTTTTTATGCAATGGTCATTTGGGCCAATGACCATATGACTTAGGGGCCGTTTGGTAAAACTTAATTTCAGTACTTACTGCTGAAATAAGCCTTTTTCAGTGATTTTCTTAATTCAGATCGTTTGGCAAATCAAAAAATTTAAGTGCTGAATTTGGATGTTCACTGAAAAAATGTATTAATTTTTAAGCCTTCTTCCTTTGACTTAATGCTTAACACGGAATGTGGTAAGTGATTTCAAGTTAAAACATTTTTTTTTAAATGACAAAGCTTCCCCTTTCGTAATTTTTTTCCGAGCATTCCGTTCAAATTGTCGTAGCTACTATGTTAACGTGGCAAAGTTTTGTGGCCCCATCATGATGCATGTATTTTATATCCAGCAGGTTTATCAATTTTTCTACATCATTTTGAGGCGTGAGCCAAAAAATGAGATAGGCCCAAAGTTCAAGTGGCCCACACCACTTAAATCTATGGGGACAATGCCCACCGTTGAAACCTTCCTAGGGACCACCATGATGTTTTTATGCCATCCTACCTGTTCATAAGGTCACACAGACTTGGATGAAGGGTAAACACAAATATCAGCTTGATCCTAAAGTTTTGTGGCCCAAGAAGTTTTCAATGTCGTCGTTCTATCTCCTTCAAATTCTGTGGTGTGGTCCACTCAAGCTTTGTTTATCCCACATTTTTAGGCTCATGACCTAAATTAATATGAAAAAAATGTATGGACAATGTGGATCTTCCATCGTTATGAGGCCCATAGAACTTTTTCAGATCAACACAGTATCCATAAGGTGCCGTTATGTTAGGCAATCCTGTTTCGCCCTGGATGCGGATTTCATGGGAAAGCCCTTGCGGGAAGTTCTTGTGCGGAAAGTTAGGTGAGCTAACCGTGATGCTTGTGAGAAATCCACCCCGGCCATCTGTTTTGCTAGATCTTTTTAGGAAATGAGAGAAAAAATTAGGCATATCCCAAACTCATGTGGCCCGCACAACAGGAAACAGTGGTAGGGAAATGCCTACCATTGAAACCTCCCTGGGTTCACTACGATGTTTATATACCATCCATACTATTCATAAGGTCATTCCCACTAGTATGAACTGAAAACACAAAAATATTAGTCTGATTCAAAACTTTTGTGGTCCTACAAATGTTTCAATGGTGTACGCTCAATCCTCACTGTTTTCTGTCATGCAGCCACTTGAGTTTTGGATCTGCCTCATTGTTTCTCCCATGTCCTAAAATGATCTGGAAAAACATATGGACAGGGTGGATTTATCAAAAAAATCATGGTGGGCCCCACCCAACATCCTATCTAAAAACTTCATGTGAGAGGCATTCTAGAGGATTGTCCTTCCGCTTTGACCGGGAGTGGATTAGGTGTTACCCGAGTAACACGATAGTGGGTTTGCCGTGACCCTGGCCCTCACCTTAATAAATATATTCTAAATCTACGTTGTCTATTAGTTTTTCTATCCCGTTTTAGGGCATGGGCCCAAAAATAAAACAGATCCAAATCTCAAGTGGACCACACCACAACAATGGTCATTAAACACCCACCATTAAAAACATCTTAGGGCCCACCATAGACCTAGATGAAGGGAACAGGACAAATATTAGCTTGATCCAAAACTTTTGTTGCCCAAAAATTTTTTTAATGATGGGAATGAAATCCTTGTGGTGTGGTCCGATTGAGATTAGGATCTTCTTCATTTTTGTGACCATATCCTAAATGATCCAAAAAAATGGATGGACCATGTGGAACACAAACATCAAGGTGAGCCCGACGATCCTATGTTGCCCCGTTAACACCTAATCCACTCCAACTTTGGATGGAAATTGACAAGGTGTAGGCCACTGTGATGTTTGTAAGAAATCTACCGCATCCATCCATTTTTTCAGATCATGTAAGTGTGTGGGCCAAAAAATGAGGTAGATCCAAAACTCAAGTAGGCCACATTATAGGAAAGAAGTGAGGATTGAACGGCCACGTTGAAACATTTTAAGGACCACTAAAGTTTTGGATCAACTAATATTTTTGTATTATGGGTTCATACTATAAGGAATGACCTTGTGAACAGTGTGGTTGGCATATAAGCATCCCGATGGACCCCTGAGAGGTTTTAATGGCATGCATTTCCCTACCCACCTTTTCTTGTCATGCAGCCCACTTGAGTTTTAGATGTCCTAAAACGATGTGGTGAAATGGATGGACGAGGTGGATTTCACGATGGGCTTCACCTAGCTTACCGGAGGCAATTGGCTTCCAAAGTGGTCCAACGGAGGATACAAATTACATTATATAACACGCCACCAAGGTGGTAGTGTGGCGGTGTGGCGAAGCTTGCGTCGGCCCACACAGTTTTTGTCTTATACTCTTACAAAAGATGGAAATTGAGATAATAGGGGCAAATATGGCAAATTGCTAATTTTCAGACATTTTTTGTATGTGTTTACCAAACAAGTTTTTATGAAAATTTGCTTATTTTTAGATACCAGCACTTTTTCAGATAAATTACCAAACGGATTTTTCAATACTTATCTATACTAAAATTCAGAACTTTAAGTTTTTAGTACTTAGATTAATTTTCAGACTTTATTTTTCAGTTTACCAAATGCCAACTTAATGCGAATGCAATTACAGTGGCTCCAAATATGACTGAATCCATAAAACTACAACCAATCAAAGGTAAAATCCTATCATTGATTGCAGGTGGGGCATGAGTCATACGGGCCACTTACCCCACGCAAGCCGCCCACCCCGAGTGTGCCCCCGAGTCGCACGGGCCGCCCCACTCGAGCCCGGACCGTGAAATATGCCCCTGCATTAATTTCTATCTTAGATAAATTAGTTTAATTTGAAAGTAATTTGATTGATTTGATATTTGAAATCAATTGGATTGATTTGATATCAATCAAATAGTTGGGTATCATAATTAAAGATTCGTAAGGATTGTCTACTAGGTCAGTTAGGTGTGGGAGGGAAGGCATTCCAATTTTCTAAATTTTGTGACTTTCTACCTAAGTATTTGTGTGAAGAAGTAATGTAGTCCACAAGGCCCACAGTAACGCCTGGCATGTTCTAAATTATGGTTGTTTGTTGCTAGTTCTTGGGGGAAAATGTTTGAGACTACATTTACTATTTTGATTCTTTGAAGGATAGGAGGTAGTTAATTCCATCAATCTCTATCTTTTTTGAGTTGTAGAGTTGGGTTGTATTCTTTTCTCTCCTTTGGCAAGATTTTAATAAAATTTCGTTATCTCTAAAAAGAAATGTTTGGACATATTGGAGATCATTTGGTAGGTTTGTTTTTACTATTTTTAGGGTCAACTCTTTTTTCTAGGTGAGTTATTGATATTTTCATATCGATTTGTAATTAATTATATTGATTTCGTTGGGCGATTTTCATTGAAGGTTCATAGGTATTGCCTTCAATGTCTATAAAAACAGGTAGGGCATTCTAATTTTCTGAGTATTGTGTGTTTTCTTAAGCATTTCTAGAGAAGAAGTTTGAATAATAATAAAGTTGCTTCTCCCTCTTTATTTAAATGTTCTTCTAGATATACTCTTGTCCATTTCTATGTGATTTGGGTATTAAAATTGTATTGATTTGAAAACGTCAATGGATAACAACGATTAAATCCTTCAATTGTTGGACCATGACAAAGACCCCAGAATTAAGGTGGAAATTTCGAAAGTGGTTTGCATGTTGACAACTTCATCAATTGGCTAAGCAAGGTGGAAAAAGTGTTGGAATAAAGTAAGAGATGACTTATATGAAGCATATAACTCACCAAAAGTCGAATTCTGTCCAACTGAAGGGAATGATGTATGCCTAACACATGTTGAATTATGGTCTGATTGATGTTAGTTTTAGAGATATGGAGTTCTGAGAATTGAAATGACTGATGAAAATGGAGAGAAAGGAACGAACCTTTACTTCTATTCGGATTTGAGAAATCTAGGGTTCTCTCTCCCTGTTCCTCTCTCTCTCTCTCTCTCTCTCTCTCTGAATTTCAGATCAGCCCACGGGAGTTTTGGATCAAATGGCGAAAAAAAATGGAACGATCAAAAGAAACATAGCCGTCGATTTGATTTCAAACATTTGGGCCATTTCATGAGGGAATGAACCAGATTTTCGGGCAAAAGCATCTCTACTCATGGGACCCATATGCAGGACCCATCTTATCTTCATCTTGGATTTGGATCCCTATCGGGTTCAAATGTATGTCCCTTATATGCTGCATTGTCTACATATGAGATCTGAATCCAGTGGGCCCCACCTGAGATCCGAATTCACATTCCAAACCCATCTTGATCTCCGTCCATTTTAAGTAAATGGAGATTAGATGTGGGCCTGGCCTGATCTAGCCAGGCCCACTTCCATGCTAGAAGATCAATAGGTAAAAGAATGTGAAATTCTTCGTTAGTAGAATGTAAATGTGATTTTGGCAGGATCACCGTGCACCATTATAGAGAAAATAAACCTCAATAAATCTGTCAGTTCCATTCGTTGACTACGACTGTCAACCGGCCGGGCCTTTTTTTTTTTTTTTTGGGTTAGTACACACATCCCACTGTTAGTACACACACCCACACTATTAGTCACACTTCGATGTTAGCCACCCCCACGTTGGGAATCGAGTTGAAACGAGGTTTTCTTCACTCAATCTACCACTGCCCCGAAGGTGTGGGTGTTCAACGAACCAGGCCTTGGATTCGCTTCAGCCCAGTTTTGAACTGTTCGAGCCAGGCCTAATCAAAAGTTTGATTTTGCCAGGCTCAACCCCAGCCCATTGATAGCCCTGCCGTTGATGGCAGGCGTCGAATTGGTTGCCGCCTTTCAATTAAAACAGTAGTACTTTGACCTGTGACGGATGAATGACAATGGTCTCAACTGATTCAAAGTTTCATCACTTCTAATCAGTAAAAGAACCGTCATTAACCAATCATGTATCGGGCACACCATCCCTTGAAATAAAGGGTTAGCAAGCGCAAAGATGTGGATTTGACCCGCACCCTCCTTAGAAGCCAAGCGGCCTTTGGGTATAGGAGCTTTGCCTAGCGAAACCACATGCTTTGAGAACGACAAAGCCGGGAAAGATGATGGTGCACAGCTATTGCTCTCGCAGCTTTTCGTCCTCTTTCACACACTAGCATTGGATTTTTTTGTCCATTTTTCCCTCGTTGATCGTAATCAACCTATATAACGGTCTATTGCATTGTGCTTGTGGAAATTTTGTGCTCTCGTTGCGGGACCCAAGCACAGATAAATGAGGGTGGCATCAAGTTGGCAGTTGACATCAAACATATGCTATAACTTCTATCATGAATCCTAAGGATGCAATTAAGTCAATACTAAGATCGACATTTATAAGGAAAAGAGAAAGAAAAAGAATTCACCCTATCACCAAATCATCTTGCGATTTGCGTCTCCACGCTAGATGCTTCAATGGGTCGGGTTCAAATTTAAGAGTATCCACACCCATACCCACCTCTGGGTGCTGCACCCATTTATCATATCAGGCCTGAAATACACACACCCACACCCATGCCTTCTTCTAGGGTGTTGGATAATCATTTATAGTTTAAGATTGAACAACAAAAATACAGCATTAACTTAAAAATTAAAATTTTATAGCAAAATTTTTAAAAATAAATAAAATATAACTTTTTCCTTTTATTTTTTTATTTTGTTGGGTTCATGTGATATCCACTTGGTCAATGGATAGATTAGGCACATTCGGACAGGAAGTATGGATTTTATCAATTTCCTAGCCAACCTTAGTTAGGCTCATGTCCAAGTTCAACCAATTTTTTTCAAGCTAAGCTTGGGTTGTTGTGCTAGGCCTATGTCTCCCATGGGCTTAGTTCGAGTGTAGAGCCTTAAGGTTCAGGCTAGGCCGAGTCTGACTCAAACCTAACCCATTGAATGCAGACAGCTGATGTATCTTCTTGACCATGTATCTACCTAACAACAATGGTTAATCCATGATAGGGCATCAATGGCTTGGATAAACTACTCATGGCCCCCCAATGTACAGGTTAGGTACCAAACAGGGATGTTTCCTGTCCGCTGCGAAAATGAACCTCGACCTCTTACAACCCAGATGACCAAGTCTGAAACTCATTTTGCATTACTTGACCGAGATTCAGCAACTTAGGCTGCCACTTAGAGTTCAACCCATGTTAGATAATTGTAATTATACATTAGAGATTTTTGGTAAGGGTTAAAAATAACCTTTACAACACAGAATTTAAATAGACTGTGATCTCCATCGATGGTGAACCGAGTCAGATCATGGTTTATAGAACTCGCTGACTCAACTCGAAGCTTAGTCAAGTTATCTCGACTTGGAAAGATTTTGAGCCGAGTCACTAGGAAACTCTGTTATGTATCTGACTCGATACCTACTCAAGGGTCTTTAAGATTACTGAACATTAAGGTATTTTGAATATCTATTGCTCCTCCAAATATATTTTTAATTTATAGGTATCAAGTTGAGTTGGCTTGAGTCTTTGGGTTGACCTGACCTAGCTGAACAATGAATCCGGTCGCGTTTTTGGTTTTGTCGAATTATGGGTCAGATGCAATTCGTCATAGTCGACTTGGACTCAGTCAAGTTCGATCTTGTTAGGTAACAAGAGTCACCACCCTAAATATGCTCGACTCAAATGAGTCACCTATCAAACTC
Source organism: Liriodendron chinense (assembly GCA_003013855.2). Classification (NCBI taxonomy): domain Eukaryota; kingdom Viridiplantae; phylum Streptophyta; class Magnoliopsida; order Magnoliales; family Magnoliaceae; genus Liriodendron; species Liriodendron chinense. The sequence goes on along the minus strand of PVNU02004155.1, from coordinate 3,316,828 downwards.
AAGAGAATCATAACTTGACTATTGAATGAGTCAGAATGAGTCGCAAAGCAACAAAAAAAAAAAAAAATTGATCTCTAATACGTAATTACTGTTAACTAAAATGAGATCAAATCATTTATAGGTGGCATCCAAACAGGGCCTGAATGTATTAGATTACATGACAATAACTACTCCCATTTACATTTTGGAACCTACATCTTGCATATATAACACCTTTGTAAAAATAGCATAAGCAAATCCCCAGTTGTCAGTCAAGAAAATTCGAATTCAATGCCTTCATGAACGGGTTGATCTTCGCCAGCTGAGCCACCGCTGTCTTATTTGGGATGATCCCTTTCACCTTAATCCTCTCTCTAAATTCTTAAACCAGTGTCTTTGCATTTATATACCCCAGAAGGAGGGACTGATACAGCTATATCTGCCTCAACCTGCGATGTATCTTCCAACATTGTGGACATCTCCCTGCTCAGTGTACTTATCCAAAAAGTGTTGGGGAAGGATGCACAACCAACGGATCTCGCAATCCCCAACCAATTGAATTATAGAATATGAATGCACAATGATGAACAAACAATCACCACACACGACACAAAAGACCTTTTTACGTGGAAAACCCTCTAGGAATAGAGGTAAAAACCACGGGACCTCGTCCAGTCAACAAATCCACTATGTATGAACGTTTACACAGCAATCACGAGCTTATAACACGCTCGGATATAAAAACTCCAACCCCAAGGACGGATTATAATCAAAGAGGCTATGAACTTGAACAAACAGTACATTCGCTTCACCAAGCTGTGTTAGGACAGCTTCTGCAAGATTGAATCTGCCTTCTCCACTTTCACACACTCTGTGCACAGCCTGCCTTCTCCACTTTCCTACCACTTTACCACTTTCAAACTCTCTGTAAAAAAAGAATAAATAAATGAAAAGAAGAAAAGAAGAAAGAAAATTAAGTAGATGATTTTCAGTAAAAATGATCAAAATTACCTTTAGTTCTTCTATAGCCATGGCCTGGAGGATTCAGCAAGGATTCTTCTCATCCAAAGAGATGGAGACACTTAGAAAGAAGGGATCTGACGATGCATCCTGTCAATCCACTGGATAATAACTTCTCTTTATTGCACTTCTCTTCTCTTTCTCCTCCAATCCCATGGTTTCTCAGGATTTGATTCACTCCATAGCCCAATTTTAGCTTCACGAGCCTCCTTTTCCCACTGATACAGTTAAATTAAAGATTAGAACATATATCAGAGATTCATTTAATAACACATGAGCAAAGTAAGTGTGATTTACCATAGCAAGCTCAGGACGTTTGTCGTATGCATGATAATGCCACGCCATCCCTTTTCTCAACATACGTTCCTGTAAATAATAAAAAGATAATATAAATCACTACTCAATTCTAAATCTAATTTGAAGTTTCTATTAATGAACATTTTGTCTAGAGTATTACCTGTACGAATTTGCCGTCACAGTATATATCTCCGACAGTTCTATTGTATCTATCTTCACAATAAACGAATATCTTTAGTGGCCTTCCTTGAATGATTTTTATCAGTTCTTCAGTAGATTCTTTCCCAAAAGGCATTAAGCTTTCAGGCGCGTCTATTCCCCTACAAAACATTTAAGTTATCAATAAAAGTAACTTAAATCATAAAGTGTATTCGAATAAAGTGAGAAACAAAGTACCTTAATCTGATCCGATACTTCTTGGCCAGGATTTCCTTATTTTCTGTACCAGACATGAATCTGTGTGGAATAATGAAAAGTTGAAAAAGAAGTGAGAATTTAATTGGTTCATCATTGAAACAAATATTTTACAATGGTTTGTTAACCTACCTATATCCGGCCTCCACAATCTTTCTTTGAAGTGTGTCCGCTAGAACATAATTCTTGGTTGCCCTTGCTTTCGATCTTAGGATTACAGCCTCTTTCACACCGTTAGGAACATTCAATGATTCCAGTGAATACCTTGTATCCACGAAGACAGTGATTGTATCTCCATCGGCAACAGCTCTAGCATCCACCTAACATCAGCAATAAAGCATAACAGCTCATTTTATAAAAAGAAGAAGAAGAAAAACAAAACCAAATTCTTATAAATTTTGCTAATCCAACTACTTTGGACATATTAGATGTCCATTAGATAGGCCATGCTTTAAACAAGCTAAGCACAAGATTATCAAGCCATTGTTGGACCATATGTGATTGAAAAAAATGGATGTACAGTTGAATTAGTAAAATGCATATGATAAGCCCATACAACAAAATTTTCAGATTTTACGATGCTTGGTTACTCAAGAAAAACAGAGTATTTTAGGAGTGTCTCCATCCATGTAAAGTGTATTAGGTGTTGGAAATAATGGTATGGGAAAATATTCAAATTAGAATAAATCCAAAAATATTAAACAACGTTTAGTTATTAAATATCGATGGTTGGCATTATTCCATAATGTTGTCCATAGGATGTCTATAAATAGTAATTTAGATGCTATCTCATTGTATTTTGTGGCTTGGTAACCCATTCAAAGTAGGGTCCATTATTTGGAAGGTTTACTTTGAGTTACACAGCAATGTCTGAATAAATGAATGATTTCCAGTTCACGTCACCCATTAGATTATGACCTACATGATCAGTGGACTAGCTAGATTTTTGGGCTTCGGTTTGGTGGACTAATTAGACCATTGAGCTTGTGTCTCCCATCATTGATGGACCATGTCCCTTGAAATGGACAACAGTCAACTTTGCTAGGAAACATATAAATGGTCAAGAAGAAATATACCAATAGACCACCTTCAATGTTCAAAAGGGAAAAGATTGGTGGCTAAGATGGGACCAGAACAATCTACAACAGCAGTTAGACAGCGCATAAAACACCCAACTCTATGCAACCCACCAAGTTGTACCTATAAAATCCACTATGTCTATTGTTAGGCTGTCAGGCCACAAATTAGCCAGATCCACAACTCAAGTGGGCCGTAATTGGGATGCGATGCTAACCACAGGTTTATGTGTGGGTCCACCATGGTATCTTTCATCAACCCCTTCATCAGGTATAACTCACTGGGACAAAAGGAGACAAAAATCAGTCTCATCCAAAACTCAGGCAAGCTACACCACGTGAACATCGAGATTTTCCTAGAAACTTCACATTATTGTCATTGAGTGGCCCACCTAAGTTTTCTGTCAGGCTCATCTTTTGTATGTATGGTGAACATAATGCTTCTCTACTGATGGACAGGGTAGATTTGACACATACAACATGTCCCGAACGCCCCAATTTCAAGTGCAAAGTGTCAACACACTATACATGTCAATGGTACAAATGTGTATGAGATTTGGGTCATTCAAAGGGTGGTCCCTATTTCTTAGCCCAAATGCATGGCATGTTCATTTATCAAGCATTCTATGCATTTACGCAAAGAAATTGATAGTCATATGGTGATAATTGGTTTAGACGTTACTCACCATGACCAAGTGAAGATGCAAAACCCAATGTTTTGAACACACTAGCTCAACTTAGAGGTTTTAGAAGTTATTTTACATTATTTATGTAGTGTTGAGTGTTGAAGTCCCTTGATGTACATTGATACGCCATCCTCTAATGGGTCAAGCTTTTAGAGCAAGTGGTGATTTGACATGGCATCAGAGGGAAGGTTAAGTGTTCGAATCTCGAAAGTAGCAAATATGCCACCATAATGCTAAGGGGCCGTTTGGCACCATGGATACTATGATAAATGGTGGTAATAGGCAATAAAAGCATAAGGTAATTTTCATTACCACCACTTCATGCATTGACATAGGGCCCAAAAACTAATCCTCTATATGATTCAAGTGGGCCATATAAAAGGAAACAATGGGGACACCCCTATCCATAGCTCAAGTAGTAGACTGAGTGAAAATAACCTTGTTTCGAATGCAAATCTAAAATATAGACCTCAAGAGAAGCAATTTTTCAATGTGGTCTTGTGGCACTCACCCACAAACATTTCCAGTATAATTTTTTATTCACATGTTGTTTCAAACCCTTTTTAGCATGTAAGATTTGTTTGGAGGAGAATTAAATTCCTTCATAGTTATTTTAGCTATGTAAATATGAGATAATGAGTAAAACGATGTTGTCATGTAGTGTAACATTATTTTCAGGGAACATTAAATTGTGCTCTACTTTCTAGCACTTCTATTATTCTTTTCATTTCTCACAATGCATATTGAGGTGCTAATTTACGTGCAGGTCCTAGTAGATCTTGTTAATGATCATTCGGTTCAAGTTGGCAAATATGGAGTTTGAATTTCAGTGCAACAAGGAGATATTCGGTTTTCTTAAATGGGGATCTACCGCTTTTCAAAATATGCTTGTTGTTCCTTCAGGTTCTGGTATTGTGCACCAGGTAAAAGAATTTCAAATAAATTTTGCACCCCATCTTTTGTGTACACAATTCTTTAAAGATGTCACATTATACGGAGTTATTATGGTTTTTGTAAGTTTGTATATCAAGTTAATCACCATAATGAAATTTCTGGTTAATTTGGAATACCTTGGGAGGGTTGTGTTCAACACCCATGGCATACTCTACCCTGATAGTGTGGTTGGAACTGATTCCCACACAACAATGATTGATGGGTTAGGAGTTGCTAGCTGGGGACTTGGAGGGATTAAAGCAAAGCCTACAATGCTTGGCCAGGTAAAATTATGTTGGGGTATGTCCAAATGTTGAAGCCTGATTAATTAGTTTTGAGTGGTTTTTTTTTTTTTTTTTGGTTAGCACACACACCCAATTGTTAGTACACCCTCCCACCCCTATTAGTCACACTGCAATGTTAGCCACCCTCATTATGGGAATCGATGCCATGACCTTAGTGTTGAGATGACTTCACTCGGTCTACCACTTGAACTAAGGGCCTGTTTGTTTGAGGGAAGTTTCGTGGAAGTTATGGTAAATCCATAATTATTAAAAAATCCCTTCTTTGGTGGAAATTAAAGGTCGATGGGAAATACATCAAACGTACGGCCTGATTTGCTGTTTCGGCTACGGAGAAAGAAGGACGAAATCCTTTAGACTCTTCCAAAGAGATCTTCAACTGGGTGGGACGTCTCTTCACTGTTTAAGTAGTCCGCGTCCACATCTCTGTATACGCCGCAGCTGCCTCGATGGTGTATATAACACAAGTTCTATTAGCAAGCTCCAGCAACATCCATGAGATGCAAAACTGGTATGTCTTTCTTGCTACTCGTAGTGTCTTCACATGGATATTGGATACGTTGTTTGTCTACCTTCACTAAAGCTTCTCTTTCGCAGGTATCGTTTGAACTAGGGCGTCATCGAAAGGAGGTTGTCTCATCGTCTAAAGTAGGTTGTCATCGGACGGAGACTATTTGGGATCCACCTTCTTCTTCGCAGCTCCTGCACCACCTTCTCTTCATAAGCGTCCAGTAAAGACGACGAGAAGAGGTATGCACGAGTGGGGCAAATGCCCAAGCAAAACTTCGTATTTATCTTTTTGTGGAAATGATGTTATCACTGTTGATGCATGTGGTGGTGAACTATACATTCTGGCCAGTTTGTTGTTGAGATTTGGGACCATGCCTTAATATGAGCTGGAAAAATCAATGGATGGCAATGATCAAATGGATGAACGGCTGAGAAACTTAAAATTTCAAACATCCACCGTCGAAATTTTAGAATCCATTGCTCATTTTATGCGTCAGAACAAAAATCTTATGGAATCCATTCCTTAGATAGGCTGTAAATCTGACGATTGAACATCCACCGTCAAAATTTTGGAATCCATTCCTCATTTTATGCGTCAGAATAAAAATTGAATGGAATCCATTCCTCAGATGGCCTGTAAATCTGACGATTGAACATCCACCGTCGAAATTTTCGAATCCATTCCTCATTTTATGCGTCGGAACAAAAATTGAATGGAATCCATTCCTCAGATGGGCTGTAAATCTGACGATTGAACATCCACCGTCGAAATTTTGGTAACCCACAGAAGCTTCGAATGAAGGATGAAGACGATGAGGTTTCCTACACTCTCTGTGTTATACAGAGGGGAAGGATTAGCTGAGGCAGGGTAACAACTTGGTGGGTGAGGTCATGTCCATGGGGCCCACCTCAATGTGTATGTTGTATATCCACGCCGTCCATACGTTTTACCAACTCATTTTAGGACATGTTCCCAGAAACGAGTTAGATTCAAATCTCATCTGGACCACATGATAGGTATTACATTCCCACCATTAATCACTTGTTGAAGACCAAAATTATAGTTGGGCCAGGGGACGTTTTTCTTTATTAAGCATTTGTTGGTGGCTACAAAAGTTCTGGTTCATACTGCTATTTGTTTTTTTCTTTCATCCCGGTTGTGTGTGGATACAAAAGTTCTGGTCCACCGTTTAAACCAGATAGGTGGATCCATCTTTATAGAAGTTGTAATCTATCCCATTCAGGTGGTCGTAACGTGGTGGATTTCCAAAACGTCAGATGAATGGCCACCAATCGCTGGATGGTGCCGTTAAACTTAAAAAGTTTTTTGCAAATCAATTCCGTCCGGCAAAAAAGTTGGACAGCGATCTGGACGGTATGGTAAGCAGGCGCTGATCAATTCATACCATGCGTGTCCGGGCCGCAAATGAAGAAGGTGGGTCACCCGGCCAGTAAAAAAGCTGGACAGCAATCTGGACGGTATGGATTACAGGCGCTGATCCATTCTATCCTTGCGTGTCCGGCGGGCAAATGAAGAAGGGGGGTCACCCGGAGTACCGCAACGTGGTGGACCTTTATATCTCCTCAATCAAACATGAGAAATTGACAATGATTATAGTAACGGTTGATTTGTAGAGAAAACAAACAAGAGAAACTAACAATGATGGAACTCTGCAAATCCCATTGTTTCCACCCAAGAGGTAATAAATGCCCTATTTCCTGGCCAGTTCCAACTATTTCCCTCAAACAAACAGGCCCTAAGGATCCGGGTGTATTTTTAATTGTTATAGCTCATAGTCTGTATGTTTTGTGTCTCTAAAAAAAAATTCGTATGTTTTGATATATATATATATATATATATATATATATATATATATATATATATATATATATATATATATATTGGCTTGCGAAAATAATGATGAATTATCGAGGAAATGAAACTGGGGGAATGAAATTCCAATAGAAAGAGGAGTGGCTGGCACCTTGGCTAACTTGTCCGAGATGAAATCAGCCTCTCTACCAACATGGTATAATGAAACGTGTAAGCAAGAGTCTAGATGTCTAATTTGTTATTCAAAACTTGTTTTCTGACCTGCTTGATTAGCCCACTTAATGACATTACTGATTTTTAGGTATGGAGGAGTTGTTGTTGGAGTGTTAAGTCCGTTGATATACATTGATATGCCATCCTCTAACGGCTTGAGCTTTCAGAGAAAATGGTGATTTGACACGGTATGCAGAGTGGAAGGTCTTTTGTTCAAATCTCGGAAGTAGCAAATATGCTACCGGTAATATGTTCTCCCACGAGGGGCCGTTTATGGTGTGAGTTGTGTGTCCCTCCACCCTTGCCCCGTATGATCACGTGCGGGGGAGTGTTGGAGTGTTACGTCCCTTGATATACATTGATATGCCATCTTCTAACTGCTCGAGCTTTTAGAGAAAGTGGTGAATTGACAGGGGCTCCATGGAAGGAGTTTGTGTTTGTGCATGCACGCACGTGTGTTGAGGGGTTGTACATGGGTTTTATCTGACTTCTTAGTGTTACTTGTCAAGGTATCCTTAGATGTTCGTCTACCAAAAGACTCATTGTTTGTGTATTTCTGACTCATCATCATCATAGTCTGGTCCTCGCTTCTTGGCTCATGCCTTTATGTTTCTGACTAAAATGCACAAAGACTTGGCTCAATCCTTGGAGGATTCCTTCAAATTCACATTTTACTTATGTTGTGAGAGTTTATGCTTCTTTCTTCTGAGTTACAAGCCCAGGAGCATGGTTTTTCTGGTGTTGTCGGGTTCAAGTTGTCTGGAAAATTACGCAGTGGTGTTACAACTACTGACTTTAGTTTTAACTGTGACGCAAATGTTCAAGAAGCATGGGGGTTGTTGGCTAGTTTGTTGAGTTTTATGCTAATCTCATTTTTCACGGAGCTGAATTAAATTAGGCCACAGGCTTTTAGTTCCATTTGTTTTGACGTAAATCCGTTATTCTAAATCTTTACTTTTTTACACCCAAATCCATAGCCCAAGTGGTTGACTAAGCGAAGATAGCCTCGTTTCAACACTGAGGTCTTAGTATGGATTCCCAAAGTGGGGGTGGCTAACATTGCAGTGTGACTAGCAGGGGGTGGGTGTAACTCACAGTGGGGTGTGTGTACTAACCCCCCAAAAAAATCTTTACTTTTCTCACATAGGTGGGGGCACGGATGAATAATCATTGGCTGATAGGGCTACAATTGCTAATATGGCTCCTGAATATGGTGCAACCTTGGGTTTCTTTCCCATAGATCATGTTACTCTACAATATCTCAAGCTGACCGGACGAAGCGATGAAACTATTAAGTATTGTACTTGTGAAATGGGGGGATTAGAAATGTGGCTTGATGAGGAAATCACTCTCTTATGTAAGAGGTGGCAATGATAGAAGCCTATCTGAGAGCAAACAACATGTTCATTGACTACAACATGGTATACATCTTTCTTAACCATTTAGTTTTAATTGAGCATTTGACTCTGAAATGTAATTGATTTCTTTTTGTGGATCCGGCCTTAAAAAGAGAGAGTATATTCATTTTATCGAGAGTTGGACCTTGCAGATGTTGAACCTTGCATCACTAGTCCAAAGTGGGACGTTCGTGTTAGTTTAATCCATGTGTTATATATTGTCACTCAGTTCCTAAATCAATTATATTCATTAGAAGATTCAACTCTTCTCTGTGATGGACCTCATGACTGTGTTCCCTTGATAGAAATGAAGGAAGATTGGCATTCTCGTTTGGATAACAAGGTTGGATTCAAGGTGAGATCACAAAACTAATTTGTTTTTATGCTTCTGCACATTAGAAGAAACTAAGTTACCTCCACTCATTGCCAGTGAGATCTTTGATTTGCAATGATATGTCCTATTACGGTAATTTGAATTCATTTTCACTCAATTACAACCCTCTATGTATTAAGCGTGTGCCTCAGTTTTTTAACATTTAAAATGTGAATTGGGTCTGGAGGTTAGTTGCAATGTTTAAAATCTGATCCACATCTTATTTTCTCTCTTTTTTGGACTCAAATTACCTTCCACTTCTTACTCTTAAATCTTAACCCATGATGCATTATCAGATTCACTTGAATGTATACTTGGCATTGAGATAACTGTTTATTGACTTGAATTCTTTGTTGATCAAGTAAAACCTCTTTAGAGTATTTTTTGAAATTATGTCTATCCCTCACACTTTGTAGACGCTAAGAGTGCAGGAAGCTTATATAGCGGAGCTTAAAACTATGGCTAAGTCCTGGGGGTGGGGAATTAGGACCGTTTTAAAATCCTTTGAAAAACCTCTTGTCTAGTTAAACTAAATTAGCAATTATAAACTAATTAAACAAGAACACTTAGCTTCCGAGCTTAAGTAGGTCCAATCACATTGGCTAGTAAAGATAAGTAGTTAAACTAACTAGCCTAAGTATATAGATTATAAGAGATATGGCTATGAAGCTAGTAATCTATATGCAATGTCTAGACTACAAGGATGCACTAATCAAGCACCTAGTTTAGAAGTGAAACTACAACAAGTTTATGAGAATCTACCTATCATGTATAGCATATATTCCATTCAAACATTCATATATAACATTAACGATAATGCAAGAATAACAATGTGCTCAAATGACAATCTCAAATACAAGCATGTATAGTGGTTCGATTTCCCTACTCCACTCCCGGTTACGGTACTCACCCCTTGAGCACGCCAGATTTCACTAAGGAGTTTAAATCAAGTTCCTCCTAACCTAGGTATTTTAAATCGGTTCCACTCTACCGGGGAGTTCAACAAGGTTCCTCCCAACTTATGACGGAGATTTTACTGATTCATCTCTCAACTAAGATGTTTACGAGTTCCATCCAACCCAGGAGTTTGACAAGGTTCCTCCCAACCCCTCCGTTCAAATCCAAGAACTAAGCGTACACTTCCGGCAGAGGCTCCCCTTGGAGACTTGGTCGAGTTTGATTCCAAACTCTCACACTCAATCCTCCACAAGGAAAGAGTGCAATCAGGACTCTCAGTAATGACACTTGTCGGATTGAACCCCTTGTTTAGCGCCACTTGGGTTGCTTGATCTCCGCTCTCTCATGCTTCCATCAGCTCCCAATTGCTCCTCCGATCTTGTTACCGATGCGATGCCAATGCCTCAGCTCCAATGATAAACTACCTTGCATGCGATGCTATAAAGAGATGCCCAAGGTGATAGGAGGTGGTGGTGAATTCTCTACAACTAGTAGGATTTGGTTGCCTAAAGGAATTCCACCTAATTGGATCTTGAGAGAGGTTTAGACTAAGGATATACCTATGGTGAAGGTGTTTAAAACATCTAGAGATCAAGGGAGAGGAGGTTTATCTTCATATGAGCTTTGAATGCTCCATCTTGTGATGAATCACAAGAAAGATGACTTGGGTATGGTAGGATTAGAGCCTAGTGATATGGGCAATGTGGGTGGCTTCTAATGTTCTCAAATCTCTCTCCTATCCCCTAAAACCATGCTCCATCTTTAAATAGATAAAGCTCCAACGGATGAAAAAGGTAGCAAATGGCTAGCTGACGACCAGTCACACCTCAACTGCGACCGGTCGCATAGGTGTGTTGACCTGTCTAATTAGTCCTGGGAATGCATTTTACTTATTGTCCCGGTTTTGGCCAGTTGCGACCAGTTGCATGGTGCATTCGATTGGTCTCAATAGACCAGCGACTGACCGAATTATGGCTTGGGTTTCAACTTGTTTGCTGACCCATTTTTGGCCTCTAGCGACTGGCCGCCCAATACTTGCGACCAATCCCAGACACATGAGTTCTGTTGTTTGTCTGATTTGTTTACAGCAGCTCATGCACCCTCTAAGGCCTCTTTTTGGGTGGTCTTTTAGGACACCTAAGGCCATTCTAAGATGACTAAAGGTTTACCTATTGGGTCAAGTCATCTAAAGGTTTGGTTTTGGTTTAGGTTTAAGGGTTTTGGCTCACCAAGGCATCTCTGATTTACCTATTGCTTCTTCCTTCATGCAGTTAACCACTTGTGTCTTCGATCTTCATCGTCTTTAGGCTCAACCAACACCTAGACACTAGGACCTACGTAATTGACAAATAAGGGGCACTAGTATGCCACAGAAAAGTGCACTAGCATTTTTGAAGACTTAGAGATGAAAATTTCAGTTGGGAAAGTTAATCTTGCAGATGAGTTTTCATTACTTTGTGAAGATTTTCATGCAATGAAAAAGACCTCTCTGATTGTTTTATATGTGAATTACATGAAAAAGAAAAACCCTAAAAACAAATTGGGTTTTGTCTAATTCAAGTTTTTTGTAAATTGGGTTTGTCTGAATTTTTTTCTCTGTAAATTTCATTAATAACATTTGTTACTATTATGTCTACAAGTTTTAATGAAAGAAGAAACACTAGAAGTATGGCTTGGTGCTTTCACTATTTTTTTTTTTTTTTTTAAAGCTTACCCAGTTTTATTCTTGTTTCTTTTTTTCCTCATTTGCTGGGAAATGCATGTGCTGAAAGTGTCTCCTTTTCAGGGGTTTTTAATATGCATGAACTATTCCTAAATGCTTCCAGAACAGTTTTCAACCATTCCTAATCAGCGATTTTGTGTTCTGACAAAAAATCAGGCCCATCCTTGATTTAGGTGAGTCACACGAAAGGAAACCATTTGGAGGGTGAATGGTATAATTTACCTTTGTATGGTCCGTTTGAATCACGGATTGGGCTTATTTTTGGGCCCTATGGCATGGTGATCAGGGTGGATTTTACATATATAAACATCATGGTGGGCCATGTTTGAGAACTTTTTAGGCACCGGTAGGTTTGAATTTTTACATGCAACTCACATAAATTTGACTTTATAAATTGGTGGATCCCATTGTAATATTTAAGTGAAATCCACCCTAACCATTAGATGTATCTTCCTATTTTAGTCGTAGGGTCCAAAAATCAGTCTGGTCCATGATTCAAGTGGGCCATACAAAGGTAAATAGTTGCAAGAGGACACCTCGTATATTGTTTCCAATTATATGGTCCTACAGAATTATAAAACAGGCTGATTTATAGGCCCTACTGCTATAAAGGAGAGATGCACCTAGTGATTGAGGTGGATTTCACTTGAATATCACAATGGGCCATGCATGTGAATTGGTAGATAAGTATCATGCATGCAGGGAAGGTGAAAACCCCCTATAAAGACAAACGCGTACAACTAAGAATTCCATGGTAATTGTGATTTCGATTACAATTCACAAGAAATTCATGTTTTCAAACTATCCCTAAGAGAATTTTGTGAGTTTAGAGGCATAAATTACTCAAATAAAACTGATTAAAAATATATAATTAAAAAAATTAAAAAATTATTATCACTTTTAATAAGAGTATAAATTTTCTTACCGGAAGTGTCTTTAATTGGAAGATAACTCCCTCTGGCAATAACTCTGAATCTGATGCTTCAAATTGGGAATGAATGGACGTAGCATGAAACCCCAAAAAGTCCTACAAAATCAATACTTAGCATAAGACTAATGACAAGAGAGTTTCGGGTAATTTGATGCTCCATTCATGATGAGTCTTGCACATGTATGGCTAATGGAACTGTTAAAATGTCATTTACTGTCCATTCGTCGTACATAAACATGGCCTACTTGATAGTTGGACTGTAGCGGCATGCTGCCATATATAAACATGGCCTACTTGATAGCTGGACTGCAACGGTAGGCTACCATACATAAACGCAGCCTACTTGATAGTTGGAATTGGACCGTAGGGGCAGGCCAGGCTGAGTCATTCATCAGGCCTGGCCCGAACACAGTGTAGCTAGATTTTAAGCCTAGTCTAGAGGGCTAAGGTTAGGGGGCAGGAGTGGGGCCCAAGCACCTAGCCTTATTTCCACACTTACAGTGGACCATGGCTAATGCCCACTGTCTTGTAAATCAGATACATGGGTCATATTCTGTCTAGGTCCAAATAGTCCTCAGGGTCTTATTAATTAATACATTCAAAATTCATACAGGCATATATAAAAAATTTCAAGCACCAATACATGTACCCAATGTCTGGCTCGACAACTTCCATTAGGACCTATCTATGTGTTTTATCCAAGCCAATCCATCCATTTTTGAACGATCATTTTAGGGCATAAGCCCAAAAAGGAAGGATATAGAAGGCTGGAATGAACCACACCACGGGAAGCAATGGTGACAATGACCACCACCACCCTTGAAACCTTCCTAGGGCCCATTGTGATGTTTATTTGCCGTTCAACCTGTTCATAAGTTCACATAGATCTGGATGAAGGGAAAACATAAATATGAGCTTGATCCAAAGCTTCTATGGTCCCCAAGTGGTTTTTAGTTCTACGCATTCAATTCCCACTGTTTACTATGGTGTGGTCCATTTCAGTCTTCCGTCTACCTCCTTTTTGGGCTGATGCCCTAAAATGATAGTTCAGAATGGATGGACAGCTTGGATAAAACACATATATCTTCGGAAAGGATTGGGTGGTGTGCCACACACCACCAACCTCCATAGTGTGTTGATGTCACCAAGTTCTGTGGGTCCTACATGATGTATTTGTTATATCTACACCTTCCATCCATTTTACGAGATAATTTTAGGACATAAGCCAAAAATGAGGCAGATCTGAAACTCAAGGGGACCATACCAAAGGAAGTGGTGGGGATTGAACGTCTACCAATAAAAATTCCAGGGGCCACAAAAGTTTTAGATCAATCTGATATTTGGTTTTTCCATGTTTCCAGGTTTGTCTGACCTCATAAACAGGTTCAATGACAAATGAACATCATGGTGGGCCCTAGGAAGGTTTCAATGGTGGGAATCATTGTCCCCACTACTTTTTTGTGGTGTGGTTCCCTTAAGCTTTAGATCTATCTCATTTTTGGATTCATGACCTAAAATGATCTGGCAAAATGGATGGACTGTGTGGATATAACACATACATCATGGTGGGGCCCACAAAACTTGGTAACATCAACACACCACCATGGCACACCACGCAATCTGCTTCCTATATCTGGATGGGCTCCACAGATGCCCCAATAGAAGTGTCAATCTCTAGCTAGGTCCTGGTGGGGGTAGTACACAATCCGCACCCCCAATGTAAGCATGCACAAAGCATGAAGCCATGGACTAGGTTGATCATCAAGGAGGGCCAATTCATACCAGATATACATACATTACACTAGTTTGTGGACACTTGTCCATCGGATAAATATTCATTTTTTCTTTTTCTTTTTTTTACAAAAAAAAAAAAGACCTAAAAAAAAAATTCGTATAAAAGCAATACGAAAGACAGTAGAAGCAAACTGGAAGAGTGTATATCCTAGCAATACAGTAGGTGGGCCAGTCCTCAAAAAATAATAAGAACATTGTAAAAGATGGAGGGAAGTTTACCTGATTCGATGCTTTCCTGTAAATGATTTTCATGGCTATGGATTTTTGGTTTTTTGTTTTTCTTCTTTCTATTTTTTTCTTTCGATTCTTTTTTTAATCGTAGTTTAAAGAAGTTAGTTTTTATAGTTGTAAATGCATTTGTTCCGGAAAGTTCCCAGTCCCGAGGGCACAAAAACGTTGGTTTCAGGGGCTTTGTGGGGCCTTCCGTGATTGTTTTTTAATTTTTTTTTTTATCTACGCCGTCCATTAAGTTTTAGAGATCATTTGATCATGTAATTCGAAAAATGAGGTAGATTGAAGACTCAAGTGGACCACACCACATGAAGCAGTGGTGAGAATGACGCCCACCATTGAAACCTTTCTAGGGCTGACTGTGATGTTTATTTTCCATCTAACCTATTCATAAGGTTACATAGACGTGGATGAAGGGAAAACAAAAATATTAGCTTTATCTTAAACTTCTGTGGTCCCTTAGAACCTTTTCAACGGTAGGCGTTCAATCCTCACTGCTTCCTGTGGTTTGGTACACTTGAGCCTTTGATCTGCCTACTTTTTTGGAGTCATATCTTAAAATTATCATTCAGAATGGATGGACGGTGTGGATAAACCAAATACATCACGGTGGACCCCACAGAGCCCCTTACAGGACCGTCCTCCTCAAGATGGGTCCGGTCCGGACGCGGATTGCGTCCGGAAGCCTTTAGCCGCAGCTTCCCGCGACGCCACAACGGGAAGCATGGTGGGGCCCACTGTGATGTTTCTGTGAAATCAGCACCGTCCATCTTTTTTTTTTTAAGAGATCATGTTGGGACGTGGGCCCAAAAAAGAGGCATATCCAAGACTCAAGTAGGCCCCACTGTTTCAACGGTGGACTTTCAATCCTCACTGTTTCTTGTTGTGCAGCTCGACTCTTGGATCTGATTGATTCACTACTGAACACACAAAATGGATGGTTCTGATTTGACCCATTTGCCTCACGTATTTAGAATGACATGCAATGCACGTAATTTGCACTCACAATGGTTTATGAATCATATAAAATGAAATTTATTAGAATCAAACCAAAAAAGAGTAAGGCCCACTATTTGGACGGTTAAAATGAGAAATTTCTCGGAGGTCTTATTTCAACTCTTAATTCTGGATTTTTTTTTTTTTTTTACTTAAATAGTGGATTCCAAAATTTTGTTAGTTTCCCTGATATTATCGAAATATTCTTAATATTATCTCTATTTCTAGCTCAGCGATACCGATAACACCGGTAGCGATACTGATAACACTAATGGTATAAAAATTCTAGGTATCGGAAATGTATCACTAAATATCGCCAATGTATCGATATTGTAAATATTTTCAATTGTGTAAATTTCAAGCGTCGTTTGTATTGTCAATGCATTGATACCGCCGATGTATCGCCAATATGTTTTACTGTGTAAATTCCAAGTGTTGCTTGTATCGTCAATATATCTGCAAATATTTCGATAATATCGCCAATCTATCGATACGCCAAAAATCTGTATGTTAAAAAATTTCCATTTCATACTTTTTATGGGCGCATGGTTGTATGCAACGTTCAATTTATCGACGATAATATTGATAATATCACAATATTATTATTATCGCAACATGGCAATAACGAGACCACAATCTTTAGTTTCTTTTTTAGTTATTAACGATTTGTTTGGAAATATCATGTGTTGCCGATATTCTGAAATATCAATGAATGTTTGGATGGAAGGTCAGATATTGGATGGATGAGATGGTTGGACTGATTTCTTACAGCAGCACATGCTTGTAGGCCCCCATTAAATAGAAACCTACTATGTATGCATTCTTTCTGCAATTTGTTTATTCATAAATATGCAAATATGTGTATTTTATCATCTCCTGAGGTTTCACTGAAAAATTCCACTATGTATGCATTTCCGGTTATCAGCGATCTTATCGGCGATATCGATATTGTTTCTGTATCCCCGGCTAGCAAAACTTGTAGCGATACCAAAACTTCGAACACTGATACCAAGATGGTTTTTCAGTTTTTACTAAGAGGAGTTGGTCCGGTGGAGCCACAAGAACTCTAATGTGGCAGAGCCATTGTACGCCGCTCTAGCTGGTGTCAAAGCTTTATTGGCCCCACCACGATGTATGTGTTTTATCCACACGGTCCATCTATTTTTCCCGCTCATTTTAGGGCATGAGCCCAAAATTGAAGCATATCCAAAGCTCAAGTGGACAACACCACAGAAAACAATGAGGATAACGACGTCCACTGTTGAAACCTTCCCAAGGCCCATAGTTATGTTTATTTGTTATCCAAATTGTTCACAAGGCCACACTGACTTGGATGAAGGGAAAACCCAAATACCAGATTGATCCAAAACTTCAGTGGCCCCAAGGAAATTTTCAACAGTAAGTACTCGATGCCCCATTGTTTTTTTGAGGTGTGGTCCACTTGAGCTTTAGATCTGCCTGGAAATATGGATAGACAATGTTGATAAAACACATACATCATGGTGGGCCCACAGAACTTTGATACTATACTTGGCTGGGACCTGAAACCAGTGATGTGGGTGGTACGCTGACAGGGGGACCACCTTGATGTATGTTATGTAAATCTATGCTGTCCACCAGTTTTGTCAACTCATTTTATTGTATGAGCCCAAAAATTAATTAGATACACATTTCAGGTGGACCGCACCACAGGAAACAGTGATCATTGAACAACCACCATTAAAAACCTCCTAGGGCCCACTTTAATGCTTATTTGTCATCCAACCTGTTGATAATGTCACACAAAACTGGATGAAGGGCAAACAAAAATATCAGCTTGATCCAAAACTGTTGTGGCCCAAAAAAAAATTTAATAGTAATTCACCACTGTTTCCTATGGTGTGGTGCACCTGAGACTTGAATCTGCTTCATTTTTGGCCTCATACCAACAATGCCAACCACTCTCCATCTCCATCTGTTGGGCCCACCGATGTGTGTTTATAGCATCAAACCCGTCCAGCTGCGTTGCCTCACCATCAAAGCTAGACATCCTAAAAATCAGAGCGACCTATGTATCACCTGGGCCACCATGTGAATTTGGAGGTTTTTAGAGAGTTGCCCATTCTTTTCAATGCCATGGCTTGCCAAATAATTTTATAGGCCTGATTTTTTCGGGCATCCCATCATTTTGCGTACTCACAGATTGACTGGCATATTCACAACACGGCCGGTCCCACCATAGAAAACAATGGACAACCATCCAAAAAACCTCTAAATTCATGAGGTGTCCCAACTGATGGTTGGATCAACCTGAGTTTTAGGCAGTTCAAATTTCATGGTCGGACGACCCCGCCGGACAGGTTGGATTCCAAACACACTCCATCATGACATGAGAGAGAGAGAGAGAGAGAGACAGAGAGAGAATACTATGTACCATACTCTCACTGTTACTAAGCCTTCTTCTGCTAATAATATCAAGAGTTACAAAATTCCATATCTAAGAAATCTCAATCTACTAAGTACAAATCTCCTCTGTCTAACTAGCAAGTCCAATCTACAACGAGGAGTCTTTAAGTACAAGTCACATCTGCCTAGCTGTTGACAACTTCTACAAATTACAACAGATCCTTACAAGTCACGTCTGTCTAGCTGTTGACAACTTTTACAAATTCCGACAGATCCATCACTGTAACATCATCTCCATGTTGCAGGGCAATCAGCACGGATGTTGCGATACCGGAAACAATACCTACATAGTACATGTGTATAGAGATGGTGAGCATAGAGTGAACTATTCTTTCGCCTTTTACTAAAGAAGCCCGTGTGCTCGCCACTCAAAGCAGCATACACCTATTTTTGGAGGAGTCTCTCTCTTTGAGAGAGGTCCCAAATAATAATAATAATAAAATCAGAAAAATAAAAAAGAATTGTTTTCAGCTGTTGGCTCCCATTTTCTGGCCAAAGAAATGGTTGGAAAAGAAATTCCAATTCTTTTTTCCCAGACAATCACACCAGAATCCACGAATGTGGATTTGGCTGAAACAGGATGTGACATGCATAGTTGAAATGCATCGTCATGTCATCCATTCTAGTTTCATAACCTGTATGAAATACTTCGGCCCAGATGAAACAGAATTGATCACTAGAGTATGTGCCTGTTGGTAGTGATGAGCGCGCTGTGATGAGCACATGTACCTCATAGGAGGCAAGCATGTACGTTTTGGATTTGCAATTGCAAGTGTATAGTCACGCATGTACTTGGATACATGCATGCATGTAGGCATTTGAATGTGTGCTCGATCATGTGTATGGATGCCTGAATGCATTCGATATTTCGATGCGTGAGAAAAAAATGCACGCATGCATGCATTTAGAAGTACTTCCAGGAGATACAAACATGCATTTTTTGGATGTGTACTTGCATGTGTGTCTAGGGCCGCAACTTAAGTTTGGGTCAACCTGAACCTGACTGACCGAACCCAAGCTCTGGTTGGATTGTCAAGGTCCTTGGTTTCAGTTCACGTTGAAAAACGCCAACCCAATTCGAATTCAGGTTGAGCAAATTTAGGTCAGGTTGGTAATGATAAAATGTATTTGTGTCGGCTCAGGTTGGGTCGGGTTGAGTCAGGTTGGGTCAAGTACAAAGGACTTCGGGGTTGGGCGCCTTAGGTTGGAATTCAGGTCGATGCACACCTGTGTGTGTAGTCACATATGTAGTTGGATCCATGCATGTAGGCATTTGAATGCGTACTCGATGATGTATACATTTATTGAAAATTGCAGTGAGGTAGAAATGAACCAGATTGGGAGTGCAAAACTTGCAACTTACCATTTTCAACTACGCCTGGGATCATATTGATGCTTTTCTCGAGCTCAGCCGGATTCTGAATGCCACTCGGGAAGCTAGTCCAGACCAGTTTATAAAGCACAAGGAAAGAAATTACATGAGTACCATATCTTTATTTCTCACCTTTCAGGAAATCATGCACGGGATCATCAATTAGGAATTTTAAAACCCAAAATGTACAGTTGCGCTCTTGAGTATAATGGTGCATGGGTTTTCCAAATATCGGAAACATGAAAATGGATCATGACGCAAGATTTCACCATCATTATCATCGTTATGGTCATCTAAGCCTTATCCCAACTAACTGGGGGTCGGCTCGTGTGGCGATCACCCAAAAAAGTTTTTCTATTCTTAGGCGTGAATAGCCAGCCACCTACACGCTGGCACGTGTGGTGAAAACCCAATACCTTCCACCAGTTGGGCTGCACCGTCTAAATGCCCTGGCCCAAAAAGCAGACTGTGTTGCTCATCTCATGAGCCACATCTATAAAGAACTTAAGTCCCATGAATTTGATTTGCATACTGGTGCCAATTTGCCAGCCTGACCTTTTGGCTACTAAATCCACATGCACGAGTCCTACCTGATGGACCACTGGATCTCACACATGTACAACAGATTGGCACACGTGTGAGCATGTAGTTGGGCGGGCTAGAAGAAACCAATCAATCAAACAAATTTCTATTTCAACAACAGAACTTACGAATCTCCACAAGGAAAAAAAATTCCATAATGCCTAAAAATTCAACCTTGAAATGTGAAGGTTGGTGATTGCCCATTAACATTTAAATTTGACTGATCAACTCATAATTTGGCTGAGTGGATTCTATTTGGCCAAGCTCAAAGGATCCAAACTTCACCAAGCTGAAGTCCATGGTGATTCGTCAAAGCGATTTGTTTCATTAACTTATCTCTACAATTAAAGAGGATGTGGAAATCAAAGAGGATTTTTCCATATGATTAGAGCATGGTGGATGAAGTGCCTCTAGGGTGTTATGTGATTGTCGCATGCCCGTGAAACTTAAGGGAAATGTCATTAGACCAGACTTCCTGGGATAGAGGCCGAGTTCCCTGTTCGTTCCGAACTTAGTTTGTACATGTGGGGCCCATGGCTGGTCCATTCAAGCCATTAATCTGGTGGCCCTCATCATGGATGAACCATTCCCAAAATATCCTCTCAATTGTTAAACTCTAATCCTCTACCCATTGTTGGCATGCAAATACATGGTCAGAAAAGAAATGCACGAACAAACCACATTCAATGGAGGAAAGACAATGGCTACAATCTTCCAATTTAGGAGATTTTGGGAAGGGTCCATCCATGATGGGGGCCTTCAGATCAATCGCTTGGATAGACCAACTATGGGCCCCACATCTACAAACTAAGTTCCGAACAGGGAAGTTCTCGTTCATTACAAACAGGGAACTTGGGCTCCAGTGCTACATGAGGCAAATTGTTGGATGATTAGAAGGCAAGCATGATTGGAGATGAGAATGTTTAAATGAATGCGTGAGAAGACACAGATAGAAATACTAATGATGTCATCTGAAGCAGCATACTAGTTCCAACGAGATTGTTTGGTCATGTGCAACAAAGATCAGAGATGGTTCCTGTAAGGAGGGTGATACGTCTGGGCCACACATCAGATGTGGATGTCAAGATGGATCCCCTGTACGATTACATTAAATGGTCCTAGGTCAGTGTCAAGATGAATAAACCATGTTTCGATGCTTATATATACAATTGTAAGGATTCTGATACTCGTGATCGCCCAGCCAGTATGCTGAGATTTATGGCAGAATATGGACTCTTTCCATGCTATTTAATGTTCTTAAACCTTCTAAATTGGCTGTACTATACAGTTGGTATGGAAGCTCCTACAATGCATGGAGAACTGGAAGATATGAGGTCTCTCTCATCTTGTTTCTTTGCTGATCTTTAGGATTAAAGAGTAATGATCTAGTGGGCTGAGTGTATTGGAACCACACTCCAATCCATAGCTCAAGTGGTAGACTGAGTGAAGATAACCTCGTTTCAACACTGAGGTCTTGGTATCGATTCCCAAGTGAGGGGTGGCTAACATTGCGGTGTGACTAACAGTGGGGTGTGTGTAATAACACACCCCCCCCCCCCCAAAAAAAAAGAAAAAAAAGAAAAAAAAAGTGCATTGGAACCTTACCCTGCACATAGTTGCACTTGCATGTGGACTTGTCTGTATCCACATCACCTATCTGGACCATCCATTAGGTCCAGGCCACTCTTCATAGGAACCCTTGGAAATACTAATCAGATGATCCAAACCATCCAGTCAGTGGCTTGCACAAATTGATGGACAAGATTGTTTGCTAAAGATAGGTCCAGTCACAGATGTTTTGGAGCATTTGATTGCAGTCATTTTTGCAGAGCAATGAAAGAATTTACATTAGATCTGATGGATGGACCAGATAGGTGATTGGAAAGATGACAAGTCCAAATGCAACTATGTGCATCGCAAGGTTTCCATAGACATAGCCGCTGTATCATTTCTCAGTATTAAGTTCAGCTTATATAAAAAACCGTAACTAGATAATTGTAGAGAGATGGCCATTCCGATTAAAAATTTGTTTTCATGGGTTAATAGCATGCATTGCCTTCCTTGGGAACGCGTTGCTCTTCACACTGGCATTAGTTGTGTGGGTTTATACGCATGTGTTGTGTAATATGTGTTTTCTATTATAAATAAGATAGGAAAAAAAAAAAACTTATGTTTTATATTATCCATGGTCATGTATCGATTTCGTTTTTTTTTTTTTTTTTAATCTTTAAGAAAGGTAAGTAGATAATTTGGAATTCCTTCTCTTTGTTTAGTTGCATCAGAGGGGAACACTGATTAGAGATGAAGGGCCTAAAAAGGACTCACATTGACATGGTGAGAAGGGACATGAATGCTTCAGAAAGGGGCTCAGGATGGATTTGCAAAATCAGACTTGTAAAGCCAAACCCAGATAGCCAGGACAAGGCTATGATGTTTATTGATGATGCTGGTGGTGGTGGTCATGATGATGAACTTGGCCGACTTTCTATAATATCATAGATTGGGCACTCAGTCAAACTCAGAAATCAAAAACCAATTTCTGACTCTGAAATTTTCAACCTTTACATTGAGCTGCGTCAATACGAACAATACTGCCCAAGGGAACAAATTTTTTGCCTAATTTTGGTGAATAACATGGAGCAAGATGGTACTCTTGGAATGACCAGTCCAGTGTATAGTTGCATGAAGCATGAACCCAAACGGCAACAAATTTGGGTCCAGGAGTGGGGAGGTGTCTATTTCAAAATGTAAAGAAGTAGAAATAAGTAGGAAGTAGGAGCATGACTCCAAAGCGTGATTTGAAGCAGGAGTGGCACATGGAAGAATCTTGTCCCCAGTGAGAAAAGAAGAAAGACCCTCTAATGCACCTCACACAAGGCAGAAACATAGAAAAATAAGAATAACATAAATTCAGTGCTGATAGACTTGCATGGTGAAAAACGAAGGTAGATTTGCTAAGTCCACATGCACCTTACATGTGGCCACATTGCAACCTGTCACTTATGTGGGACACCCGTGCATCAGGTGGGCCCAAACATGTCAGTGACCTGGCCCAAAAGCCAATTAACTCATCAGACACTGTGTGAATATTTGCAAGTTATCATTGGCATTTTTTTAAGCATAATTTTTTCATGCATGCCAGGCCCACCAGATGAGCAGTCCATCCTGATTATGGGGCCATGTCAACCACACGGTGCAGCGCACCTGATCCATCGCTCGGATGCAACACAAACATTCCAGGTTAGCACCTGAGGCTGCATGAGAGAGAGAGAGAGAGAGAGAGAGAGAGAGAGAGAGAGAGAGAGAGAGAGAGAGAGAGAGACCATACCTCACATCCACAATCATGTTCCCCAGGTCTGTGATCACTGGACCATCTTTCCTCAAGGCGGATCTTATTTCGGGAACTGTCATTCAATCAGTTGAGTTCATTATCATCCTCTAGCAAGAGTAAAATGTGTGTGCATTTTTATTGATTTCAAAGCCCTATCGGTGATTGCCATACGTACATAGAGAGAGAGAGAGAGAGAGAGAGAGAGAGAGAGAGAGAGATAGCTCCAAGTCCAACTTGTTGGAGTATTAAGTCTCAGTCCACCCATTAGATAACTTCCAAGTTCCAACCTTTCGTGTGTGTGTGTGTGTGTGTGTGTGTGTGTGAGAGAGAGAGAGAGAGAGAGAGAGAGAGAGAGAGAGCCAACTTGTTGGAGTATTAAGTCCCAGTCCACCCAGTAGATAACTTCCAACCTTTTCACGTGTGTGGGACATCCCACCTGTATAATAGGTTGGCCCAATCATGAGGATCACTTCATGCAAAAATTTGCTATTTATTAATGGCTACACATTGTTTTCATGGTGTGGGCCACCTAATGAGTAGATACGCTGATTTTTGCAATAGGTGATCCCCATGGTGGGGACAATTTGAATCGTCCACGTGATGCAACACCCCAAGAAACCCCTAGGGCCCAACTTTAACCCTGATCCAGAACTTTGGTGGGCCATCTCCATGAAGAGAGGCAAATCAAGTGAGGAAATTGTTCCCTCTTGCCATAGCCCACCACAGTTCTAGATCAAGGTAAAAGTTGGGCCCTGGGGTTTTCTTGGGGTGCTACATCACGTGGACGGTTCAGATTTTGGGCTCATATCATGTGAGATGAGTTCTCAAAAAGTGCTCACGAGTTCTCACGAGAATTGGTGCGCAGGTGAGCATTCCTCTGTGTGTGTGTGCGCAGTGCGCGCGCGTGTGTCACAGATATCACAAAATATTATGAGATATCGCGACCAGTCCTTTACAAAATATACTTTGTATCGACGATATCTATCAATATTGACAAATATCGCATGAAAGCACGGGAAATCCGACTCTGAGGATAGAACAAAAAAAAAAAAACCCATCAAAATACCTTTGATCAGCGGTTAATTGGCCCCTATTTCAGAGTATTTAGGAGTGTTTTATGAAATCATCGTCACATACACTCTAATTTTGGGATTTAAGGAAGATGGGCCGATTTGCGGAAAATTACGAAAAATTCAAAATTTCTCCAAATTTTCTCAAATTGGAGAGGATGAGTACCAGCGTTATATTAGAGAGTATCTTCACTGGTATCATTCTATTATGACCTAGACATAGTATTGTCGGTTTGTAGAGCAACAGTACTATGCCCAGCCTCATCGAGATGAAGATAATGATTTTGAGCCACCGTACAGCTCTATGTGGATCTGAGCCACAACTACACACATTATTCACAGGTATATTTCTAGTTTTACTTCTTTTGCTTTTGAATATATTGCTTATGTTGTGGATGGAGAAAAGGAAGTCGGCGTCAGCACGACCAACGAGAGATGGACACGTGGTATTTCGTGTTTCGTGGGAGCAATGGAGGATCGATGCTCCTCCCTGAAGCAAGCAGCTTTTGCAGGTTCGGAGGATACCAAACCTCCAAGCCAGGGCGAGAAAAACATCGGGCATGGCACCTGCCTAGTGGAGGACATGTGTCGTCTCGGAAATTGCATCGAGCTTTGTACTATTTCCGATCCTGCGGATGGTTCAGTTCTAACCTCTCCTTGCGACACGACAGCTACGTTTCATCGCCTGAACCTCGACTCGTGTGGGATTGATTGTGTAGGTGAAATCGGGCCCTCGCTGGGGGTAGTGCGCAAGGCGGCACATGAGAATTCCTCGAAGGAAGTGTGCGTCAGCCATGCACGAGAATTAGTTCTACCAGAGTGTGCCGAAGAGGGGGACAGGCGCAGGAATCTCGCGACGCTTTCCCATCTTAATACAGGGACTATGGAGACTCCAGAAAACCTCTCATGTTTGAGACAGCTTCACGGGATCGAAGGTGGCCTGTTGCAGGTCCAGGAGAGTTCGGTGGCACCTCTCGATTCCACAGTAGTGCAAGGGGATGAGGATTGGGTCTCTGATTTAGTCAGTGAGGATGGCCAAATGTTGTATTCTCAGGAAGCGGATCAGGATCGGGAACAGGATGATACAGTGGAGGCTGATTGGTCAGAAGAAGGGAATTCAGCTTCGGAAGAAGAAGAAAATGAAGTAAACACGTTCGAAGAAGCCCTAAACGTCACCCTCCTCTGCGTTGAGAAAGCAAATACGGCAGGTCGGCAGGATGGACTCGTTCATAGCACTCATTAGAGTTTTTTGAATGTTTCTGTAGAACAACAGACATGGGCCAATGACGTTTTGGAAAGGGTATGGGGATACGTGGGAATGTCTTATGGAGTAACAGAAGACGATGTGCAGGCTTTTTTTGAATTTGCAAAAGTTAGGGCCACCCAATATTTCCAAGACAGATGTCATTCCAATGCCAAGAAAAATTCAAAGGGGTGAGGGAACTTCTGAGACTCGAATGTTCCATAAATTATGATTCAGCAACAAAAGTAGCAGGCGGAAAGAGGGCAAGGTCGGGGAAATCCAGTGATCAATGATAATATTTTCTTGGAATGTCAGAGGCTTGGGAGATAGATCCAAAAGGGCCCAAATCAAGAAGGTATGCAGAAAGGCTAAAGCGGATATCATTGCGATCCAGGAAACTAAGTTGAGGATGTTTGACAAAGGTATGATTGATTCTCTTTGGGGCATGAAATCTAAGGAATGGGAGGTGTTAAATGCAATAGGGGCCACAGGTAGAATATGCGTCGCGTGGAATTCTGACAGATACAGGCGTATCGATTCTTGGGTTGGGGACTTCTCTGTGTCAGTGCTGCTGTGTGAGGTGGCTTCTGGATTCCGATGGTTGTTCACATCGGTTTATGGTCCTTGCGTGTTTAATCTTAGGTAGAAACTTTGGGAGGAGCTGGATGGTATCAGACTTTTGTGGTCGATTCCCTGGTGTATTGGAGGAGACTTCAACGTAGTTCAGTTTTCGCATGAAAAATCTTCAGGAGGCAGGGTAACGACGAGTATGACAGTCTTTTCTGAGTGGATGGGTCGGAACGAGATGGTGGACCTTCCGTTGGGAGGAGCTAGATATACCTGGTCTAACGGGCAAGTCAATCCGGTTTTATCTCGGTTGGACAGATTCATTGTTTCAGTTGACTGGGTTGAGAGGTTTCCTTTGGTTTGTCAGAGGGGACTCCCGAGAATCATTTCGGACCATAGACCTATAGTTCTAAAAGTTGAGGAAAATTGGGGTCCTAAACCTTTTAGATTCGAAATGGCCTAGTGATGCAGGACGCCCTAATTATGATGCATGCTCATGAACACATATAATCCAGCGGAAATAAAAGACAATAATAATCTAAAAATTCAACATAAACCATCATAAACTAAGAAAACTACAAAGAGACATGCAATGGAGCGGGCCATCATCACAACCACGAAGTAAGAAATTCAAATAATGCATAGGTTGGATCCGGCGAGGGATGGAACCTCCCGATCTTACATGGTCTTAATCCAAATACCCAATGTGAATCACTAGTCCGAGGGATCGAGGGATTTCTCGGATTAGGGATTTTGGAATTTGAGAATAGGGATTTTGAATAAAATCTCAAATCTAGGATCTAGAAGTTATGAGATAATAGAAATAGAGAAAGAGAAAATAACAAGTTTACCTTAGAAGAAGTTGGAGGGGCACAAGAAGAAAAGAGAAGAAGAATATCGGAGAAGAAGATGAAGTTCCAAGAGAGAGAGAGAGGAAGGAGGCAACCAAGAGGCTTGCTTTTCAATAATCAACAACTAATGAAAAAGGTTTAGGGCAACACCCTTATAAAATTCGGAATTAGCATAATTACCAAAATACCCCTACTAACAAAATTTCAAAAAAAAGACATTTGCATGAAAAAAACGTGCACACACTAACCCAAAACTCAAATAAGTAAAAAATGCATAAAATAAACTCAAATCTAAGATGTCCAATGGGCTTCAATGATGGTGTGATGAAAGTGGGCCACGACGAACCAACGGTCCGATCACATCATTATCACGATCCAACGATCCGATCATCTCCTCCAAGCAACTCACACATGTCTTCCCAATGTGGGATCTTTTCAAATGTCTCGGACTACATGTGTAAGGTCTTCAATGCTCCTCAAGTCGTCACGAACAATCCAAACCCGTCATCATCGAGCCATAAAGATATAGGTGTCACTCGCCTCCTACGCTGATAAACCCTAAAGGGCCTGATGTCCGCATCACCTAGCTTGAAGTGGAATGCTTCCAGCAGTTAATATCTGAATGGTGGGCTTCATTTTCTGTGGAAGGTTTTGCCGGTTTCCGATTATTCAATAAATTGAAATTGTTGAAGCAAAAGTTGAACATATGGAAGAAAGAGGTCCTTGCCAAAAGGGAAGAGGAATTCGATAAAATAGCTGATGAGATTCATGAGTTGGATTTGAAAGAGGAGGCCATTGGGTTGACTGATGATGACAGAAGGAAGAGGGAGGTTCTTCACTTTAGCTTCGCAAGTAGGGCGAAGGAGGAAGAAATTAGATGGCACCAGAGATCACGTGCAATTTGGCTAAAAGAGGGAGATAAAAACACCAGGTTCTTCCATAACATGGCTAGCGCTAGGGCTCAGGTCAACAGAATCACTAGCTTGGTTATAGATGGGGAGAGCGTCACCAAGAAAGATCAGATTTCTGACACTATTATTTCGTACTATAGGAACCTGCTCCCTCGTGAATCTTGGGCCAGACCAAGGCTTGATGGGTTGCAGTTTCGGTACTTAGCGCCAGAAGAATCTTCTGGTCTGGAAAGGAAGATAATTGAGGAAGAAGTGAGGGCTGCCGTGAGGGCCCTGGGTGGGGAGAAAGCCTCAGAACCAGACGGATTCCCCATAGCCTTCTATAAAAAATTATGGTCTGTGGTAGGGAAGGATGTTACAGATTTTATAGTGCAGTTTTCGGAGAGTGGTCGCCTGTCGTTCGAGCTTGGTGCGTTGTTTATAGTCCCCATTCCAAAGAAAGAGGGAGCCAAGAATCTGAAAGATTTTAGACCTATTAGCCTAATTGGGGGGCCCCTACAAGATTTTGGCGCAGATATTGGCATTAAGATTGAGGGAGTGCATTTCCAGAGTAATTTCGGAAAACGAAGGGGCTTTTGTCTAGGGGAGACAAATTTTGGATTCGGCTTTGATTGCTCATGAATGCTTTGAT
This sequence comes from Liriodendron chinense, assembly GCA_003013855.2. NCBI lineage: Eukaryota > Viridiplantae > Streptophyta > Magnoliopsida > Magnoliales > Magnoliaceae > Liriodendron > Liriodendron chinense. The sequence continues at coordinate 3,288,159 of PVNU02004155.1, read as the reverse complement.
TCTATGTACAGAGGAGGAAAAAGCGGGTTAGTTTATAAGTTGGACATAGAGAAGGCGTATGACCGTGAAGACTGGCATTTCTTGGACTACATGCTCAGGAGGTTGGGCTGCGGTAAAAGGTGGAGGGGGTGGATAAAGGCATGTGTCAGGTCGGCGTCATTTTCAGTTATAGTGAACGGATCTCCAAAAGGGTTTTTTAGAGCTTCCAGAGGGCTTAGGCAGAGAGATCCCCTATCTCATTATCTTTTTGTGGTGGTGACAGAGGCTTTAAGTGTGATGCTAAAGAAGGGGGAGGATAATGGTTTGTTTCATGGGTGCCAAATACCAAATCTTCAAGGCACTATTTCCCATCTTCAATATGCTGATAATACTCTCTTATTTTGTGAGGCGAATGAAGAGTGTGTCACAAACCTGGGGAAGATTCTTGTGTGCTTTGAGGCGGTTTCAGGGTTAAAGATAAATGCTCTGAACTCGGAATTGATAGGGGTGCATGTTGAACAGAACGATTTGTCTTGTTTGGCCATAGCTTTCGGATGCGAGACAGGTTCATTTCCAACATACTGTTTAGGATTACCGTTATGCTTGGGGAAGTCGGCTAAGCACCTCTGGGATAAGGTCATAGAAAGAATTGAGTGGAAGCTTTCCATGTGGAGACGCAGATATTTGTCATTGGGAGCCCGCATCAAGTTGATCAAATTCAGCTTTATCCAACATGCCAGTCTATTTTTTATCTATCTTTAGGTGTCCTAAATCGATCATGGACAGGATTGAGAAGCTGAGATGGGATTTCTTGTGGAAAGGGAATAACGAGGGGAATATGTTCCACCTTCTCAAGTGGGAAGAGGTGTGTAAACCCGTATCGGAAGGGGGGGCAGGAATCAAGCCGTTAAACCAGTTTAATTCTGCTCTTCTGGGAAAGTGGATTTGGAGATTTAGCGTCGAAGAGGGTAGCCTATGGAGGAACGTAATAGCAGCTAAGTATGGGGTTCAGGAAGGAGGGTGGTTCGTCAAACGGTCCTCTCTGTATAGATCTTCTAGGCGCTTGGAAGGCTATTATGGCCACGCAGCATGTGGTGAGCAAGGGTATCTCTTTTAAGATTGGTTCAGGATCTCGGGTTAGATTCTGGACTGATATTTGGTGTGGTACTCTTGAGCTTCAGACCCTGTTCCCCTCAGTTGTGAGTCTTGCCCCGGACAGGTTCATTTGCGTTGTGGATTGCTAGTTCTTTCATTGGAGAAAGGGTTTTGTGGTCGATTCCATGCAGAAGGAACTTGATGGAGGCTGAGTCATTCGTTGGAGAAAGGGTTTTGTGGTCGATTCCATGCAGAAGGAACTTGATGGATGCTGAGTTTGACGAGTATCTCGCCTTGATGGAGATGCTTAATGCTATGGAGCCGGTTCCTTACCAAGAGGATTCTATTGTTTGGGCGGGTAGCGAATCAAAGAAATTCTCAGTCAAAGCTCTTTACAGTCTTATATCGAAAATGCCCTCCAATGCAACGCCTAACCACCCCTTCCATCATTGGTTTATGGAGTGCCTCCTAGGATCGCGGCTGTCGTCTGGCTAGTTGGAAGGAAGAGAATATTAACCATTGATAATCTTCAAAGGAGAGCGTTGGTTCTTCCCAATATCTATCTCATGTGTATGCGGAATGAGGAGACAATTGATCACCTTCATTCATTGTCCTCTTACAATTAGAATCTGGGACCACTTTCTTGGGTGCTTGCAATTGGACTAGGTGATGCCTAGGTTGGTGGACGAATTGTTGTGGGCCTGGCATGGCCTGGGAGGTGGGAATGTTAGGCAGGCTGCCTCGAGGCTCATCATCATGGTAGTTTTTTGGGCGATTTGGGGCTCCAGAAATGATTGTTGCTTTCGGAATGTCATTGTAGGGGAGGAAGCAATCATTTTGCGGGTAAAAAGGCTTGTAGCAGAGTGGGCGGTTTTTGTTAAGACGGCCTTGGCCACCATCCCCTTTTAGTCTTGGGGTGTGTTTTGGGTCTGTATTCTTTCCGCCATCCCCTTTCTATATATATATATATATATATATATATATATATATATATATATATATATATATATATATATATATATAGGGAAAAGGTGCTATGCGGTCGATCTCATGGGAAGTTCCCATGAGGTCGAGCTATGTGGGCCCCACTGTGATGTGTGATGAGCATCCACTCCATCAGTCAAATGCACCATTCCATAGTGGGCCATGGGACTAAAACTCAGGCCAATCCATGACTTATGTGGGCCACACCATAGACAAAAGTTAAGAGTGAATATCCACCCATTGAAACCTTTATGACTGGTTATAAGATGAAATGAGATGTGTTTAAGAAATCCAGCCCATACATTGTGTGTGTCCCTCTTAAACAAGAGTTGACACGAAGTTTCAACCGTATCCAAAACTCAGGTAGGCCCCAACAAGTGCTTTTAGATGCTGTAGGCATGATTTTACATTGTTTCAGTTGGTATGGCCCACTTGAGTTCCGGATACAGCTGATTTTTGGGATATACCATAACCAATAGGGGACCCATCAAATGCATGGAGTGGATGCTCATCACAAATCACAGTGGGGCCCACACAGCTCGACCTCATGGGAACTTCCCATGAGGTCGACCGCATAGTACCTTTTCCCATATATATATATATATATATATATATATATATATATATATATATATATATATATATATATATATATATATTGCTTATGTTTCCATACATGTCTTCTTACATTTGTAAACCATATGAATTGACTTTAAATATACTTACATCAGTTCAATCAGACAACGGATTAGGACCCCATACAAAGGAAACCTATTATGTACACTTTTTTTTTTTTTTTGATGTTTTGATTTCTATGTGTGCATCGATGTCTTTTTTTAACAATCCTTAAAGTTCTATTAAAAAATTCAACAAATTTCCCAATGTTTCTCCATGTTTCCCAACAAAAGTGATACATTACACGATACAACTAATATATCCCATGCGATAATCGATATATATCCATATCCCAAGGGTGTGATACATTACGCGATAACGATACAAAAAAAATTAGCGATACTGATAACTCTGGTAGTCTCAAAAATTTCAAGTATCGCCAAGTATTGCCAATACATCGCCGATATTTTTTACTATGTAAATTCTAGCCACCAGGTGTCGCTTGTATCGCCAATGTATTGATATCGCCAATATTTTCGACTGTATAAATTTCAAGTGTCGCTTGTATCGCTAGTGTGTCGACGATATTTCGATACCATCGCCAATGTATCAATATCACTAAAAATCTGTTTATTAAAAAAACATTCATTTCATTTTTTTGTTTTTTTTTTTTTGTGGGCACAAGGTTATATGTAGTATTCAAATTGTCAACAATAATTTCGATCATATTGCGATATTATTGTTATCTTAACATGGCCAATATCAAGACCATAGTCTTTCGTTTCCTTTTCAATTGCTATCGATTTATTTGCTTATTTGCAAAATATCGTGTAGTCGATATTCTGAAATATCGATGGATGTTTGGAAGGATGGATGGGGTGGTTGGATGGATAAATGGGATTGATTGGGCTGGTTTTTTACGACAACATGTGCTTTTAGGCCCTCATTAAATGGAAACTTGTTATGTATGCATTCTTTTTGCAATTTTTTTTCATAAATATGCAGATATGTGTATTTTACCATCTCCCGAAGTTTCATTGAAAATTCTACATTTTTCCCCATGTTTCCCTAATGTTTACCTACATTTCGGGTTATCAGCAATATTATCGACAATATCGATAGTGTTTCCGTATCCCCGGCCAACATAACTTGTAGCAATACTGATACTGCGAACACTGGTGGTCTACACACATATGCACATGTGTGCGCGCGTATGTATATGCACACACCGACACACCCACCCCCACATCAACCCAATTCCACACACGCACACACATGTGCGCACACCCACCCACACACGGGTATTTAATTCAAAATGCTGGCTTGGCGTATTTAAAACTATATAAATGGGTCAGTTGTACATCTTCGAAGGGTTTATCACTCAAAAAAAAAAAAAAAAAAAAACATCCTCCAAGGGTGGTAATAAGCCACTTCAAAACAGGTGAAATCAAAAGGCTGGTTTGGCGCATTTAAATCTATAGAAATGGGTCAGCAGTACCTCCTCCCAATGGCAACAAGCTGCCTCAAAACAGTTGAAATCACAGGTATTTAATTCAAAAGGCTGGTTTTGCATATTTAAAACTATAGAGATGGGTCAGTAGTACCTCCTCCAAGGGTAACAAGCCGTCTCAAAACAGATGAAATCGCAAGGGGGAGAACTTCCACCTGCAAACATGGATCTAATTAGCATCCCCAAAACAGGTAGACGAAAAAATTGTATCAATTGAGCAAGAGGCGTGAAGGAAAAATACTGCCATACGCATCACAGTCACAGAAACTCTGGCGGTAGAGATCTTCTCATTGTGCAGTGGTCTGGGCTGGTCCATATGGATCCTAGCCCAGCCTTCCATGGGATGTAACGTTTCAATTTTCAAGTCTAAGGACTGGGCTTGGAGCTGATTCTCAGGACAAACAAATAAGCTGCCTGGGCTTAGGCCTGGCATTAGAAAAGTTCTATTTAGGATGGCATGATCTCAAATCTAAGGCCATTTAATTTCTTCTTGTTTCATATACTTTTCCAGCTCAATCTTCATGATGCTCCAAGACATCCTCTTTAGAGAGAATCATCTTCACCTTTCCTGTCAATTGCTTAAATGGCCTCCAATAATCTTTCTTTGTATGGGTATGGCTTAAATAATCTAAACTTCTCTTCCTCAATCAAACCATAGTGGGAATTCTTCCGATATTTGATTTTGCATTTAGTCCATGTTTGAACACATGTATTCCAAGGAAAAAGGAAAAGGACTTCATTTGAATGACTGTCCTAAAATGATTTCTCTAAATACAAATTCCTGTGTAATGATAATTTTGAAAATCATTTTCTGAAAAATTGATTTTATCTGGAAATGTTAAGATGCTGCCTGTTTTTTTCTGAAAAAAGAAGAAGAAGAATAGGAAGAAGAAGAAAAGTAATTTTATAAAAGGAAAGCAATATGTAGTTATTAACCCAATTGCACACATGCAATCCTCAATTTCCAATGATCTAGTTACACATAAATCAAACCAAAGTTGGACATAAATCAAACCAGTGACATTTTTCTTTTTAGTTGTTCTTTTCTCAGACCATGAGCATCTTCCGTCAGGAAGGTTTCTAAAATTACATAGAGCACATTGTGGATTGACCATGCACATGGCATAGTTTTGTAACCATGATAGTTTGCAGCCATTTTAAAAATGGGGATAGCATTTCATCTAGTCCCATGCACATGGCATAGTTTTGTAACCATGATAGTTTGCAGCCATTTTAAAAACGGGGATAGCTCTTCATCTAGTCCCATGCACATGGGCATAGTTTCATGGTAATACAGACCGTTTAAGTCGCTAAACCAAATGTGGAGAGAGAAGAACCAAAAAATTACAATGGAATTACAATCAAACTTTGTCCTTGGAGTTTGGATTGCTCAGTATCTTAGTTTTAACCACTTCTTTGATAGCCATCAATTTGATGGTTAGTCTGTCATGATCAGTGTGATCTTAGAGATGGCACATCCAATGTGCCCCACAATTTGAATGTTCTCGATAGCCAACATGAGTGCCACATGCAAGGAGGATGAGTCACAAAACATTTGAAAATCATGGCAAACTATCATAGGATCCAGCATAGGCTTTTCTCTTCTCAGGAGTGTCATGTACTCGGTTCACATGAGATGTTAAAGTGTACTCTTCATGGCACATGTGCTAATTGGGCACAATTTTGCAGAGTCAAAACCATTCATCAATTGGATGTGTGGCGTCCTCCTAGAAGTGCTGTTTGAAAAATCAAAATAGGCATGCCAAAGTGAAGGAGATTTAACAGGTGAAAATAATAAAGGAGATTTAACGGGTGAAAATAATATCACCCAATCATTGTACATGTTCATATATTTTCATGCATTTTAGGCTACCTAATTAATGGACCAGCTTAAACTTTGGGCCAAAGCATCTAAGAGGTGGAACGCAAATCGATGGACAGGTTGGACCTTTGACACATGTGCTGGTAGCACGTGTATTGTTATGTACAGGGCTGCCTTGTGCCGCAGGATTTACAACAGAATTAGCCAGAGAGAGCCATGAGAAGGAGAGACCTGCCTAATTATTTTCAGAAGTAAAAACACATCTCTTGCAATTTCCGGTCGTCGACTTTGGGGCCCTAATTTGAGTATCGATAGATCATTTTATTTGAAAATGGGCGGCCAATCATATAACTAACGCTTGGCCATGAGCGGAAATGGGTGGGAAAAAAATTATTTCGAAGCGTGACCCAAACAGGCCCTAATGATTAGACAATTATTACTTGCGTGAGCACTATTAAAACATGAATTCCATTTTTAGGCCTTATTTGAATAGCAAGTGAAGAACTCATATTTGTGAGACATGGTCACCTAGTTTCTTGTGCCAGAGAATGCAAAGTATAGAGATCTGCAATGATTGCTTTGTGGAATCCTCCATTTTTTTTGCTATCCAAACATCTCAAACTGTCACAACAATGGAAAACCTTCTCCATTTCAATTAATTTCCATGGAATTGGTGATCCCCAAATAAGCCTTTAAGGAGCTTGCTTCATCATAAGCAAGACCCAACCTTCCAAAACTAGACATGCAATGAATTTACTTTCTTCTTACCATACTATTTGAAGAGGTGTGCTTGCATATGTCATCATTAATTGATGAGGACTTAGTATCTTCGGATCTATCTTTGAATACAATTAGTTGATTAATCTTCGGATGTATCTTTAAATATAATTAGTTGAATAAAGAATCGACTTGTGCATGCAACTCAGCTAGTGGGAATTTTCCGCTCTCACTACTGGTCCCAAGCCTGGATAGAGGGTTGCATCTGGTTGGCAGACAGTGTGAAACTTCCACCATAGCTTTTACCATGCATCCTGACAATCTGACATTGCTAGCTCATGCTGGGCATTCCCTATAAGTGATGCTGGGTAAGGGTTGTTGAGTGCATTATGTATCGATGGTTTCCCCATAGCCTTCTTTTAAGTTTTTTGTAATACAATCCAAAATGATGTTATGGACTTTGTTGCTGAATTCCATGCTCGTAGCAGGCTGAATGCTGATGTTGGGGCTTCTTTCATCGCTCTCATCCCCAAGCTAGAAGGTGCGGAGCAGCTTAAAGATTTCCCACCAATAAGTCTTATAGGTGTTCCCTACAAAATTCTCCCCAAGGTCCTAGCTACGCGACTGAGGAATGTCCTCTCCAATATCATTACTATCAATCAAGGGGCCTTCGTCAAGGGAAGGCAAATTCTAGAGACAACCCTTATTGCTCACGAATGCATAGACTCGAGGCATAAGGAAAAGAAAAGTGGGCTGGTGTGCAAGCTGGACCTGGAAAAGGCCTATTGGGATTTCCTGGACTACATCCTAGATCGGGCGGGATGCGGTCAGAAATGGAGATGTTGGATGAGGGCTTTCCTGAAGTCGGCTCTCAGTTCTCATCAATGGATCGCCGAAAGGTTTCTTTTCAGCCTTGAGGGGTTTGCGTCAAGGGGACCCTCTCTCTCCTTATTTGTTTGTGTTGGCAGGGGAGGCGTTAAGCAAAATGCTTCACAAGGGGGAGGCCAATGGGATTGTCAGTGGATTTCAGCCCTCTCGTAATGGCCCGATGATCAGCCATCTTCAATACGCAGATGACACCATCTTTTTCTGTGATGCGAATGAGAATACTATGGACAATCTTCGAAAAATTATGGTCTGTTTTAAAGCAGTCTCAGGCCTAAAAGATAATATGCTAAAAAGTGAGATGCTAGGGATTCATGTGTCGACGGAAGACTTGGAGCGGTTGGCTAGGATCTTTGGGTGCAAAACTGGATCATTTCCTTCTACCTACCTGGGCCTTCCTCTATGAATTGGAAAGCCGGTGTTGCATCTTTGGGATAGAGTGGTGGAAAGAATCGAAAGAAAGTTAGCAACTTGGCAAGGCTGCTACTTATCTTTGGGGGGATGAATTTTGCAGATCAAAACAACCTTTTCCAATATGCCCGTCCACTTCATGTCCATGTTCAAGTGCCTCCAATCGGTGCTTAAAAGATTAGATAAGGTGAGAAGAGATTTCCTTTGGAGAGGGTCTCACGAGCGGCGAAAATTCCATCTCCTGAAATGGTCGGAGGTGTGCAAAACGATCAAAGGAGGAGGAGCGGGGATTAAAGATTTGGGCCGGATGAACGTTGCGCTCTTAGGGAAATGGTTATGGAGGTTAGCAAAGGAAAATGGAAACCTATGGAGAGAAGTCATTGTTGCCAAGTATGATATTTAGGAAGGGGGCTGGTTTGTGAAGCACTCTTCTCTTTACCAAGCATCAAGTTTCTGGAAGTCTATCACCTCGGTGGACCACATATTTAGAAAGGGGATTTCTTTCTCTCTGGGCAATGGAAACAATATCCGTTTTTGGGAGGATCCGTGGTTCGGAGACAGGACACCGCAAGAAGACTTCCCTGCATTGGCTTTGCTCGCTTCAAATCATCACATTTTAGCCTCCCACTGCTTCTCTATCCATGGTGGAGTTACTGTGTGGTGCCCCCCTTGCCGGTGAAATCTTATGGATGATGAAGCGATACAATTTGTGGCTTTATTAGACAGGGTTAAGCAGGTGGTTCCCAACGTCCAGATGGAGGACTCCTTGACTTGGAAAGAACATCGTATCGGAGTTTTCTCGGTGGCGTCTTTTTAGAGATTGATCTCTTCCTCCACGCAGTCCACGCATTCATCTTTCCCTTACCTTCATTGGGATTACGGGGCCCCTTCTCAAGTTGCGGCTTTCGTGTGGCTTGTGGGCCATATGAAGGTTCTCACTATTGATAATCTGCAAAGGTCTATGGTCCTGCCTAAAATATGCTTAATGTGTATGAAGGACGCAGAGTCAACCAACCACTTGTTTATCCATTGCACTTTCGCTCGGAGCATGTGGGAGTTTTTCCTAGCTGAGGCTCATACAATGTGGGTTATCCCAGAAGCAGTGGATAGTCTTATCTGGGCGTGGCACGGAGGGGTTAGTGGAAAGGCTTCCAAATCTGTTCGGAGGATAACTTTGCTGGTTGTTTTTTGGGCTCTTTGGAAAGAGAGAAACGATCGATGTTTCTCAAATAGAGAAAAGTCAGGGGACGGAGTTGTTAGAAAGGTTGTGGGGTTTGTGCAGAGTTGGGCTCTTTTTGTATCTGCAGATAGTGTGGCTGCTTCTTAATCGTTGAGCTCCTGTCTGCCTGGGTTTTGTATTCTTTCCCCATCTTTTGGCGGGTTGCTTCAATAAAGTTGTTATCTTTCAAAAAAAAAAAAAAAAACATTCATTCTAAACAACACATTGCACCATCTCCCAAGTGCAGTGAGAAATGGGCAAGGGTTGGCTAGGGCATCCACTAGTAGAGACATGCTGCAACAAAGCCTAGTTGGGGTGAGCAGTGGGCAAGGGTTCCTGTGCCATTTTGGATGAGTGCGAGTGAAGAAGCTAGTCCTAAAGAATGGGATTCATCTTGTCACATGGAATATAGGAACACTGATAGGTAAAAGTATGGAGTTAGTGGGCACTATGAAACATAGGGGAGTTAACATACCTTGCATATCAGAGACTAAGTGGAAAGGGGTAAAAGCTAGAGAAGTTGATGGATATAAACTTTGGTGTATATAGGAAAGGACAACAATGGAAACGGGGTAGAGATAGCGTTAGACAAAGATTCAAAGAATAAAGTTGTAGATGTTAAGAGAGTAAGTGCGAGGCTTTCATTAATAAAGCTTGTGCTAGGAGAGCAGATAGTGAATGCCATTGCTGCATATGCGCTGAGGTAGGGTTAGAAGATAAAATCAAGAGAATTTTGAGAGGACATGAATGGAAAAATGCAAGGAATTCCAAACGGCGCGAGGATATTTGTATGAGGAGACTTGAACAGTCACGTAAGAAAAGATAGCAGAGGATATAAAAGGATACATGCAGTGTTCGCATTGTCGGTATCGCTACAAGTTTCGCTGGCCAGAGATAAAGATATAATATCGTTATCGTCGATAATATCGTCGATAACCGGAAATGTGAGGAAAAAGGGGGAAACATGATGAAAATTGTGGAATTTTTCAGTGAAACTTCAGGAAATGCCTAAATACACATATTTGCATATTCAGGAATAAAAAAACTACAAAAAGAATGCATTAAATAATAAGTTTTCATTCAATGGGGCCCAAAAAGGCATGCGTTCATAAGAAATTACTCCAATAGTAACGAAAATGAGTTTATATAATACAAATGCATCCACCATATAATAATTAAGACATTAAATTAAATGAATTCGAAAATAATACTTTTCTGCCATATTTCATCCCCACATGGAGTGACGAGGTGGCTCATAGTCATCATCCGGATCCCGTTCTCGTTGGTTGTAGTGTTGTTCACCAATATATTGACAGTACTGTTCCCATGTCATCCTCTGCTCAAACCAATGGAGGTACTCTCTTATGTATCTTTGATAGTCGTCCTCCCCAAACTGTACGAGATTGCCCAAACGTGGGTATTGCGTGACGTACATCGACGGCATTGGTTGAGTAGGGTCCTGAGGGAATATATCAAGTCCAACCCCGACTCCCTGATAGTATTGCTGCCAGTTATACGGGTACCCCGAATATCCTCCTGTCAAATGACCATAATTCGAAGAGCTATCTGATGGCTGCTCGTATCCACGAGTAGACGAATGCGACTGAATGTCAGAGCTGCCATGCCCATACTCGTGATATCCCCCATGCATATAAGGTGGGACGGAAGTGGAGCTCCCCCGCTCTGAACTGATGTCCATAGATGACAAGCTACGTGCGAGAGCATCCGCCGCGGCACGTCCGGCTTTTTTCTTTGAACGACGCTCAAACATATGTGTGGGCTCTGATGCTCTCATACGCGAGGGTGGACGAGATCCATGGTCCTCGTCTTGAGTTGCATGGTCAAAGTACTGCTCCTCAGTGAACTGACCAATGGATCGCTGGCTCTGACCTGTCATGTACCCCCCACCACTGCCACCTCCACCCCCACTAGTACCACCTACATCAGTGTCGGTGCCTCTATCACCTCCCTCACCACTGTCGTCGTCATCGTCGTCGTCGTCCCCACGACCAGTGTCAAGTGGGGGTTGAGTCTCATCATCATCACTCACTACGACTTGATGATAACGAGGCGGCCGTGAAGATGCCTCCTCGCCATCATCATGACGTGTCGAACTCCTCATCAAAGGATCAAAGGAGTCTGTATCTGCCCTCTGTTGGCTTACTACCTCATCGACATCGATACCAAGAGACGCTGCTCCCTCGGCTACTTGCGGTGCAGGGTCTCCATCTGCATCGTCTAAATCAGCTGACTTGACCCACTCATAAAGTGGGTCCTCAGCATCGTCACCTATTTGTGCCATGGTACCCATCGACAACAGGTCCAGCGGGTCCGGATTTTCCACCATGTCTTGGTCTATCCGTAACTGCCTCTCCCTTAACTTCATATTGTAATGGCAGTAAACGAGCTTCTGTAACTTTTCGTATGCTAACTTGTTCCTCTTGCTCGTGTGTATGAGTGACCACGTACTCCAATTCCTCTCACACGGGGAGGAGGATACAGTCTGTGCGAGAATACGGACTGCAAGTACTTGTAGTGCAGGTGTGTCGACTCTGTACATCGCCCACCACTCACCTATATATCCATGAGCATCTTGTGTTAGTTTGAAATACGGACTTATAATGCAGTTACCTAATAATATACCATATTACCCAATAAAACATTATACTCACACGGCATCATCGTTTCTCTAGATGCTTTGGCTAGTGCTGATGAGAACGTACCCCTAGCATCTTTAAACCGCAACAACTGTAACATATGGATTCACATGTCACCATTTTAAGTACCCATATATCTAAAGACTATGAGGAAGAAAATATATTCTATCGATTACCATCAGCGAGATCTACTCAAATTGCATTACCTGGTTACCAAATTCTGATCGTGCTGGCGATTCAGGGAATAACCGTTCGAACACCTCGTGGACGACCATCGTCAAATCACTATTTTCATGAAGTCGGCGTTTGTAATGGAATCTAGGATTCAGATAGTATGCTGAAACTCAAATATTATTTACTCAGTTGCATTAACTTGTAAACATAAGTGATGTTTAAAGTGCAAGTGCAAGTGGTAAAAAATACAGGTGAACGTAACAAACTTACCAGCCTTGTGGAGTTCATGATCAAGGGTCCTGGTCCATCGTTCATCGATGATATCGATCACCCGCTTATGTGCATTGGGGAGATCAGTCCGTATCCCTTCTTTCATAATTCTCATAAGCTCGTACATTGACCCCATTGAAGGACACATCTCACTATCTACGGCGCGTAGGACACTGTAGATCGGTTTTAGAAGGGAAACAACATCATGAACTCTATCCCAGAAGAAATCAGAAAGCACTATTTTCGATGTATTCTTTGCACCATCGGTCTTCCTCTGATTCCACTCCAAGTACTTCTCAGATCTAAACAAATTCCTAAGACCCACACGGTGCCTATACAAGCTGTCGAGTGCAATAAAGTTCGTGGCGAACCGTGTTGCACCTGGTCTAACGATGTCCCCTCTACAACACTCGCGCATTGCAGCCAACAACCAAGAGTGATTATATATGAAGTTCGTCACTCTCCTCGCATCCTCGATGGTTTTCCTGATCAAGTCTCTTTGGCCTATCTTCTCGAGCATCAAATCAATGCAGTGTGCCGCGCAAGGGGTCCAATAGAGATGGTACCTTGTCATTAATTTCTTTCCTGCCTTAACAAATGCACTACCGTTGTCTGTCACAACTTGGATGACATTTTCAGGCCCAACAGTTATGATGACTTTTTTCAAGAGATCATATATGTAATCATGATCTTTTATTTTGGCAGATGCATCAATAGATTTGAGGAAAACGGACTGCCCTTTACTGTACACCATAAAATTGATAATGGACATTTTCGTGGGTCCTGTCCACCCATCGCACATGATCGTCACCCCATACTGCCTCCAGTTCAGAGTGAGTGCGCATACCCAAGCACGCATCTCCTCGTATTCCTGATCAAGGTAAACACCAAGAATCTCTTTTGGCGTCGGGGGCTTCACACCGGGCCCATGTCACTGCACCTCCTCAATCATATTTGTGAAGTGAGGACTAGCAGCTGCATTGGCTGGTATGTGGCTCGAAATGAACCATCTAGATATGGCGCTACCCACTTTCTCTCTGATCCCCTTGTTCCATATATTTTTTAACCTCTTCTGATTAACACCCGCAATGGGTGCATCTGTAACGCGGGCGCTCTGTGTGCGCTGTAATCCATGCCCGCCAGAACCACCGCTACCCATACTGCCTCCCCCAAACCTTCTGCTGCTCCCACCGGCCTCGTAACAGGAGCCCCCAAATGACGGCCTAGTCTCGTTAAGCCTTCTCCTCTGCTCCCCCTCCCACCCTGATGCCCGAGACTCGTGGATCGCCTCTCTGAACTCTCTCTTCTCCCGCGTCGTAACACAGTCATCGGGATATGCAATCCCCTCGTCGTCGTCGTCGTCGTCCTCTTGCTCCTCAACAGTACGTAGGCCCTGTCCAGCACCCCGCAGCTGTTTCCTGAAATCCTTCTCCCAATCCTTCTGTTGCAGCTTGTGTGACTTCGCCTCAGCCAAAACTCTTCTCATCTCCTCTCTCACTGGCTTTGTTACACTTGGGCAGTCTTTCACGTTTCTGAACCCCCCTGCCAAATGCTCCTTCAGCCTAGACACCCCCCCACTCCGTATAACTTGGCCGCAGTAGTTGCATATGGCCCCATATTTATTCCCCTCCAATGGTCGTCCATGTTTCCACCCAATATCCCTTGCTCCTCCTTTTCCGGATCCAGACGACATTTTGATCCCTAGTAGCATACAAAAATGAAAAAAATACTTGCACTAGCATTGGAATCAATGGCCATATGGGAACAAAAATGAACACTTCAAGCTTTTATGTTAAAAAACATATGCGACAAAAAATGTGCTGGATCAAATACTCAAGTGGGATGACATTTGAATCAAACTAATACTTGTGCTTTCAGCCCATCCCACTTGGATGACATTACGCATGGTATGGATGACATTACGCATGATATGGATGACATATAAACATCACTGTGGACCTAGGGAGGTTTCAACGGTAGTAATTTACCTACCCACCTTTTCCTTTAGTGCGGTCCACTTGAGTATTTTTTGTCGCACGTCCTAAAAATGAGATGTAAAATATTTTGGATAACCTGAATTTCTCACAAACATCACAGTGGCCCTTATCGTGCGTTTACCGTGGGCCTCACTATAGGAAAAGGTGGGTAGGTAAATTACTACCATTGAAACCTCCCTGGGGTCCACAGTAATGCTTATATGACATCAATACCGTTCACAACTGGGATGAACTGGAAACACAAGTATTATCCTGATTCGAAACTCCTGTACCTCCACAAATATTTCAACTGTGGACGTTCAATCCTCACGTTTTCGGCCCATCATGATGCATTTTTTATATATCTATGCCGTCTATCTATTTTCTCATATCATTTTAGGATATGATCCAAAACCTTAAGAAGATCCAAATCTCAGGTGGACCATACCACTAGAAACAGTGATTAATAACCATTAAAAACGTTTTGTGGGCCACAAAAGTTAGATCTGTATTTAGATCTGTATAATTTTTGAAGCCACTTCCTAAAATGGGCTGTAGAAAAGGATGGACGGAGTGGATATACAAAATATCATCCATGTGGGCCATACCGTAGGGGTAACACCCACTAAGTTGTTCCCGGGGTAACACTGGAAGCGGATCGGCTGGTGCACCCACCGCAGTGACGTCATCAAGTTCCGTGGGTCCCACCATGAGGTACTTGTTATATCCAAACCGTCCTTCCATGTTATGGGATCATTCTAAGTCTTGACCCAAAAAATCAGACATATCCAAGAATCCAGTGGACCACACTGTAGAAAGCAGTGGGAGATTTAACGTATACCATTGAAACATTTTTTGAGGTCCCAGAAGTTTTGGATCAGTCTGATATTTATTTTTACCCTTCATCCAGCTCCGTGTGACCTTATGAACAGTTTGGATGACAAATAAACATCATGGTGGACCTAGGTATGTTTTAACGGTGAGAATCATTGTCCCCACTATCTTTATTGGTGTGGTCCACTTGAGTTTTGGATATGACACATTTTAGGTATCATGCACTAAAATGATCTCTCTAAATGGATGGACGGTTTGGATGTACTAAATACATCCTTGTGGGGTCCACAGAGCCTCTATCTTCTTTGAACCGTTCGTACAAGAGACAGTGCTCGAGGACTGCGCACTGACTCTGCTTCCGCCACGTCCGTACGGAAACGGAGGGGTGGGTGAGCGGATTAGGTGCCGGACTCACGCAAGACGGTGCGGCCCTTATGTACGTTCACCGTGGGGCCCACATTGATGTATATATTATGTATCCACACCGTCCAACTGTTTATACATATAATTTTATGGTATTAAACCAAATATCATGCAGATCCAAATCTCAAGTGGACCATACCACTAGAAACAGTGTGATTGAGTGCCCCACCATTAAAAAATCCAATGAGCCCATTGTAAGGTTTTGGTAATGTTTATTTTCAATCGAAGCTCTTGATAATGTCAATAAGGTCTTGATGAGCAGAAAATATAAAGATCAGATTGATCCAAAACTTTTGTGGCCCACAAAACATTTTAAATGGTTATTCATCACTATTTCTAGTGGTATGGTCCACCTGAGATTTGGATCTTCTAAGGGTTTTGGATTACATACTAAAATGATATGAAAAAATAGATAGACGGCGTAGATATATAAAAACTACATCAATATGGGCCCCACACGGTTAGGGTAACACCCACTAAGCTGTGACATTAATGTCACGTCGTCCGCACGCTACTCGTGCGGAGTAAACTCTGTGGGGCCCACTGTGATTTACTTATTTTATCCACTCCGTCCATCCACCTTAACAGATAATTTTAGATATGGTGTAAAAAAATGAAGCATATAAAAATCTAAAGTGGACCACACCACTGGAAAAGTGTGAACTAAATGTCTACCATTGAAAAACTCGCGGGGGACACGGAAGGTTTGGATCAAGCTGATATTTGAGTTTTCCATTCATCCGTGTCCATGTGATCTTTTGAACAGGTTGGATGACAAATAAACATCACTGTGGGGCCTGGGAAGGTTTCAACGGTGGAAATCATTATTCCCACTGTTTCCTGTGGCATGGTCCACTTGAGATTTGAGATGCTTAAATTTTGGGCTCAACCACTAAAATGAGATGGAAAAACGTATGGACGGAATAGATGAAGCACATACATTCCAGGTGGGCCCAACAGAGTTTACTCCGCACGATAAGAGCGTGCGGAGTAACACCGCAGCTGTTTCATCCTTCAACAAAAGGGATCGACCGCCCCTTCTCTTCACTGTAGACGAAAGGCTTCCGCGAAAGAGGGGGAGATTCGTGAAATCCCTAAAATTCCTCCTAAATCCCCCCAATTTCGTCGGAAGTTCCCTGTTCGTTCGCTGATTATGTACGGTGGACGGATCAATTGCGAAAAAGGAAGTAAAAATGGGTGATTATCGAGCACTTACAGCGCACGGAAGCTTGGATTGGCCCATTGCAACGTTCGATGAGCGATCCTCCTTCAAGGTATGGAAATCCCTATTTTTCTCCTCTTTTCTGTCGATTTTTTTGGGTATTTTCGCAATCCCACCATTATCGGCCCTTTTATCGACAATAGGGGGTTGTTGGCTACAGTCCCGTGGAGGGTAGGTGGCTACAGAAGTCCCGTGGAGGGTAGCCACTGGCTACAGCGACATTCCTTTCTTTGACAGAGATTTTCGGCAGATATCGACCATATCGCATAATTATCGGCGACATTTGGAAGAGAAACGATTACCGGGGGTTTCGTTGTCGCAAGTCCGGCGATACCGATAATATCGGCGATATTGTCGATATATCGTCGACAATGCAAACACTGGATACATGGCAGATATGGTTTTGAGAGAATAAATTATATGGGGGATGCTATCCTTGATTTTGCTGTGGCATATCTAGCTCTCGCAAACACATTGTTTAAAAAGAAAGATGAATATTTAATTACCTTCAAAAGAATATCATATACAATCTGGATTGAGTTCTTTCTAATACAAAGATAGACCGATCAATATGTAAAGACTATAATGTCAGACAATGGAAGCATAACAACATAAGGTTAATGGCTATTGATTTTTGCATTAAGAAATGTTGGAGAGGAAGTAAAATTAATAGGTGTTCGAAGCAAGGTGGCGAAAGTTAAAAGAAGAGGAAGCGGTGTTATTTGGTAATAAATTGAATGAAGAAGGAAAGTGGAACGTTGAGTGAGAAGTTAATGTAATTTGGAACAAGATGTCTAGTGCATTAGGAAAGTGGAAAAATAAGTTGTATTCCGTGACAGTAAAGGTGGCTGTAATGGTCACCACCGATACCTTTACGATACAGGTTGTAACCACTGTTATGGCCTCGTTTTTTTATTATTGAAAAAAAATAAAAAAAAACCTGTATCGGCCCCCCTAACAGTCCATTACATGGCTGTTACAGCCTTTACGGGTCGTTACGGGGGCTGTAACGGCCTTTACAGGTCATTTTTTCCATAACGGCCATTACGACCGTTACGACCCCAAACGTGTAATGGTTGCCTCCATTACCTTTACGTAACAGCCTTTACAGGACACCATGTTTACAAGTTTCTGGAGGAAAAAGCCACTCATATAAGGAAACTTGAGGCTCGTTTGACATCTCTACTCTAATTCAATAAGAGCCTTCTGAAAAAGAGCTACTTCAATAAGTCCTTTTTGTTCTAGCTCTGTTTTAAATAAGCTCGTTTGGTAAAATCTCTAGAAAAAAGCTCTTATTTAAAATAAGCACGTTTGGTAAAACTTTTAAATAAGAGCTTTTTTTAAGGATAGTTGACGTCATTTTTAAATATTACAACTTTAATATAAGAGCAATCCGAATGGTTGTTTTGGTGGACCATCCATCATGTGAGGCCCAACATCATTCCTAATTGCTCTTTATGTGGGGCCCCTCAATATCTACTACCTATCACCCATCACGTGGACTCCACATTTGATGTGGTCATAGTGTGGGCCCTACCTTTGAAGTGGATTGTCCATCATGTGAGGCCCACTTTTGATATCCACCATTCATCATGTGGGGTGCACCTTCTATGTAGATCATCCATCATACGGCCCACTTTGGATATGGGTCGCCCATCATGAGAGACCTTGGATGTGGACCGTCCATTAGGTGGGGCCCACTTGATGTGAACTGTCCATTATGAGGGGCCACACTTTTATGTGGGTCATCCATCATGTGAAGCCCACTCCATCCATTATGTGGGCCCACCTTGATGTGGACCATTCATTGTGTGGGACCCCACCTTCATTATGTGTCGTTCATCACGTGGGCCCATCTTTGATATCAACTGACCATCATGTGGACCCACCTTCAATGACCATCATCCATCATGTGGGTCCCACCTTTGATGTGGACTGTCCATCAAATGGGACCCACTTGATGTGCATGTTCTGTCATATTGGGCCACTCTTTAATGCGGGCCATCTATCATGAGGGGCCCACCTTTGATGTGAACCTTTCATTACATGGGCCCACCTTGATGTGGGGCCCCACTTTAATACGAGTCATTCATCATGAGGGGCCCATCTTTGATGTCCACCATCCATCATGTGGGTCCCACCTTTGTTGTGGACCACTATCATGTGGGGCCCACTTGATGTGGACAGTCCATCATGTGGGACCCACCTTTGATGTCCACCATCCATCATGTAGGTCCCACCTTAGCTGTGGACCGTCCATCATGTGGGGCCCAACCTTTAATATGGGTCATTCATCATGTAGGCCCACCTTTAATGTCAACCTTCCATCATGGTCTCACATTCAATGTCCACCATCCATCACATTGGTCCTACCTTTGACGTGGAACATCCACCATGTGGGTCCCATATTTGCTGTGGACCATCTATCATGTGGGGCCCACTTGATGTGGATAGTCCATCATGTGGGACCGACCTTTGATGTCCACCATCCATCATGTAGGTCCCACCTTCACTATGAACCGCCCATCATGTGGGGCTCAACCTTCAATATGGGTCATTCATCATGTGGGCCCACCTTTAATGTCAATCTTCCATCATGTGGTCCCACATTCAATGTCCACCATGCATCGTATGGGTCCCACCTTTGATGTGGACCATCGTCAGTTAGGGCTTACTTGATGTGGATCATTCATCATGCGGGGCCACACTTTGAAGCAGGCCATCCATCATGTGGGGCTCACCTTTGATGCGACTGTGCATTAGCTGTGCATTATTTAGGCCCACCTTTGATATGGGTCATTCATCATGTGGGGCCCACCTTCACTATGGGTCGTTCATTGTGTGGGCCTTTCTTGAAGAATTTGTAAAGAGAAGAGGGTAAGATGGGAATTACTTGAAAAGTTTAAGGGTAAACTTGTCCAAAATGTCTACCCGCTTAAGCTAAATAAGCTCCATTTCAAAAGGTAACCCCTCCTCAACTTATTAAATCGGAGCTTATTTGCTACTTTCTAAAAAAATAAGCACTTCATTATACTTTTACCAAACGGTCTAAAAGCTTATTTTTTAAGAAATAAGCCAATAAGCTCTTATTTGTAGAGATGCCAAACACCCCTTGGTAGTGGGATGATGAGGTCCAAAAGGCTATTTGCAAGAAGCGATCTTGTTTACAATCTTAAGAAGCAACTAGAAACGATGAAATTTCAAAAGAAAATAGGAATGCAAACTTAAGGCATGTGAAAATCTATATAATAGACTGGGGACATGGGAAGATGAAAGAGATAAAGCTTGCAAAAACGAAAGAGTAATGGCCAAAGGGCAGGTGCATAAACCATGTTAGATGCAATGATGCATTAAGAATAATGGCCAAAGGATATTGTTTAAGGAAATGAGATCAATGCAAGGTGGATAAGCTATTTTCAAAACTTGTTAAATGATGACCACTTTGCGAGCATAGGGATAGAAGGATCATAAACTCAAATGAGGCTAGAGACCATGGATCAAGGTATTCAATAACGGTAATGGTGGCAAGTAATGCCCACCAATGTTATCGTTGCAATACGGGTTGTAACGGTCCTTGCAACCTTCTTTGTTGAAAAAACTTGTATCGGGCCTGTAACGACCATTACGCCTCGTTATGGGGGCGTTATGGTCATTTCTGTTACGACCGTTACAGCCATGTAATGTGTAACAATTCCCACTGTTACCTTATGTAACCATTTTTTAATACCTTGCCATGGATACTTTTGTAGGATTAGGATATCCAAAGTGAAAGAAGCCTTGAAAAAGATGAAGGAAAGCCCCTATGGTTGAATGGTGTAATGGTAGAGGTTTGGAAGTGTACAAGAGATACTAGTTTATTTAGTTGGCAAGTTCTTCAACAAGATTGTAAGATCGACCTAAGGTTAAGGTGTGAGGCAAATGTATTGGAAGTCAATTTGGATTTATGCCAAGAAGGTCAACCATTGAAGCTATTTTTCAACTCAAACATGAAACAATTGATGGAGAATTATAGGGAGTGGAAGAAAGATCTCCATATGGTTTTTATTGATTTAGAAAAAGCATATGATAGGTCCCTAGAGAGTTAATTTGGTGGATGTTGGCAGAAATAAAGGACTCTCAGGAGGAAATATTGACATGATTAAGGATGTGCATGAGGGAGGGGTAAAAAATGTGAGGACCACCAGTGAAGAGGAGTGATTTCCCTATTACTGTAGGCTTACACAACAGTTGGCATTGAACTTGGATCTTTTTGCATTGGTTATGGATGAGTTAACATTGCATTTACAAGAATAGGCCCCATAGTGTATGTTATTTGTAGATGACATAGTTTCGAAGCCAGGGAAGGGGTAAACACAAAGTTAAAACTATGGGGAGATGCTTCACAATCTAAAGGTTTTAAATTTAGTTGGACTAAAATAAAGTGTATAGGGTAAACACAATGCTAAAATAAAGTGTATAGGGTAAACTATGGTTTGGCCATGTGTAACGGGGACCATGAACTGCATTAGTCGGGAGGAATGGGTTAATTCAACTTGAAGGCTATGAAAGCGCAAGGAGAAGCCCAAAAGGATGTGGGGGTGGTAGAAAGAAACAACTTGATTACCTATTGTTTAACTAAGGATACGGTCCTCAATAGAGTGGAATGGTGGAATAGGATTTGTGTAGTAGACCCAAAGTAGTTGGGATAAGGCTTTGATGATGATAATGTAGGTATGTTCATAATTCATGTATGCAGAACATTAGCCTTCTTTTTTATGTGACAACAAGATGATGAATAAAAGGCAAGAAACTGACCGGAACAGGAAATGTGCTACCAAGCTGGACAACAACTTTCGATTGGTCCACCAATATTACACATTCTTTCGCCATGGAATCCACCACCTATTGCCAAGCACAAGAGAATCGCATCAATCAGGAATTAAAAAAGATCCATGCATGCATCCAACACTCCATGCTTGTAAGGGAACTGTTCAGACATTGAATTGAATTGAGTTTAATCTATGAGCACAATAGCTGATGGGTTGTTTTTTGAAGGTTAGTGAGCAAAGAAAAGAGGTAAAATATTTTGATGTCCTAGAACAGGTTTGAAAAGCGAACACTTAGGAGGAGATGTCTGCTAGGGAGGCTTGCTCCTTTCTCATAATGATCCTGACTGTCCATCTAATGGGCCCCAACTCCCATCATAGATGGCCGGCATAGAAAGAATCTTGCTACTTAGAGATTCTTGCCATACATGTGTTGGAATGTGGACCATCATTTTCTAACTCAATATGGATGCTGATCTCTACTCAGTGAGAGTTTGCCTTATGACCATCTAAGGTAGGTCCAACATGAATGGGATCATTAAATCACAAGGCAGAAAAAAACAAACCTCCCTAACATTACTCATCGTTGAGTGAATGCTTCCATTCGAAGGCCAACTGAAACAACTAACTGAAAGCATGACCATGCACCCAGAAAGAAGGAAACAATGCAAGCTCATTGTATTTTGGACTGTAGTTAATACTTTGACCTTCTAGCAGAGAGTAATTATCAGATCCCGGTGCATTAGGAGACGAATAGTGTCATGAGGTGCCTTATTTGTATAGGTAGGGCCCATGCTTTGACAATCCAGCTAGGTGATCTTATTCCCCACCATCAATGGAAGGTGCCACAAAAAAATCCTAGATTAGAAGATCCTAACCGTTCACGCAATGGCAAACAAATTGATGATTAAGGAAATATATATATATATATATATATATATATATATATATATATATATATATATATATATATAGAGAGAGAGAGAGAGAGAGAGAGAGAGAGAGAGAGAGAGAGAGATTAGAATGTGATAAATAATCATAACTTATCTTCTGACACATCAAGTTACCTTTTGCATTGTGTGAGCAGCTCCCCCACCCTGACAAGGTAAAACCATGAACCAATTTACAAAAAATGAAATATGAGAATAATAACAATGATTGTAGAGATTCTATGATGTTTGCATTACAAGAATGGACATCTACCTTTAATAAGTTCTTATTGACATCCACTTCATCTGCCCCATCAAATGCAATGTCAATGTGATTAATATCATTCAAATCAACCTGCAAGGCATGAGTCATTCCACGACATAATCATTTGAAACACAAAACATGTTAACTACTTACAATAGAATAAACACAGTGCCGATAATTGCAAAATCTAAGATCATGTTCAAGAAGAAAAAGGAATGTTCAACCCTTCCAAAAAAAGGAAAACAAAAAAGGAAAAAGGCCGTTCTACAGTATATGTACACCATGAGGGAACTTACAGTTTTTACGCCAAACTGTCTAGCAAGAACCCGTGACTGGTAGTTCGCTCCCACTCCAACGACATCTTTCAACTGAACAAGAATGTGGAAAAGGTACAACAAAACTTACGAATCTGGAAGATAAGTGCAGAGAAAGAGAGAGAGGAAACTCCATAATGATATTACTGGTTTGCATAGAAACAGTTGTGGGGCTGTGTAACGAGCCATCAAAGAAAGATGTCCGAGTAGCCATCCTTTTCTTAACGGGATATTTAGTGAGTGTTCTTTCAGTTCACAGTATTTTTGGTGTTCTTGCAGCAACACCAACTTTTTGGGAGAAAATATACGTCCCTTGGGATCCTTTTGCTTCAAGATTTTAGGAGTTCTATAGGACAATTTTACTTTATAATTAAGTTGGGCCAGCAGTAGGATTATTTTGCAAAATTTTAGATAGAAGTATGGGCAGGTTAGTTTATAACCAAGGGTTGAGATTTGGCATAGGTTCTCTAATGCTTTAGGTATAAGGAATACTAAAGGTGCATCAAGGCACAATTGCCAACATGTCAAACATGCCCTGTAACATTTTGAGATCCAAAACAATCATTAAGGGACCAGTCGTAAGCATGCTCTGTTGCATAAATCATACCAATGCAATCATCATATGGGCCACACTAATATGAGGAAAGTGGAGGGCGAGAAAGAAAATCACCAAGGTCCTATATTTAATGTCCATGTAGCTCACCTTTTAAGTGGACTAGCCTAGCTTTTGGGCTAGGGCCGTTCACCTTGAGCCTCACCCAGAACATAGCCTGGATCTGGCACAAATGTGCAACAATTCACCTCTTCAATTTCTCCTCTAATGGCTTCAACATTTCTCTTTATTTACATCTTTCAAAAGGAAATTTCTCTTTATGTATAAAGAGATGTAAAAGAGCATTTTCCACAGTTATGTTGTTACTTCTTGTTGGAAATTTAGTGGATGATTGGGTTATACATATGCTTTTGAAGTATTTTCCTCTTAAATGTATTGGTTTCCTTCAATGTTCCAATTCATTTATGGAAAGCTGCATTTTCACTTGAGTTTGTGTATTTGATGTGAATTGGAATCCAATTCACATCAAATACACCAAAAGGCACTTTTTTGAAATCATAGCAAAACCATGTGATGGATTCTGATTACCGTTGATTCACAAGTCATAATCATCTCTCCCACTCTCTCTCTTCTAAATAAAGGCTGCCAAACACAATTTGGTGGTTCTGATCAGTGTTCGCATTATCGGCGAAAAATCGATAATATCGCCAATATTATCGGTGTCGCTGGGTAATCGAAAACTATAACCCATTTTTTCGCCTCGCTTCCAGATATCGCCGATTTCTCGCCGATATTTTCGGTTTTTTGAAATTTCCTTAAAAAACACCGATAATTCCCTGTTCCCACCAACCACTGTAGCTAACTACCTTTTTTTTTGCGATAAAAAGGCAACATTTTCGGCGATAAAATCGTGAAATATAGAAAAATCTAAGAAAAAAGAAAATACCCGTTTTTTTCTCTGGCATCTGTGTGAGGAAGAATATTTCAGCTCCCCACAATCGTTGGATTGCAGATCGGCAACCATTCTTCAAGAGGTATGAATCAAACCCCAAAATAGTTCGGACTTTCCGTCGAAAAATCCTCCGATGGCGACTTCTCCGCGTTGCCAGCCTCGGAACGTGGCGTTATGGCTACGAAAATCCAGGGATGGGAGGAAATTTCGATTTTTAAGGATAGGAGGGAGAGCTTTTCGGGTTTGGGGGAAATGGGTTCTGTTTTAACCCTTAATAAGGGAGCGGATTGAGGGTGAGCTTGCGTGCGTACGAGCGCAGCACCCTCAATGTACTGACTAAACTCTGTGGGGCCCACATAGATGTATGTGTCATATCCATGCCGTCCATCCGTTTTTCCATATCATTCTAGGCATGCCAAAATTCAAGTATATCCAAAGCCCATGCAGACAGTGAACTACACTACAGGAATCAGTGTGAGTTGAATGTATACCGTTGAAAACTAATTGGGGTCCACACAAGTTTTGGATGAAGATTATATTTATGATTTACCTTCATCCATATATTTTTAACCTTATGAACGGATTGGATGAGAAATAAACATCATTTTGGGTCCTAGGAACGTTTCAATGGTGGACATCATTATTCCCACTGTTTCAGGTGGTGTGGTCCGCATAAGATTTTTTTGTGATAAAATTTTTGTCTGAACCAATAAAATGAGTGGAAAAAATGTATGGATGGTGTGGATAAGACATGTACATCCAAAGTGGGCCCAAAACAATTTGCTTATTATGAAAACATATACCGCTTAGTCGGTACGAAGCAATCTGATTTAAGTGGATTTGGTGTTACTCGGCTAACACCATGGTGGGTGCTACCCTTACAATGTGGGGTTCACCTTAATGAATTTTTTGTATAACCACACTGTTGATCTGTTTTTTGAGATTTTTTTAGGATGTATGACCAAAAATGATCCAGATCCAAGACTCAAGTGGGCTGCACTAAAGGAAAAGGTGGGTAGGGAAATTCCTACCGTTGAAACATCCCTGGGGTCCACAATGATGTTTATATGCCATCCATACCGTTCGTAATGTCATTCCTACTTGGATGAACTGAAAACACAAATATTAGCCTGATTAAAAACTTCTGTGGTCCCACGAATATTTCAACTGTGGACGTTCAATTCTCACGTTTTCGGCCCACTCGAGTCTAGGGTCCACCGTAATGTTTATTTGACATCCAACCTGATGATTAGGTCATATAGACCTAGATGAAGGTAGAAAACAAATATCAGCTTGATCCAAAACTTTTGTGGCCCCCACGAAGTTTTTAATGGTGGGAGTTCAATCAATACTTTCAAATGATGTGGTCCACTCGAGATTTCAATCTACCTCTTTTTTGGTATCATATAATAAAATAATATTAGAAAATTGATGGGCCACGTGGATGAAACAAATACATCATGGTAGGGCCCACAGAGCAGTGAACAGAAGCCACTTGCCCGTTGCTACTGGCATGGCAGTGTTACTAGCCAAACCGCGTCCCTTTCATGGGAATGATTAGTGACCACGGTAGCCCACACAAGACGGTACGGCCCTAACTGTGGGGCCCACTTTGATATATTTATTCTGTATCCACGCCGTCCATTCCAATTTTCCATATCATTTTAGGGCATTATCCCAAAGACAAAGTAGATCCAGTTATCAGGTGGATCATCCCATAGTAAACAGTGGCAGTTGGATGAAGGGAAAAAAATATTATGTTTTACCTGAGGTCGTATAATATTCATTGACCATCTAACCTGTTGATAAGTTCATACAGACTTGGATGAAGGGAGAAAAAATAAATATCAGCTTGATCCAATATTTTTGTAGCCCATAAAAGGATTTTAATGGTCAATGACCACTGTTTTGTATGTTTTTTGGACATACAATGCATACATTGAGGTGGGCCCTACAGTCATCCTTGGGCCCCATTAAATAAAAACTTATCATTTAATGTATTCTTTTTGTAATTTTTTTTATTCCTAAATATGCAAATGTGTGTATTTAGGCATTTCCTGGAGTTTCATTGAAAATTCCACCGATTTCCTCATGTTTCCCCCTTTTCCCCCACATTTCCGGTTATCGGCAATATTATCGACGATAACGATATTATATCTTTATCTCCGGCCAGCGAAACTTGTAGCGATACCGACAATGCGAACACTGGTTCTGATTACCAGATTTCTGGATACCAATGGATTCTAAGTACAGGCTGCCAAGCACAACTAGTGATTCCAATTCACATGGATTCCATGATAACTGCCAATGCATATCAAATACAAGCTACCAAATGACCCCTAAGAGAAATACATCAATTCGGTGTTCATCAGGAACAAAAAATATCGTGTACACCATCACTATGGTGCTTTGCATGTACACAAGCTCTTTACTCGATTATGAATGTAAATCTATTCCTCCATCATCATATAAGGTTTGGGAAGAGAAAGGGATTGACAGTAGACTCCCAAAAGAGAGAATAAAAAATTAGCCAAGAGGCTTTGATACCATGTAAAAATAGGAAGAAGAAGAGGAGAGAATATCCATTTTCTCCTCTAGAATTCTTTATTTATCTCCAAATGACAAAGATAATCTCCCATTTACAAAGAGATAATTACCAAAATAAATCAAATAACCAAAAGATATCTAAAAGAGAACTACGAGATATAAACCAATATGGTGTTCATTAGGCACACACAAGACTTGCAATACACGTACGTAGAGAGTTGTATGAAGAGGAGAAAATATCTAAATTGTTGATGTAGGGCGTGCCAGTGCCACAGATGCATTCTTAGCACAACTAGACCAAAAGAAGCCCGTACGAAAGTGGAAGTACTCCATCAGAACTTGGCCTAGTCCTACGTAGGGTAATGACGTAATTGGGCCCCAAGCGTGTCCGATTCGAAGAGATTCATTCTAGGTATGGAGAAATTGTATCAATCTCTATGTAACAGTGGTTCTGGGGTCAGCCAACCTCCACAACAAGTCGCGGATGTTCGTTTTGCGAAAAACGCTCGTCTTGAGGGTTAAAATCAAGATTTTAGGGAAATTTTAATACTTTTCGTCATTTCCATTTTTATCATATCTACCTATTCTTGCAATTTTCATATTTTCACCTTTTTAGAAGTTGCTTGTAATAATGTCAGAAATGCTCCTGTAGGGTTTTATTGGACGTTTCTATCTTTGGCAAATTAGCCATTTGGAGAGATGTTTTCAATTTTGGGTAATTTTTGAATTAGGGTTTTGGGTCATATATACAAGTGATGTAATCGAAAAGTTTTAGATTATTATTCAATAAAAATACTCAAATTCTCTCTCTAACTTCTTGTGAACTCAAGAACTCACCTTGTGGATTCAAGGTCTTGATTACTTGAGGAAGACAGTGATTTTCTTCATTGTTATTTCACGCTCTTCTCTACATCAATTGTCCTCCTTTAGAATCTTTTTAATAATGGGTAAAATTTGATTAAAAACATCGAAAAACAGAAGAGAGAGAAAAAAGTGCGAATAGTTAGCGGATTGCTCTGCAAGACAAATTGAGTAATACATTGGAGAGGAAAATTCTCTCAAGAACCACTGGCTACAATCGGAATCTCAGAAACCTCATAACTCGTTGCAAGAAAACCCCTCCTTGGGAAGCCTGTCTGCCCAATCGCTAGCCGACTTGTGAGTATGACGAATAAATGATACCAAAGGCAACAATGTCTCTGGCCTCATCCAAGTACCCAAAAACTCTCCAGGGGTAGATCCATAAACCAGCCATCTACTAACCCAAAATGAATCCCATTCCACCATCAGGGGGTTGAATCTATACATTGTTGGCAACTTCAATACTTGAAGCAACATTACTACTTCTACAACATTGGAGTCATTATTAAAGCCTAATGACCTGGAAAACTTGACGAAAGCCTCCCAAATATTGTTTCTTATAACTTATAATGCCTCACCTAGAATCATTTATTTATTATCTCCTTATTACAAAGATAATCTTCTATTTACAAAGAGATAATTAGCAAAACAAATCAAACAACTAAACGATATCTAAAAAATAACTAAGAGATATGCATCAATACGGTGTTCATTAGGAACACAAGATTTTGTACAGCATCAATATGGTGCTCTACATGTATAAGAAGAGTTATGTACTCTAACACTCCCCTTTAAGCTAAAACATGTATATAGTGCATACCCAGCTTGCTGATGAGTCTAGGAGCTATGGGAGAGGTAGGCTACACTTTCAATGACCCCTGAGGTATGAACAATTGGCATGTACGGTGGCTACCAGATGATCTAATAGCACTAGGGATTTGACCTGTTGGCTCTTTCGAGGGCTACAATGCTCCAATGGCAGAGATTTAATTGATGGCTCTTTTAGTGGCTTGATAATGATTCAACAACAAATCGGTAAGCTCTTTTTTCTCTTAGCCTTTGTTTGGCAAGCTACTAGGGTCCGGCTCCATGGCTCAGTAATAGACATGCCTCTATTTCAACACTGACCAGGGATAAAGTGCCCATGTGGTGTTAGTGGGTGTGTGAGTGTGTGGGGAGTGGGTGTGTGGGAAAAAAAAAAATTACTATATGTTTTCGATGAGATCTTTAATACTATCCTAGAAACATTCATGATTGATTTGCTAAAAAAGAAAAATTTATATTCTAACAATTGATAAGATCATATAAGTCTTACATTATGAACGCTTGATTCAAACATTGAAATTCTTTTGGATGGCACTAGTTCTTACTAGAAGCCCTAGAGAGATCTAAATTAGAGTAGTCTTATACCAATGATTTCAAAATAACGAGTGTTAAAGGATTGGAAGGGGGCGGTACCATGGTAGATGCCTAGGACAAAGTTCAAAATCTCCACCCCATTTAGGGCTTGGGGACTTATCCTGTATTGAGGGGAAGAGCGGAGCTCCAACCTAACGAATGGAGCGCCATCGCCGCTTACTAAGCGTTGGATGACGAATAATATCCATCAACCAATCATGGAATGGGCGCAGCAACCTCTGATTTATATGGTTGCTTTTCAACTAGCAAGCAATGGCTGAAAAGCCGTCACATGTTAGCGCGCCTATGAGTTTTTCAGCTTGCTTCAAAATGGCCTTTCAACGAAGCAATCAAGAGTTTATTGAGGCTCGTTTCTAAATAGAAGTGTTAGATCGAGTAAGAGTCACTGATGAATCCATCCACAAAGGGTGCCTTCATTTCACAGTACGACTCATGTATACACTCACCGATAGATCAGCTAACCCCCTAGCTGCTAAAGAGGATTACTAAGTGGCTTGGTAAGAATGAAGCACATCCAGAGATAGAGCAATGTTGGATAACCATTCAATTATGGTATAGTGGTCAAAGGATTGAATTAGGCCTGGGCCCTAAAGGGGACCTTTGAAAAGCGCAATGGCTTTTCATCCCCCCTTCTTTATTAAGGGCCCATCAAAGTCCTTAGTGGTATTAAAGGCCCGTTAGAGTCGGGTGATTTTCTCACCTACTATGGATCCCATACAACCTCCCATGAACTCAAAATCCATAACCCCAATTGCTATGGGAATGCCATTTAATTGACCTATGCCTTTTCAACCCTAAGGGAGGGGAATGTTGGCACCTACTCACACCAAGTTGTTATTACGGAGATGAGAGGGGTTAGCCATACTAAATGCGCAGTTGCGCACCTAGATAATATGTCAGCAATCAACCGAATTTGGATCGTATCTGGGCGGGATAATGACTCTCGAATAAAGAGGGATGCAACTGGCGAACTCCGGCTTCTAACTGCATTCTTTCCCGATCATTAGAGAAGAAAGGCTTGCCAGCTCTATCAAAGGCATATCCACGAAGATCACAATCATCGTTTGCTCACCAAGCCAACCGGGGGGGGAGGGTTGTTCATGGGAAAAAGAGGTATAGTGGGGATTTCATTGTTCATGTGTCACCTAAAAGGCATCAATCCTAGAGAAGGGATGGAAAGAGGAACAACTTCAATTTGCTAAGATTAGTTGGCCTGTCAGTGATAGAGTTGGACACGAGCTAAGCCAACTCGGTTAACTCGGCTCGAAAAAACTCGTGTTAACTCGACTCGTTGCTGAGTTCAAACTGAGTCAAGCTAAGCAGGTGTGGTTTGAAAAAAGAAAAACAAGTCAATCTCAAGCTGACCCTGGCTCGATTCGGCTCGACTCAAAACTCGGTTCGAGTTTGACTCGACTCAATTAGTTGGAATGGGATGTCGTTTAGTCCCACATCAAAAGAGAGCAAAGAATTGAGAAGGAAAACTCTCTATAAAAGCAAGTGGGGGTATCAATGGGCCTAGGGCTACCTTTGAGTCTAGATTTTGAACTATTTTAGGCCGAGCTTTTAAGTTGGGCCTATTTAAATTTTACTTTTTTTCAGGCTCAAATTCAACTCAAACTGGCTCGAACTCGGCTCAACCGAACCAAGCCGAGCATGCCATCCCAGCTCGAAGGCCAAGCCGAGTCAAGCTCGAGCCAGGGTTGTTGCTAGTCGAGCCGAGTTGAGCTAGGCCCAACTCGATTCGGTTTGGCTCGGTGTACAACTCTAGTCAGTGATAAGGGAAAGTTAATAGAGCTTGTCTGGCTCAACACATGCGATGTCCTTCCTAATTGAAGAATTCCCCCCTCCCCCCAAAGGGGCTTATCGCTGGGGCTTTAGCGAGTTTGATGTTACAAATAACAAGAGAACTATTAACAAGAAAAGATCTGGTGAAAGAAGAGGGTACAGGCTGAAATTGCGTCTTTTACTCACACTTGAGATGATATACATGTGGAAGCATAGAGCGGAGCTACTAAAACTATAGCTAAGTCCTAAAGGGGGGGGTGATTAGGACCTCTTTAAATCCTTTTAAAAACTCTTGCTTAATTAAAACTAATTAAAGCAAGAACACTTAGCTTCCAAGCTTAAGTGGGTCCAATCACATAGACTAGCAAAAGATTAAGCAATTAAGCTCCTAGTCTAAACACATAGATTATAAAAGATACAACATGTTGAGCTACTAATCAATGTGCAACATCTAGACTACAAATGATAATGCTAAACAAGCAACTAGTCTAGAAAGTAAAACTACAAGTTGTGTATGAGAATCTACCCATCATGCATAGCATACATTCCATTCAAGCATCCATATAATTAACAATTAAATAGACAATGCTAGAATAACAATGTGCTCAAATCAATCCCCAAAACAAGCATGTATAGTGGTTCGACTAATTGTCTACTCCACTCCTAGTTGTCGTTCCCAACTCATGAGAACACCGGATTTCACTATGACAGACGTTTTAAATCAGGTTAACCTCTCAACCTTTCACCGGAAGTTTTACACACATATTCACCTCTCAACCTAAACGGAAATTTTACAGGTTCATCTCTCAACCTAGGTGTTTAATCCGGTTCCATCCAACCAAGGTGTTTAACGGGTTCCACCTAACCCAAGAGTTTAAAGGTTCCTCCCAACCCTTCAATTCCAATCTAGGAACCTACAATGATTTCTCAGGCTAACCAATAACCTACACGCACACACTCATGTCAGTGGCTTCTCTTGGAGACTTGTTCGAGTTTGGGTCACAAACTCTCACACTCAATTCTATCCAAGAAAGAATGCAACCGGACTCTTACAATTGACACTTGTCGAATTGAGCCCCTTTCGTCACGCCACTTAGGTTGCTTGATCTTCGCTCTCCCGTGCTTCAATCAGCTCCCATTTGCTTCCCCCGATCTTGTTGCCAATGCTTTGCCAAGGCCTCAGCTCCAACGATCAGCTACCTTGCATTTAATGCTTTAAAGAGATGCCCAAGGTGCTAGGAGATGGGTTGAATCTTCTACAAATGGTTGAATGTTATAAGCTTGAAAGGATTCACCTATTTGGATATCTAGAGAGGTTCAGACAAAGGATCTACCTATGATGTAGGTGTCTAAAACATCTAGAGATCAAGAGAGAGCAAATTCATCTTCATTTGAGCGATTAAATGCTCCAACTTGTGATGAATTACATGGAAGATGACTTGGAATGGTTAGGATTGGAGCCTAATGGTAATGGCAATATGGGTGGCTTCTAATGCACTAAATTCTCTCTCTCTCTCTCTGATGCCCAAGAGTCAAGTTCCATTTATATAGAAAAGCTTCAAACGGTTAGAAAATGGGCACCAACGGGTAACTGTCGACCAGTTGCACAGAGCTCGCAACCGATTGCAATGGGCCAGCGATCGGTCGCAATTGAGCAGCGACCAATCTCAATTAAGGCCAGGGACACAGTTTGGTTGCTGTCCCAATTTAGCCATTTACGACCAGTCGACCAGGTGTGGCGACCGGTCGCATAAGGCCCAGCGACCATCGCATTTGATCAGCGACCGATCTCAAATGTGCAGGACTAGTGTTCAGTTGTTGTCCTGACTTGGGCCTCTGGTGACTGGTCGCATGGTGCTTGCAACCGGTCGCATAGTGCCTACGACCAGTCTTTGACCAATCGCCAGACACATGAATTTTGTTGTTTGGTCTGTTTGTTTACAGCAGTTCATGAACCTCTTCGGCCTTCTAATGGTTGGTCTTTTGGGACTCCTAAGGTCATTCTAAGATGAATAAAAGTTTACCTATGAGTCAGGTCATCTAGAGGTTTGGATTTGATTTAGGTTCAAGGGTTTTGGCTCATGAAGGCATCTCATTTATCTGTTTCTTCTTCCTTGATGCAGCTAGTCCACTTCTGTCTTCAGTCTTCATCTTCTTTGGGATCAACCAACAACTAGACACAATGACCTACGTAATTGACAAAAAAGGTGCACTAGTATGCCACAAAAAAGTGCACCTAACACAGGCTTGTATGTACACCTGCACCAAGCTTAGTAGGCATCTCCCTCTATAAAGATCCATATCCATATCTTATTGAGCGGGATCCTGATCTAGCTCTTAGTGATCCAGATCTATATCCACGGACTCCAATGCTTCAAATACTATGTATTGTGTACACCATCAGTATGGTGCTTTGCACTTACACAGAGAGTTGTGTGCTCTTAGTCTCTTACAAAATGTTCAGAGAGGCATTCTCCAAAAACTAAGTCAACTCATGTTCAGTGATTTTTAAAACCTTGAATTTCTTTAATCCCAAAAGTTAAAATTTTCAAAGAAACCAATTTGCATGCTCGTCTTTCAGAAGATACAAGGTTTCACTTACCATCCTTAGTTTTTTCTTTTCTTAATTGTTTATTAATTATGAATGTCTGTCAGCTGTAGAAACTAAAGTTGAACTTACCCAGCTAAACTGTACTTGTTCAAATTTACTGTTAAAAAAATTAACCCACTAACCATTTTTCATATGTTTAGTAACTTTGTAGTGTATGGAAGCCAACCAAAATCTACTTCTGATTGAAACTGTTAGTAGGGAGACTTGCCTTTGGACTGATAGAGTATTTGGGGCCGACGAGTAAAAAAAAAAAAGGCAAGTTATTGCTTTTCTGTTTTTTGCCCTGAAATAACTATACTTCTCCTTAAGCAAACCGCCTCATCTTAATTGTCTTCCTTTTCTCATTTTTTCTTATTTTCTCCAACTTGGGTGCGTGTGGCATCCAACCTGATCATGAGGATTACCTCATCATGAAAGTTGGAGACCACAAGAATCAGGTCTATCCAACCATCATGTGGGCCACCACATGAATTTGGAGGTTTTCCAACAGCTGTCCACTGTTTTCTGTGGTGATCCATGCCAAATAAATCACTCAAACGGAGAATTCCCAACATTTCAGTCAGTGACCCGACAAATAGGTTATTAAAAATGAATATAACCAATGGTTTACATTAATTGAAGAAAGGCCCAATATTCTAGAGTTAAAATCTTCCATTCTTGGGGGAAGATTGGTGCGGGTATCATACAGGGTGAGGCACATCATTGATCTGATAGATCGCAATGTGGATGGGAAATGCCTCAAATATCTTAGAGAATGGAAGGTCATGACCCCTCAATCAGTAGCAAACAAATAAATAGTTAAGGAAAATAATACAAGAATGGTTGGGCAGAAAATCCATTGGCTGGATGTCCAGGATTTTCTAATCTGAGAGATTTTCCGGCAATCACTATAAATGTTGGAGCCAATCAGATCAATGGTCTGAATCACTGAACCATGGACCTCTGTAATACAGATAGGTGTAACAAGACATCATTCACATCTGGTGCATTGTGACCCGAGTCATAAGTGAATGATCCACAAGTTAGCGCCTTTAGATATAGCTTGTGATTGTGGACATCTAGGTCAGGCAACATATTACACCATGATAAACAACGAGAAGTGATACAAATCAGTCAGTCTTATATATGACTGTCTAGATTCTGAATTTAGACAGTCAGATTCTGGATAGCGTGCTGATAGCTCACGAATGTATAGATGCAATAGAGGAAAGAAAAGCAGTCTCGTTTGTAAACTTGGCATCGAAAAGGCCTATGAGCATGTGGACTGAAAATTTTGGATTACATGCTCATGAGATTGGGTTGCGGCCTTAAGTGGAGGAGTTGGATTAAATCATGTGTCCAATCCCCTTCTTTCTCCATCTTGGTGAATGGTTCGCCTAAGGGCTATTTTCGGGCTTCTCGAGGATTGAGGCAGGGGGACCCTCTTTCCCCCTATCTTTTTGTTGTAATTGGGGAAGCGCTTTGCAGTATGTTGCGGAGGGGCAAGGAGTTTGGGCTTTTCCATGGTTTCAAGGTAGCCAGTGGGGGGCCTCAGATCTCTCATCTGCAATATGCAGATGATATGCTTCTCTTCTGTGAGGCAGAAGCAAGCGCAATGGACAACATTCGGAAGTTGACCATCTGCTTTGAGGCAGTCTCAGGGTTGAAGATTAATGTAGCAAAATCAGACCTTCTAGGCATTCATATTGATGAGGGAGATCTGCGATCTTTGGCTAATATCTTTGGGTGTAAGGCTGGTTCTTTTCCTTCTTCCTATCTCGGTTTGCCCCTTTGCGTTGGAAGGCCTCTGAAACATCCGTGGGACAAAGTGATAGAGAGAGTCGAGAGGTAACTGGCTGCATTGCATGTCTTTTTTTTTTTTTTGGGGGGGGGGGGGGGGCAGTTAACCCTTATCAAAACGGCTCAGTCTAACATGCCCATGTATTTTCTTTCTCTCTTCCGATGCCGGAAATCGGTTCTCGATGGGCTGGATGAACTGAGGAGACAATATTTGTGGAATGGTGCAAGTAAAGGGAGAAAATTTCATCTACTAAAGTGGGAAGAGGTATGTAGGCCGATTAATAAAGGGGGGGCAGGGTATCAAACCTTTGGGGGAGATGAACGCCGCCCTCTTGGGAAAATGGGTGTGGAGATTTGGAGTGGAGGAAGGGAAACTTTCGAGAACGGTTGTGGAAAGCAAGTACGGGACACTAGACAGGGGGCTGGTTCGTGAAACCTTCTTCTCTTTACAGGGCTTCGGCTATTTGGAAAGGGGTGGCAGCTACCGATCACTACATTCGTAGGGGCACATCCTTCTCTTTGGGAAATGGGAAGCGGATCCGCTTTTGGTTGGATGTGTGGTGCAGGGACCAGCAGTTGCAGGCTTTGTTCCCAAGGATTGCCCGCTTAGCCCTAGACAGATTCATTTGTGTCGCCAAGTGCGTCTCTGTTAGGGGACAAGAAACAATTTCGACGTCACCATGCCGTAGAGATCTTTTAGATGAAGAGATCATTGAATTCCTTAATCTGCAATGTTTGTTAAGGAATATGAGGTTTGATCCTCAAATGGAGGATTCTTTGGTGTGGTGTCGTAGTGCTTCGGGGAAGTTCTCGGTCAAATCGCTTTTTCATATGGTTACGAAGGTTCAGAATAGTCTATCGGGGCATCCGTTTCACCATTGGTTTTATGGGGTTCCTCCTCGTGTCGCGGTTTTTGTGTGGCTGGTTTGTCAGAAGTGCATTCTAACTATAGATAATCTTCAAAGAAGGTCGATGATCCTTTCGAACATTTGTGTCATGTGTTGTCAAATGAGGAGAAGATTGATCACATCTTCATTCTTTGTCCCATAGCTTATAAGGTGTGGTGCTTCTTCCTCTCAGCTCTCTGGTTGGCTTTGGTGATGACAAAGTCGGTGGATTGGCCTCCTTTGGATGTGGCATGGGGGAGGAGTTGGGAGGATCGGTAAATCTAGGGCGAGGATCCTCATTTTGGCAGTTTTTTGGGTGATTTGGAAAGCTAGGAATGATTTTTGCTTTAGGAATATTCGGGTGTTGGTTGAGGAGGTTATTAGTAGAACATCCTTGTATTTAGACTTGTGAGTGTGACTTGTCTGGGTTTGTATTCTTTGCTCGTTTTTTGTGAGCTTTCTTAATAAATTATCTGTTACCTCTCAAAAAAATATATGACTATCTAGTATTTGTTTATGCATTTGTAGGATATTGAAAGAAACACAAACTTTGTAGCAGAGAGCAGAAGAGACGGCTTAAAACAAGAGTTGGGTAGTTCTACTAACCTTTCCCTGTTTGATCAATTTTCCAAGTTCTTCAATCGCAAGGGATGCCGTGCTTCCTGTCCCCAGACCAATCACCATCCCAGATTTTACAAGTCCCATGGCCCTCTTTGCAAGAGCACGCTTCAAAGCATCCTGTGCTTCGGGAGTTGTCACTAAGAAATCAAGAAGAATGTTATGTCAATACCAACTTAAGGCTGGTTTTGGATGCACAAGTGCATTGAAGTGGACATCCAATTTAATCAAGAGGAGAAGACAAAATTGGATGATGTTTCAAAGTAAGGAAGTAGCCCTCAAATTGCAGTTGAGTTCCTTCCAAGTCCAACTTGAAAGTTAAATAACTGCATTTTGGGGCCAAAGTTTTAGTATTTCCAATTTACAATTGCGAATCAATTGCTCGTGTAACCAAACGTGGCCTAAAGCAGTGATGCAGATACAGGAAAAGACAAAAAATGGACAACAGTACAGTTTTAATGCAACAAACATACTTAAGATTCAATGTTCTTAAAGTCATTTTGGATTCTAAGATCATAAGACGGCTGAGATCATAAGATTTTATGACTTTATTTTTAAATATACAACAAATTTATTAAAAACTGACAAGAAGCGAGCAAAGAATAGAAAAGAAAAGCAAACTGAAAATAATATTACAATGGAAACATTGAGCGGAGATGGTGTGTTTATCAACTTTACATATGGAGAGATCATCCCAAGTCCCAACATGCAGTGATTGATCTTACGAATACAATCCTCAACTGAAACATCCCTATTATGGAAACAAAGATCATTTCTAGCCCCCAAATGACCCAAAAAATAGCCATGATTAGTAAGCACCACAATGCTTTTGTTGATTTCCCAACCCTACCCCCCAATGCGAAGCCCATAAAAGCATTTCTATAAGGATTACCCCCCAAGAGCCCATAAAAGCATTCCTAATAAGGATTAGAAAACACCACGACCATTTCTAGCGGCCGCCCCCCCCCCCCAAGAAGGGTCATTTGAGGGAACTAGAAATGATCATTGTTTCCATAATAGGGATGTTTCGGTTGAGGATTGTGTTCATAAGATCAATCATTACATGTTCGGATGGGCTCCATATGTAAAGTAGATAAACACTGACCATCTCCGCTCAATGTTTCCAATGTTTCAATCGTAATTTTATTTTCATTTTGCTTTTCTTTTCTATTCTTTGGTCGCTTCTTGTGAGTTTTGAATAAATTTGTTGTTATATTAATAAAAGAATAAAACATAATTAGGGAACAACAATCTACTGTTTTACCTGTCTATACATCACAATTCTGGCCAATCTAGGGAATTCATCAATGAAGTGATCTTCCAC
Organism: Liriodendron chinense; assembly: GCA_003013855.2. Lineage (NCBI taxonomy): Eukaryota > Viridiplantae > Streptophyta > Magnoliopsida > Magnoliales > Magnoliaceae > Liriodendron > Liriodendron chinense. Next base: position 3,249,717 of record PVNU02004155.1, on the reverse strand, counting down.
CACACCAAACATCATGCCAAAACCGAATTTTGTTCCCAGATCCAAATGAAAACAAAATTCATTGGCGAAACATGTGATCTATCAAGGCAATGGCTCTCGAAACATTAGAAGTGAAGAAGTCCCTGATACCTACCCCCATCCTTTGTCCACCGGTCTGCACACCTCTTTACAATTCAGAAGATGAAATTTTCCTCTATTATCCTTCCCACTCCAAAGAAAGTCTCCTCTTAATTTCTCCAATTTACTCAAAACTAATTTTGGGCATTTAAACAACGACATAAAATAAATTAAAATAAGATTTTTATGATTTTGTTTCACAAAATATAGAAAATATAAAATAATATTTTTAATGGTAAATATACAAAACAAAATTAAAATACAAAGAAGGGGGGATATGATCAGATCTTTTAAATTCTATCACACCACATCAGGATACATGCTACGTAATACCTTATCTGTTGTTGTTTAAAAACAAATAAAAAACACCTTTTTGGACTTCAAAGTTTGAAGTTCCAAAACTAAAAGAAAATACCACAACGAATGAGAGGTAAACACTCAAATCTTAATCAATGGCAATTAGCCTATCAATGACAGTTGCATTGACATCTTCAATTCTCTTATAATGGTCGATTTATCCATGTATGAAATGTTTTGAAGGTTCAAAACTCAAAAATGCCTCCCACAAGTGCGAGGAATGTCATTTAGGCTTAAAAGGCCCCAAATTACTTCTGAAAGGAAAAAAAAAATATAAGGAAAAAAAATTGCAATTTAATAGGCCATGGTTTTAAACCGCAACAATGATCCTTGTTTTTTTATTGAATCATAAGATTCATATCATGTATTGTAAGCTTTACCAATAAATCGTAGGATTCAATTAGGTTTTATTTGGAAGCAGATTTTAAATTAATATTCGAGTCGTTTTCCATAAATTTGAATTGGATCGTAAGACTTAAGAATTTAACAACAATTAAGAGTCATGCTGTTCATAACAAAATGTCTATTGATCAATTGGATTTGATATTAGTTTGATATTAATTTGATTATTAACTCCAATGCTAGGATATGCATCCAAATATGCCCTACCAAGAGGCTTTTATTAACATGGGAAACAAAGATACATTCCAAGCTGTGGTCTGGCATAGACCCTTGATCACATTCCTTGGAGAAAAACCCTTTGATTCAAAGGTAAAACCAAAGTTAACTAGTCTATTACATGGTATAGAATAGTGCAATGCAAATGATGCATAAGGTCCTAATCTATAGTCCTTTGTCTTCAGACTATCCAGATCATCGATCAAGCTGGGGAAACTTGTGATAGCCTTTGGCATTTAGGCGCCTCGTATAGCCAATTGGGCATCGAGATATTAGCAATAACGTGTATCACGTATCCAGAGAGGTGTCGGCTTCAGATAACCATATAACCTTGTGGCATAGACAAGCGTGAATCATTCCAGCATTGCCATGGGTCTCACATGCTAGAGAAGATGAAGAAAATGCACCCAACTGCATGTTAGCACCTGCCATCTGGTGACAGAATCCTAGCACCAAGCACTAAGGGTCTGAGCAGGGGCCAGGGAGTCATGCTAGGAAAGAATTGATCTATTGTCCTTGAACAATGATTGAGGGAGGTCTTTACGCCTGCTTGAGGGTTTTGCCAACATCCCCAAAGCTTTTAATTGACACGTGGGACTGCCCAATCAACAATTTGGACCATTCATTCAATAGTACCATTGGGAGCAAGACATGGTGTAAGAATCACACTAATCGGATGATCTTAACCCTATGAATGAGGTTGGGTCCCTACTCATGGCTTGGTGGTAGTCCCTAAGGGTTTCAACACTGAGGTCATGGGTTTGAGCAGTGATTGCAGTATCGATAATATTGGCCGATAGTATCAATATCGCTGGTCGGCCATACGAAACCCCCTTGGAGACACTAAAAATTCACATTATTCCTGTGCATCGACGATATTATCGGCCGATATCGATAATATCGTGCAATATATCGATATCGCATGAGATATTAGCAAAATATCGGCCGACATTGCAAAATATCGACGATACCTGGACGATATCATCCAGGTATCGTCCAGCCGCACAAGAGTCCCCCATGTTTTTGGAAAAAAAAATGATTTTTTGTTCGATTTTCTTCTAGTTTCTCCTCCATAAAAAATAAATAAATAAATCATAGGGCTTTCAGGCTCTCCGCCCCGAACCCCGGGCAGGGGCGCGCCACCCCTTGCACCCCCAGTGAGCTGACCATGTAGCTCGACCTGCGTAATAACTCTGCGGAAGGGGTCATATTTTGTTGAATCTAGTTAGCCACTTTCTAGGTTTTGTCGAGCCCCATATAGATCTAAGTCATATAGGGTAACTTGTATTGCGTTCAACTAGGATAGTTTAAATTGCATTTGGAGGATACCCAGTCAGTTGTATCATCCATAGGTATATTTCTCAACTCTCTAACTTGTTTTACTTTTTCAATGAATTGGTTGTGTTTTCATTAATGTTTTCTTACATTTATATATCTTATAGAATCAATTTAAACAATAGTTACATCAATTCAGTCAGATAGCACATGGCTTAGGATCCTTTTACAAAGGAACTCCATTATGTGGACTTTTTTTTTACACATTATGATTTAAATGTGTGTATTGAGGTCCATTTTAACAATCCCTGAAGTTTCATTGAAAAATTCAATCGATTTCTCAATGTTTCCCCATATTTCCCAAAAAGTGTGATACATTACGCGATACAACCAATATATCCCTAGCGATACACGATATGTATCTGTATCCCAAGGGTGCGAAACGTAACGCGATACCGATACTGGGAACACTGGGTTCGAGTACCCATGTTGCATGTGTGAGTGTGAGGGTGTGTGTGAAAAAAAAAACTATGAATGAGATCAATTTGTTCCGACTATCTATTTTTCACAAGCCATAGATTGCATGATTAGAATCAACGAACCAAAGTGCTACTTCTGAATCATAGATTCATAAGCAATCCGAAAGTGGGATCCATCAAATAGATGGTTCAAGATGATAATTGAACCTATTTTATTTCTCTGCTGAATCTTAACTGTCCATTTTCCATGCTATTCATTGGATGCTTAGGATCATCCGATTCACATCAATTTTGCAACATGGCTTGTCTCTAGTTGTATGAAAGAATAGACAGCCCGAATTGATGATTGTGTATCCCAAGTGGCACTTAAAAGCTTTGGGGATGTTGCATGCATCTTATGCATTATGATCCAGTGCAAATATTTTCATTATAATTATAGTGCAAAGGTTTATTGTGAGCCACTCTGTGATGGGTTAAAGACATCCACTCCGACCATCCCTTGTTCGGCCATGGGCCCAAAAATCAGGCTCAATTCATGACTCAGGGTGGTCCACATGAACAGGAATAGTTGGGAGGAGGACGCCCACCATTGATTTGGAATGGGCCCCACCCAAGTTTCAGAATGGTATGATTTTTTAACTTTGCCATCATCCAGGACAGATGTCAATACATCACGGTGGAGCCCACAACAACCATTTGCACTATACTATGGTGAAAACATTTGTGCTGGATGATTTTCAAACCTGAGACCTCAATGTTTAAACCGCTGTCTACCATTGAGCAATTTGCTCAAACCCAAAATCTGTGCTTTCAGTGGGCTGGCCTAGCCCGTTGGACTTTTGGGACTGGCCTACCTCGGGCCAAGCTTGGGCTGGAGTATCAGACCCAAGGGCCAGGTTTGCGATAAAAATTCAGACCCGTTTCTCAATCAGCCTGGTTTCATCTAAAACAGCCTCTCAGTGGCATAAGTCCAGCCTGGCCTGGCCCATTATATACTATTATGAAAAAATTCTCACTTAGTGTAGCCTGTGATCCACCTAAGAAACACTTGGGCTCGGGCTGAACTACTTTGGCTCATCAAAGGCCTATGTTCAACAATTCGGGTTGGGCTTGGACAGAGCTAGGCCCCATCTCTAACCTGGCCTGTTGACACCTCTACCCAAAACCATATATTTCAATTGAATCCAATCAAAACTATAAAAACCCAAACCAGATGCAAAAACTTGCCCATGATACAACACGAATTGCCCAATACAAGCAATATCTTCATGTAAATCCTTGAAAACTGCCACATGCCAATCAGAAGTTATTAAAAAGTTAAATAAATAAATCCGTTTAAAAAAATGAATTCCCTGCAAAAACAACCAACATTTCCACGTAAATCCCAAAAACCACCAAATTTCAATTGTGAATTAGAAAACCCAAATCATATAAAATCCAGAATTCAAAACCAACCACAAATTCCCAAAACAACAAATACTTCCACAATTCCCAATTTCTGAAAATTCAAAAATTTCAGAAAACAACCAAAATAAAAATTAAAAAGAACTAATCTTTCAACGATCAAAATAAATTTAAAAAAAATACGAAAAATAGGGTTTTGAGAATTACCACTTTGGGAGGACTGCAGAAATGGATAAGCTTAAACCCCTGGTCTTGAAATCATAGGATTTTCTTCCTTTCTTGGTAGAAATGGATTTCGGGTATGACAGGGAATTGAATGCGATTGCTCCTTGCATTGCAGAATCTGCTGAAAATTAGAATTTTCGATTGCCAAATTGGAAGAAAACTAGGATTCAGCGGATTGAAAAGCGTTGATGAAAAGGAGCAGAAAAGCTGAAAAAGATTGCAGGGTTTAAAGAGGGGTTCTCGGTCAAAATAGCACTGACCTTTTATGAAATAACAGAATTAGCCCCTGCCCTCAATCTCAGTAATTGTAGCCCCCTAACATTTCTTTGGACCATTTTGCCCCTTTTCCAGGCAAGGCTCCGATGAGAGTGAGACACATGCCACTCCGATGATAAAGTCTCATGGCACTCTAATTTGACACATGGCTCTCCCATAAGACAATCTTGCGGCACTTCAATGAGACATGACTCTCCAATTAGACATGGCTCTCCTATTAGACACATGGCACCCGATGATACATGACACTCTTATAAGACACATTGCTCTCTCATAAGAATGTCTCATGGCACTCTGATGACACATGGCTCGATTAGATACATGGCACTCCAATGATGCACATGGCACTTTTATGACATAGTCTTATGTCACTCCGATGAAACACATGGCTCTCCAATTAGACATATGGCATTTTGATGATACTCATGGCTCCGATGAGATAGCATGGTTTTCCAATGACACGGCCTCATGGCTCTTCCACGAGACATGGCTCGCTAATGAGATACATGATCTTTTAAATTTCGAGAAATTTGTTGGCATACATAATCAGAAACAAAATGGTCCGAAGAAAATCTAAAAACAGTACTAGAAGCTTACAGTTATTGAAATTGAGGACAAGGGCTATTTTTCAAGTCAATGCTATTTTGCACGGAGACCCTTTAACGGGTCTGACTTCTGAAATGATTAGTGATTACAAACAATAGTTGTATCATAACTTACAATGCATCCTCTTTTCCCATTCAAATTTTCATTTTCGTGAAATATCCTATCCGTAGAAAAGGTTACACTCACTGTTCTGATCACTAATTATGAAAATTATCTCATTTAATCATGGATGGGCCACACCGTTTACTAAGTCTTAACATCGTTTGTATTGAAGTTGTTTCTATATCTATGGGTGGATCAAAGCAATTTTCATATAAGATGATGATCATGGTGTGTCCCACCTTTTCTACAGATAGGATATGATATGGATGACACGTTGGCTGTAAAATTCTGGACGTATTGTACATTACGATACAGCTTTGTATCCGAGACGGGGGATAATAGTTGAAAAATCCCTGATATATGATGTCGCTTGTGATGTTAGCCCCCTTATTAAAGCCCTTTATTTATCTAGCCCTTGGAAACTGTTGGACTTTTTCCAAATGCCCATCCTACCCAAAATGCCCATCTGCCCAGCCCAGCCGTCCTCATGTACCACTACAGTAGAACTTGAAAGTTGGAAAGGTCTTTTGAGAATGGGGTGTGGGCCCACTAAATCAATGATTGGGGCCACCCACAAGTCACTCTGATCTTTTCACTTTAATGGAATAGTCGTGAACCCACAGTAGGGTCATTTAAAAAAATGAAGTTTTTTTGTGGTCCACACCTGCATTAATGTTGTGAATTAATTATGCATTGTTTCCTTCAGTGTGGTCCATCTATGATGAGTTTTGCCCTTAAACTTGGATAGATGACATGAAATTAAAACCCCGTTCATATGGATGACTTGGATATGCTCTAAAATCATCCAGTAAGCCCCACATAAGACGTGGGATGGGTTCAATAGATGGGTTCCTGGCACGAGAAATGCCATTTGGGCGTTAGGACCGTTGCCACCTTTGTGAGACCCACTGCGATAAGCTTCTGACGTGCATCCAGCATCATACCCTCCATTCCAACAAGCTTCTAGGTATTTTGTTTTTAAGATTTTTTGTCACAATCTCCAACATAAAAGCTATGATGGCCAAATGTCAGTTTAAGTTAGGATAAATAGTGGCTTTTTTTGTGGGTATCAATGATGCGAATTTATGAAAGGGAAGAGGGTGTGGTGGTTCCCTTTACTTTTTTTTTAAGTTCATGGATATGAAAGGTGAGAGCTTGTAAATGTGGTAGATTTCGTAATGAAATAATGTTGTAATGAATGAATTTTGAAACGAAATAATGGTGTAATGGATGAACGTGATGAATGTTGAAATTGATGAATGTTGAAATGGATGAACGGTCATAACTATCATAACTCCATATGGGTTGCAGATCCCACAAAAATGGGTTTACTTTTAGGCAATCAAATTGTGTCCAAATGAGGTGTGTCCAAAGTCATTTGTAAGTTCATCAAGTTACCTTTCCAACAAGTACAATATCACCTAAATTTAATATATAACGAGGAAGTTATGATCATTTTCGTCAAATCTGCGAATGACAGTGATTCCAAAGCCATTTGAAAGTTCATCAAATTATCTTTCCAACAAGTACAATATCAACCAAATCGGATATATAACAAGGGAGTTATGACCGTTTTCATCGGATTTACAAATGATAGTGACTTTGGGCCCACTTTTGGACAATTAAAATGATGCCCAAATGAGGTGATTCCAAACTCATATGAAATTTCATCAAATTACCTTTTCAACAAGTACAAGATCACCAAAATCAGACATGTAACGAGAGAGTTATGACCGTTTTCGCCGAGTGACACTGAACATCACTGATAGACACCGATTGTCGCTAATATTCACTGACCGTCGCTAATAATTGATGTTTACTAACCATCACCAATCGCCAATACTCACCAACGACAATGAGTATCGACGAACGACAGCCCACTTTTGGGTAATCAAAATTGTTCCAAATTCATTTGAAAGTTCATCAAATTACATTTTCAATAAGTACAAGATTTCCCAAATCGAACTTGTAACGAGGAAGTTATGACCATTTTCGCCGATTGACATTGATCATCGCCGATATTCACTGACTGTCGTCGATCACCGATGTTCACTGACCATCATCGATACTCACTAACCTGTCATCGATACTCTGTAAGTATTAGTGATGGTCAGCGTCAATCAATGAAAACGGTCATAACTCTCTCGTTACATGTCTGATTTAGGTGATCTTATACTTGTTGGAAAGGTAATTTGATGAACTTTAAAATGACTTTGGAATCACCTCATTTGGACACCATTTTGATTGCCCTAAAGTGGGGCCAAAGTCACTGTCATTCGTCAATACTCACATTAAAAGTGGGGTCAAAGTCACTGTTGTTTGTCGATACTCACATCAAAAGTGGGGCCAAAGTCACTATCGTTTCTCGGTACACATTAAAAGTAGGGGCCAAAGTCACTGTTGTTTGTCGATACTCACCGTTGTTCACCGATCTGATGAAAATGATCATAACTCCCTCGTTACACGTCCGTTTAGTTAATCTTATACTTGTTGGAATGGTAATTTGATGAAATTTCAAATGGATTTGGAATCACCTCATTTGGATACTAATTGACTGCCCAAAAGTGGGCCCATTTTCATGGGATGCAACCCTACATGAAGTCATGACTATTCATCCATTTTAACATTCTTCCTCTACAACATTCATCAATTGCAACATTTATCACATTCATCCATTACAACATTCTTCCATTTCAAAATTCATCCACTCCAACATTCTTTCATATAAAATTCATCCCTTTCAAAAACTTCAACCATTCATACTCATAAAAAAAAATTATAAAGGGAACCAACCACCAAACCCTTTTCCCTTTCATAAACTCGCATCATTAATACCCACCAAGAAAAAAAAAAAAAAAAAACCACTATTATCCTAACCTAGACCCACCTTTAGCCGTCATAGCTTCTACGTAAAGATTGTAGTCGAAAATCTTAAGAAAAAAAAAAAAACTCAATAACTCACTGGAATAGAGGGAATGGTGTTGGATGCATGCCTGAAGCTTGCCAGAGTGGGTCCCACAAAGGTGGCAAACATCCTAATGGCCACATGACCTTTCCCGCATAAGGGACCCATCTATTAAACCCATCATACATCTTATGTGGAGTCCATTTGATAGTCTTGAAGTAGATCCAAGCCGTCCCTATGAATGAGGCTTTATGAACCACACTAGAGGAAATGGTACGGAATTAGCTCATAACACTAATGCATGTATGGGGCACAAAAAACTCTAATTTTTTTTAAATGACCTTACTATGGGTTTATGACTGTCCGATTAAAGTGAACAGATCATATCAGCCGAGGGTGTGGGCCCATTAGCCAAGGGTGTGGGCCCCCAATTATTAATTTAGTGGGCCGTACCCTCGTTCTCAAAAGACTCCCTCAACTTACGTGTTTTGTGCAGCCGTATGAGAGGATGGTTGGGCAGAGTGGATTTTGGTATAGGAAAAAGGCCAACAGTTCTCAAGGGACTAGATAAATAAAGGGTTCTGATAAGGGGGGCCAAAGTCATAATGACATCATATCAAGGCTTTTTCCACTGTTCCCATGTATGCGGGGTTGAATTCATTCGAGAAAAGATGAAGCGATTTGTAGGTAGGGGTTTTAATGGACCGGGTTGACTCGACAGGCTTTTCAGGCTTGGCTTGCCTTAGGCCGGGCTTGGACTAGAGTATCAGGCCCGTGGGTCGGGTTCAGGCCTAAAGTATAAGCCCATTTTTAAAAGAGCCGGGCTTGAACTGGGCTGTTCAAAAGCCCGACCCGAATATATATTTTTTAATTTAAAATTTAAATTAAAATGTTTTCCCTCCTTTAATAATTTAAAATTTTATACAAATTTTTCCTAAAAATCCATCTCCCTCCTAAATCTCTTTTTATTTTCTATAATGTTGGTGATAATTTTTCATATACGAAGAAGCGAGGGATTGAAGGATAATTTCTCTCTCTATGTTGAAGGCCGAGCTCAGGCTAGGGCCGGGTACGGGCTGGACCCTGCATCTGTATCTTGGGTAGGCCTTGGGCTAAGCTATTGTGGCCCGTCACAGGTCCGGGCTGGGTTTGGGTTGAAAGAGGCAGGGCCGTGCTTGGACAGAGCTTGGACCGGCCCTAACCCGGCCCATTGACACCCCTATTTGCGGGAGATGTGACTAAGGAGGCGATTCGTGACTACGAGTGGGAGTTGGGATTCAGTAATGGCGCCTCGAGTACCGAGGTCGGTACTAGTGCATGGGGCGCAACTTAGGTGAGACCCCGGAACCAGCGAAGTGGGTGGGACCTTGACGTGGCACATCAGGATTGATCCACCTGGGCGGACGCGTGTGAGAGAGCCACACTGTGAGGGACGGCATCAGCTAACGGCCGTTACCTGGCTCCGCCTCTCCCTCTTATTTCTCTCCCCGCAGTCGTTGGCCGCCTCTTCCTCTCGCTCTCCCACGTACCCCCTCATGAGAGTCTCATGGAGAGATCCTGTACAGACACGGTTTAGCTACTGATAGGTGGAGTAGCGATCTAGCTACTGAAGTGACATCACCAACTTCTGTGGGCCCCACTATGATGTATGTGTTGTATCCACACCGTCCATCCATTTGGAGAGTTTATTTTAGGACATGAGATAAAGAATTAGTCAGATCCTAAAGCTTAAGTGGACCCCACCAAAGAAAACAGTGGGGCTTGATCTCCTACCATTAAAATCTTCTTAGGGTCACAGAAGTTCTCGATCAAGTTGATATTTGTGTTTTCCCTTCCTCAATGTCTGTGTGAACTTTTGAACAGGTTGGATCTCCAATAAACATCATAGTGGGCCCTAGGAAGGTTTCAACGGTTGTGTCACTGTCCCCACCTGTTTTCTTTGGTGGGGTCCACTTGAGCTTTGGATCTGTCTCATTCTTTAGCTCATGCCCTAAAATGATCTCTCCAAATGAATGGACGGTGTGGATACAACACATATATCATGGTGGGCCCCACAGAAGTTGTTGACGTCACTTCAATAGCTGGATAGCTACTCAACATGTCAGTAAGCTAATCCGTGTCCATCTTATCCTCTCTCTCTCTCAGTCCAACAATGGCAGCGGGAGCACCCCAACCCATTTTTTTTTTTCCCGATTAACTTTAGTTGTGAATTATTTTTTAACAAAAGAAAGGCCTCCCGATAAATAAATAAAAAAAACTCTAACATTATGGATTTTTTCGTATAGAAAAAAGAACCCAAATTCTGAAAATTACATAATATATTACCTAAAATATAAATATTTTTATTCAAATTCTAAAAAATCTTTTAAAAAAATCGTGTAGATTTTCAAGAATTTAGGTTCTTCTTTTTTCCTATAGAAGTTAGGGTGATTTAGAATGGATGTTTGGATTCTTTTTCAAGATATAGTTTGTGTTTTTTATGTGAAAATTTTATTCAATATATATTTTCAGAATTCAAATAAAAATTTCACATAATAAAAATCTATAAGTGATGGAATTTATTATGTCATTTACAGGATTTTAAGTTTTTTTTTCTTATATAAAAAAGTCTTAAATTAGAGATTTTTTTTTTATTCAAAAGCCTTTTTTGTTAAAAAATGATTGACCACCAAAGCTAACTTGAAAAAAACAAAAATTAATATGAGAAAAAAAAAGACCAAAGTGGGGGTGCTCTCTCTCAAGTGTTACTCAAAGAGAGAGATGGCAAGAGAGAACTAGGAGAGGGAGAGAGAGTACAGGATCTCTCCTCTCTCACGACAGCCACGAGGGAGAGGAAGAGACGGCCATCCTTATGGGGAGAGAGAAATGAGAAGGAGAGGCGGAGTGCAAATGATGGTAACGGCCGTTTAGATGATGCCGTCCCTCGTGTGTGTCTCTCTCGCACGCGCCCGCCAAGTGGACCAATCTTGATGCGCCACGTCAGTATCCCACCCACTTCGCTGGTTCCGGGGTCTCACCTAAGTCGCGCCCTAGTGCATGGTAGGTGCTCTGTGGGCCCCACTGTGATGTATGCGTTTTATCCACACCACCCATCAATTTTCTAGATCATTTTATGTTATGAGATCCAAATCTCAGGTGGACCACACTATAGGATAAAGTGTAAATGAATGACGATCATTAAAAACTTCTTGGGGGCAATAAAAGCTTTGGAGCAAGTTGATATTTGTGTTTTCCTTCATCCAGTTCCGTGTGACCTTATCAACAGGTTGGGTGGCAAGTAAACATCACAGTGAGCCTTAGGAAGTTTTTAATGGCAGGGATTCAATCACTGTTGTTTCATGTGGTGTGGTCCACCTGAATTTGGGTCTGCCTCATTTTTGGCCTCATGCCCCAAAACGAGCTGTAGAAATGAATGGATGGTGTGGATAAAACACATAAATCATGGTGGGGCCCACAAGTCGATGCTGGACGGGTCGCTACCGAATCAAAGTCCAGGAAGATCGGGCCATTCATCATCTATGCCAGGCTTGAAAATACACGGTCCCGATGACCAGGCTGGTTTACTCATCGATGAGCCACACTTTTATGTTGAATGTGGGCTGTTGGCCATTTCTATCCAACCATCCGTCTTTCGGAACACGTCTGACCCATTTGGTGAGTTTGCAGACTTTCCTTTTGGATGAGTATTGGCTGCAACCCCAGAAGCTAGGTGGGGCCCAACGAATCTTTGTGAAAAATCCACCCGTACATGCATTTTACGAAGAGCCCAAAAATGAGTGGATCCAAAACTAAAGTGGGCCACACGACAAAGAAAAGTGGGGAGGGAAATGCTTACCACTAAAACCTTCATGGCCCACCTTGATGTTTAGGTGCCATCCAAACCGTTCATAAGGTTATTCCCACTTGAATGAACTGAAAATATAAAAATATTAGCCTGATACATAACTTTTGTGACCCCAGCTTGATACATAACTTTTGTGGGCCAGCTAATGTTTCAATTGTGGGTGTTCAATCCTCACTATTTCTTGTCGTACAGCTCACTTGAGTTTTGAATATGATTCATTTTTAGCCTTATGTCATAACATGATCGGGAAAAATGGATGAAGGGAGTAGATTTCTCCCAAAGATCATGGTGTGCCCCAAGCAATCCAAACGTGGATTGAACATGATGTCATGAAGTTCCCGCGTGGGAAGCTCTACGGGGCCCACCATGATGTTTGTGAGAAATCCACCCCTCATCGGTTTTGTCAGCTCATCTTAGCATATGTACCCAAAAATAGGCTAGATCCAAAATCCAAGTGGACCACACCATAGGAAAAAGTGGGGAGGGAAGTGTCTACCATTGAAACCTGCCTAAAGTCTACCATGTTTCCGCAATTCAATCAAACATGAGGCCAAGCATGTTAGCGAGGGTCTGTATTCAATTAATGTGTACGATTAGGATAATGCGGGCATACTCAACTTGATTTTGATTGAACGTTGATGGATCGTTTAAGACCGAATTATAGGACTCAACCACCATCTCAATCACAGTTGTAGTAGCGATCATGCGATTTGCAAAGGGTTAGAGGTTAGTCCTTCTTGATGGATTCTTTTTGCCTTGTGTCTTAAGGACTTGTTCTTTCACCAGTAATTACAGCCTATGTATTTCTCAATGGAACGAAGACGGACAGATCCATAACAGAAGAGGCTAAAAACAATATTGACTTTATTAAATTATAATTAATGTTGGATACAATTGACAAATAAACAAATAAACTAGAGAATAAAAATAAAAGACGAGATATAAATACTTGAGTCGCCTATGTGGACAGACAATTTTGGTGGATGGTTAGCAAGATGTAACGGGAGTTTGATCTTCTAAATAGGACTCAATTGATCAGGATCCAACAATGGAACGTTACAGATACTTATGCTACTTCTAAGCATACTGCAGTGATGGTGCTAGACAATAACGTTCTAAGCTAACTTAAACCTCAAAAGTTATATAGCTATAGACACCCCATCCTGAGGTGACGAGTTGATTGTATTAGGACCGTTTCGATGACTAATCAAACCCCAATGTAACGCTCCAGATTTTCGAGATTTATTTGAAACTTTTTGAAAATTTATTTTTAATTTATTTTTTATTAATTATCGTACATTTACTGTTGATTTGCGAATAGCGGGACATCCGTAGGAAATCCGATAGGGGACCCTTTACAAAAGTTGCTTAGAATGATCCCATAAACATCGTAGAAAGATCAGATTTAAAAAATCACGCACTTTTTAGATAATTATGAAAATGCCATTAGTTAAACTTAAGTTAAGATGCCATTTTTAAGTATTATAGTTTCTGACAATCACTTTCACGTAAAACCCTGGATTTAAGCTTTTGGGCATATATTAACCATACATGTCAAATTTCAGCTCTTAAATCATAGTAGAAGTGGTCCAATTGTCAAATCAGCGCCCTTAACCCTTGATTTTCATCTCCATCGAGTGAGGAAAAGTAGATGGTTAGTCGTAGTCGAATATTTCTCTTCATATGAGTTACTTAGATCGTCTTTATCATGGACCAATAGTGTGATTTGAGTGCCCCACCTTGATAAGCATCTTTCTTATGCGCGATTCTATAAATTAAGGAGTTACCAACTCTTTTTAAATATGAACCTTTCAATTTACCCACTTCTCACCATCAATCGCTTCTCAAATTTAGACCACTTATTATAATCATATGACTACGAGTTTACACAAAATTTGGACTCCGATCTATAATCCTACACCGTTGAACCACAAAGCCAGCCCCTTCCTTTTCCGCCAAAAATTGAAATTTCAGATCTAGGCATTTCTCACCATCAATCAACTACTAAATTTTGTACAATTGTTTGCCTATCATGACTACATATTTTTCCAAAATTTGGGCCCTGATCATCAAGCGTAGACCGTTAATTGAGATCTAGCTCATTTTAGCACCCGTTAGGCCATTTTCAAGGATCGGCCAATCTAGAATGTGGATCATCAAGAAATTTACGTATTATGACTCTACTCTTCGAGCTTAATAAGATGAACAGATTAGAATTGATCATAGATCATCCGAATATTAAGATTTGAGAAACCCACCTCAAGAAGTTATTACACAAGACCTCGCGTGCACATCCCTCTCCATATTTCTACTACGCACCTCCAAATCCTTCTCCTAACCCTAACCTCCATGCCCTAGAGAGAGAGAGAGAGAGAGAGAGAGAAGAGAGTTCTTTCTCATATTTTTCCAGCGACTAGGATCTTCTACAATTCTCTTCTTCTAAGTCCATCCTAAGGTGAGGATTTTCCTTCAAGCCTTTCATTAATAATATTATAATTATCATAAGTTTCTTTTGTGGCATGTGAAGTTGTTTTGTTTTGAATTGCTGATCCATATAACATGAAGTTTAATGTAGGATTTGTAATGAATATCATTATATAATGATGTGATTCATTGTTTAGATTTTTTATTAAGAAGCATGTGTATTTGTGTTATTTATCTTTGTGAAATCTATGCCCTTATTTTCTTAATCTGTGTTTTATAAGTAACATTGGTTTTCATATTGTGATATGAAATATGTGTATAAGATCATCATATGGACATCCCATTATTGTATACTCTTTGTCCCTAAGTTGGTAAAATTATTTGATGTAGAGAGATGGAACCCGTGAGAGGTGTCCATGATGGAAGAATATCTCTTGATTTAACTGAGAGAATGAAGTGATTGTTTGTTAATGGATCCTTACATGTACATGATGCTTGATTGGATCCATTTACATTACACGAGTATTTTAATGAATTTGGTCATGATGTACAACATTGGCTTTTTGGGACATGATGAAATCATAAAACGGGACAATGAGTGGACACTAATGGTATACAAATTCTCATGAGCCGGGGTTAGGTGCTATGGACACTAATCTCGTGCTGTCGGCCTATGCTGGGTCACATGTGACTCCCCATAGTGACTATTGAGCTTTATTTAAATTGGTTGTATGCGAAAACACTTAAATAAAGGTGAAACTAAAGTCATGCATTCACTTGGCTCTATGTGGGTGTACGGAATTGAGAATAGGCTAGAGCGTCCTACTTCTCCCTACACTGTCACGTGTAGATTTGGGCTATGAGCGTCCCATTTCTCACGTGGTCGGGCAAAACTATGGGCTTGTGCGTCCCAGGAACCTCTGGTGACTAGTGGCTAGCGTGAAGTCAGTAACAGGGAGTCTCCCACTTCATGTATTGTGATTCTAGCCAGGGTGCCTTAGCCAGAGCATGCATTCCATGCATCGCATTAACAAAGATTTTTACTTGATTGTTTTACTTGAATAAAGATATTATTGTGTTGCGTTACTCTGAGTTTTATACATTGTTATTCTTGATAGTCTTGGAGGAAATATTTCCCACTATGATAGCGTTTAACGCTATCCCAAACACAATTTAGATGATGCAGGTGAAGATCCAGGTAATGAACCCGATTTTCAAGGAAAAGAGTTCGATGGTTCGTACGATCACATGGCGGATGACGATGTTGGAGAAACTTAGTTGATGTTTTCATTTATTAAATATTTCTTTGAGTAGTTGATACATTTATGGAAATGTAATAAGTCTTTAAGAGAAGACATGGTTTTATATTTTAATTAATCAGTATGGATATTGGTTGGTTTCCTTATTTAAACATTGATGATGACGTAGTAAGTTTGATAGAATAAGATGATAATTGTTTCCGCCATTGTGCTTGAATACTATATTTTATTATTTGACAAATTAATTATTCCATAAATTACTTGGGAATTCGGCCGTCGTATTATACACGAGAGTCGAAAATCTCGGGTCGTTACACCCAATCTAGCCTATGATCCAAATCCTAAACATTAATATTAACCTTAACCCAGAACTCTAAGTTCTAGAAGCCTAAGCCTCAGAAATCCCGAAATCTGACTCCTCGAGTTAGCTCACCGAGTCAATTCATTGATTCATGTTAAGTCAGCCCATTGAGTCAAAACCTAGTCAAACTCATCGGGTGAAAACTAACTCTAAGCCAATCTAAAACCAAGTCCAAACCCATAGGCCCATTAGAGGTCTGAAATAACTTCAGCAAATAAACCCCAAACTAATCGGAGCTCCCATAATCTTGTAGGAGACCACTTGCCAAAGCAGGAGGCAGACTGTGGCCTGGGTGGTGGGTTACCCACCGCCTGCCATGTGGCACACCTCCTGCCTTGGAAGGAGGTCTCCAACACATGTGAGAATTATCTTCTCCAACTGGTAATCATGTGGGGGTTGTGAAAAATCCTCTATGAACTTCATTGAGCCCAAAATTACCATTTTGCCAATCGATTCAACCATCCAGATCGCGTTATATGACAGTTTGTAATCCCATCCATCAAACTCTATTCCAACCTTGAGCTTCCCCAAAATTATAAAAAAATTGGGTTTGGGGGCTATCCCCTTCTAATTTCAATCATCCAGTAATTTTAGAAAATTCAAATCATCTAGTAGAGTCAATCATCCCTCATAACCAAACACACATCCTCAAGCATTTAAAAAACTCTTAAGCTTTTAACCATCTTGCCTATCCCATCCCTTTACCAAGGAGTGGTGAGAGCGATAGGAAAGAGTCTGGCTTAGGCCGAGCCCAATCAAGCCCAGCCTTCAGCCTTATGAGCCATCCATCCTCGATCTAAGCCACTTAACTCAGCCCTCGAGACACTACTGTCCATCCAACCGTCTAATCTTTGATCAACTTCATTTATCCCAATATTAGCATTGTGCAACAACCATTCCCTTCTCAACCCCCTTACTCGTCACATCTATTAGTATTGCATCCCATAACACTGCTTACCTAATTGACTTAAAGTGTATGCTATGTGGCTTATCGATATAATAAGATCATACCCATCAGAAACTTTGGTTGATTAGCTCACACTTCGGCAAATGGAGAAGTCAAGGCGGATTTATCCAGCCTGAACCAAAGCTTGTCATAGGCATTGCATTTGACACTGCATTATATACACTGCATTATATACACTATTGCATCATCAATGCATAAGAACTAATCTCAACCCTTAAAAGTAGTTAGATCGTGTGAAGAAGAGACTGTACATTTGTACGGGTAGAGCGAGTGCCTAACACTTTTCCTCTTTGCAACCGTGGTCCTTTACCTTGAATCTTTAGTGGCATATCAAGGAGTTACTTTAGGACTGAGAATCTTTGAATCGTCTCTCTTAGCGTTGTAACGCTCCGAGAATTCATCTCTCGTGTATAACACGACGGCTGAATTTTTCAAGGTTATTTAGAATGTGTAAGGGCTATATCCCTTACATATTTTCTCACAAACATGCACATTTCACGCTATTCGGAAACCACGAGCAAGATGACAGAATTATACTTATATATCATTTCATTAACTAAACTAAATCATCAAATCATGTAGCTGTCATTCAATCAATCACCATGTTCATAACTATGTCCTCCTATTGGGACTTATTATAAATTCAAAACACTTAATAAAATAATAGAACTATAATACAATTATGCGGTCTCGTCTTTCACCATCTGCTCTCACGAGCCATCACAATCGTCTCCTTGAGTCTCGGGCTCTTAAGGATCATTACATGCATGTTCTATATTGTTTTCCACAAGAAACCGTCAAAAGCGGCATAGTGAAGAACTACTTTTAAGGTTAGAATAATAATCACATAAAAATCATGACAAAATATTCATTAATCTTACTTAATGCAATGATATACATGACCCAACGTAGGAATCATTGGACATACCGCTAGGGGTTTTGGGACACGCAAGCTCATAGTTTTGCCCGACCACATGAGAAATGGGACGCTCATAGTCTAATTCTACACGCGACATTGTATGGGAGAAGTACGAAACTTTAGCCTATTCCTAACTCCGTACACCCACATGGAGCTAAGTGAATGCATGAGATTAGTCCATCCTTTAGTATTATCGGTTTGCATACAATCAATTAATATGCAACCAACCCTAGGCACCACCATACCATCCCCATGATTCATCACTCACCAAAACAGTCGTAATCGACGCATCACATCCTAGGATGGTAGCCTGTGCTACTAAGGTTTATAATTACCCATACTCATCTATAGTCTTATGGAGATATTTTAACTACTTAAAGAATAGGAAAAATGAATTTAACAACCACTTAATCGAGCGATCTGATACCACCACCACAGATCAGGGTGGTTGCTTAACCAGACAAGCTAAAAACGTCGTCTCAGGTTAGGGCAACTTCTTAACTGGGTGTTTTGATATTCATCACCACTAGATTAGGGTTCATCTACAACATACATAAAAGAAAAACATCATAAGGATCCCCATTAGACAACATTAATTATTCTTTATACAATATGAAAGGAATGGTGGTCCCTTTAAAGATGGTTACACAATTCTCATATGTGCAACAATCATTTCATTACTTGTTCGTTTTCTAAGTCCATTAAACGTCCTCATCACTATGTGATGGTAATAGGGTATCTAAAGACATCTATATGTGACTTAATAAGAAGAAAACAAAGAAAGACAAAAGCATGTAAAATCAATAACATTCAAAACATGAGATTATTAATATAATTTTAAGGGAGTTCTCACCTTATGATCTTCAGCGTATTAAAGATATATGATTAATAGAAGAATAGCAAAAAGGACCCTTCTCTCTCTCTCTCTCTCTCTCTCTCTCTCTCTCTCTTATCTCTCTTTCTCTCTCTCAAATTCATGGATGGGGTCACCTCTAGTTAAGAGAGACTCTATTTATAAAGGTAAGGTCAGATTCTAGGGTTTTAGGAAGCTACTCAAGCTATACATGGACGGTTGAGGTTGTAAGAGAGATTTTGAAAAGTTTCGGTCCAGTTTGGAGAGTGTACACTTAATGGTTTGAAATGAGGTCTTAGACGTGTGTTGTGATGGGTATGTGTCACAAAATGAATGCGGTAGATTTTAGAATGGGGCCCACACATGATCGAACGACTGACGTGAAGTTTTAAGGAAAGAGAAGGAACGAGAATGAAAAGTTGCAAATGGACGGTTTATCTAACGATTGGACTCCTAAGATGGGTTTGGATTGATCTAAATAGGTAAGTAGGGTGTACAAACTGAGGCTCTACAGCCGTTTGATAGGTTTCTTGCGCAAGAGAATGTTTTAAATAATTTCTATATAAGGTTGGAGAGACTTCTATTTTTGAGGTGATTCTCCACGTTGATTAGCTAAAAGGGATCCTTAGGATACTTTAGAAGCATTCCTAGCTTTCCATACGAAGAGGACTCCCGGATTGGAAGATCCAAGTTTCCAACGGTTAGAAAGGAAGAGGAGATCGGGTTGGATTCACATGGTATGAGAAGAAGATTGATAGGAGGGGGTTTTGGCATCCTAGGAATCAGATGGACGGTTCATATTTGTGAAAGGGGCCCATCGGACGGACGTCGAGGAGGCCATCAACGGACAACGTCTGCTGCTAATGGGCGGGTACCTATCCGTGCGTTATACGCACAGTGCGTTTGACGGTGCGTATACCGTGCGGGCAGTGCACGTGGGGCCCTATCTTGATGTTTATGCGAAATTCACTCTGACCAGCAGGTCGACAGTGTAGTTTTAGGGGGTGACACAAAAAATGGGCCAGATTCGAGATCGGATGGTCCACTTATAGACTAATTTCTGATTTGTCTATTTGTAGAATGATCGAATGGCTGAAAATCGACGTGTACGGCTAAAATGTGTCCAAAAGATTATGTTTAAAGTTTTGTGTCATTATGATTGTCTGAAACTAGCGTACTTAAAAATATCAATTTAACTTAAGTTATTCAATGACATTTTCGTAATTTTCTAAAAAGTGAGTTTTGTGAAATCCAACATTTTTATGTTGTTCATGGGTTCATTCTAAGTAACTTTAATAAATGGTACCTTATCGGATCTCTTACGGATGTCCCGTTATTCAAATTTCAATATTAACAGGTTGATATTTTATAAAAAAAATTAGAAAAAATTTAAAATAACTATGGTAAATCTGGGGCGTTACAACCATTTCTACAGGGTTTAGCAGATTGTCGAGAGAGATTAATTAGCTAGTGGTGACTCTAATTAAATATTTTCCTCTACACAATGCAAAACCCTTGAGAAAGGAAACCCATGGAAAAACTCGTCCGTTCGGATCTAGCATCCACAACAGCATGGCTGGACAAAAGCAAAGGGACTAAAACTAAGCTAGGATACAATAAAGATGGCAATGCGTTGTGAAGATAGATTGTGTTTGGCGTGGGCCTCAAGCTCTTCGTCATGTTCTCCTTTTATAGCTTTGGGAGGCGGCAAAACCCTCACTGGGTTTTCTTTTCAATATAGGATTCTTAGTAACTACGACGCTCAGTTATTCTTTGATTATTCATACCTGGCCAAGAAATCTTCGTAGATTAGAAATCGTTTCAGATCTCTTGCCAGTGCGATTGCGGAGATCTTTGTTTCTTATAGGATTGGTCATGCTTGATCCGGATTGAGACCCAATCTATTGGTTCTCATCCACTTAAATGTTGGTTTGATTCTCTAATCTTTGTAATCGCTATTTGAGCATTGAATGTCTCTGGAAAGATTTCTCATTTCGAAAGGATTGTGAGAGATAACTTTATTGAGTATATCCGAAATCGTGATGAGATCATTGCCTCGGTGAGTCTTGTATATACTTATCAACCACGTTGCCTTGGTCATAATGCCATACGAATTAGGGCTACATATCATTCATCGCTTTTGTATCCTCTTGAAATGTGCGTATGGTTCTATGTCACTTTACTTTTGGCAGGTGACATGTCATCGAAGGATAATGGGCGAAAGATATTCTTGGGCACGGTATGATTTTGTCATCATTAGGCATATAGTGCTGACATGTGACGACTTCTTATTGATCCACGAGGGTGGGTAAAAAAGAAGTGTAAACACATCATGAAGTTTATATGTCCTCTAAACCATTCATAAGGTCATTCCTATTAGGATGAACTAAAATCACTTATCTGTCTGTTCCAAAACTTTTGTGGATTCCCGATGTTTCCTATGGTGTGGCCCACTTGAGTTTGGGATATGCCTCATTTTTTGGCTTATGTGTTAACATGAGATGGAAAAAAGGATAGACGGGGTGATTCTATCACAACCATCATAGTGGACCCCACATCACTTTCGACTAGGCTTGGCAATGGGTCGTGTTGAACCGTGTTCGTGTCGTGTAAAAAATTTGGTTACACAAACCCGACCCATTAACTAAGGGGTCAAAATCTAGAAACCTAAACCCATTCGTTAATTTAATGGGTTATCCGTTTAACCCGTTATGCCAGTCTACTCATTAGCAACTAACAGTTTGACCCAACATATAGCTGTGGTCTACCTAGTGAGCCCATTTTTTCACCGAAAACAATAGGATTCACTCATGAGATAAGAAGGAATCACCTGTACATTGCAATATTGCATATGATGGAGTGCCAAGGTTCATAGGTGGGCCATGGTTTAGTGAGTTAGACCATTATGTTAACGAGTTAAACGGATTCGCGGGTGAAACACTGACCCGACACGTTATGTTAACGGTTCTTAACGGGTCAACCCGTTATTGACCCGACACGATAAGGTTGGACCCGAATACTGATTTTTTCGTGCAGGTTTCGTGTAGGTTAACGGATTGCGTGGAATTTTGCTAGGCCTACTTCCGACTATAAGAAATGGGGCCTCCCTTTTGCGCCTGATGGATGGGTCGAATCTCTTATAGGAATATGATGGAACAAGTGTTGTGGATCGCATTTTCAATCTTGATATCTATATATTAGTTCACAATATATACTTAAACATAATCAACAAGATTCAATGATACATAGCAGTTGCGATCTTGTTGATCCAAACCGTCCATCATCATGTGGGCCTCTAAGCTGAAAGAACTAATTTTGTTTGATCTCACCCCGCCTATGACGCGCCAAGTTGGTATCAGAGCGAGAAACAACCTCAGACCGATTTCTTTTTACAAGGCAATGACAAAAATCCTGTGGACGGTGATCCAGGAATCCATCCTCTCAAAGTAGCGGCTTTCGAGGCGACACTTGAGACACTCCAGCGGAAGAATCATCAAGCTATGCAAGGACTGCAGGCTAGATTTGTAACGTCCCGAGATTTTCGACTTTCGTGTATAATACAACAGTCGAATTCCCAAGTAACTTATGGAATAACTAATTTGTCAAATAATAAAATATAGCATTCAAGCACAATGGCGGAAACAATTATCATCTTATTCTATCAAACTTACTACGTCATCATCAATGTTTAAATAAGGGAACCAACCAATATCCATACTGATTAATTAAAATACAAAATCATGTCTTCTATTGAAGACTTATTACAATTCCATGAATGTATCGACTACTCAAAAGAAATATTTAATAAATGATAACATCAATTAAGTTTCTCTAACATCGTCATCCGCCGTGTGATTGTACGAACATCGAACTCTTTTCCTTAAAAATCGGGTTCAATACCTGGATCTTCACCTGCATCATCTAAATTGTGTTTGGGATAGCGTTAAACGCTATCATAGTGGGAAATATTTCCTCCAAGACTATCAAGAATAACAATGTATAAAACTCAGAGTAACGCAACACAATAATATCTTTATTCAAGCAAAACAATCAAGTAAAAATCTTTGTTAATGCGATGCATGGAATGCATGCTCTGGCTAAGGCACCCTGGCTAGAATCACAATACATGAAGTGGGAGACTCCCTGTTACGACTTCACGCTAGCCACTAGTCACCAGAGGTTCCTGGGACGCACAAGCCTATAGTTTTGCCCGACCACGTGAGAAATGGGACGCTCATAGCCCAAATCTACACGTGACAGTGTACGGGAGAAGTAGGACGCTCTAGCCTATTCTCAATTCCGTACACCCACATGAAGCCAAGTGAATGCATGACTTTAGTTTCACCTTTATTTAAGTGTTTTCGCATACAACCAATTTAAATAAAACTCAATGGTCACTATGGGGAGTCGCAAGTAACCCAGCATAGGCCGACAGCACGAGATTAGTGTCCATAGCACCAACCCCGGCTCATGAGAATTTGTATACCATTAGTGTCCACTCATTGTCCCGTTTTATGATTTCATCATGTCCCAAAAAGCCAATGTTGTACATCATGACCAAATTCATTAAAATACTCGTGTAATATAAATGGATTCAATCAAGCATCATGTACATGTAAGGATCCATTGACAAACAATCACTTCATTCTCTCAGTTAAGTCAAGATATATTCTTCCATCATGGACACCTCTCACGGGTTCCATCTCTCTACATCAAATAATTTTACCAACTTAGGGATAAAGAGTATACAATAATGGGATATCCATATGATGATCTTATACACATATTTCATATCACAATATGAAAACCAATGTTACTTGTAAAACACAGATTAAGGAAATAAGGGCACAGATTTCACAAAGATAAATAACACAAATACACATGCTTCTTAGTCAAAAATCTAAACAAGGAATCACATTATTATATAATGATATTCATTACAAATTATACATTAAACATCATGGTATATGGATCAATAACTCAAAATAAAATAATTTCATATGCCACAAAAGAACTTATGATAATTATAATATTATTAATGAAAGGCTTGAAGGAAAATCCTCACCTTAGGATGGACTTAGAAGAAGAGGGTTGTAGAAGATCCTAGCCGCTGGAAAAATATAAGAAAGAACTCTCTCTCTCTTTCTCTCTCTCTCTTTCTCTCTCTCTCTCTCTTTCTCTAGGGCATGGGGGCTAGGGTTAGGAGAAGGATTTGGAGGTGCGTAGTAGAAATATGGAGAGAGATGTGCACGCGAGGTCTTGTGTAACAACCTCTTGAGGTGGGTTTCTCAAATCTCACTATTCGGATGATCTATGATCAATTCCAATCTGTTCATCTTATCAAGCTCGAAGAGTAGAGTCAGAATACATAAATTTCTTGATGATCCACATTCTAGATTGGCCGATCCTTGAAAATGGCCTAACGGGTGCTAAAATGGGCTATATCTCAATTAACGGTCTACACTTGATGATCAGGGCCCAAATTTTGAAAAGATATGTAGTCATGATAGGCAAACAATTGTACAAAATTTAGTAGTTGATTGATGGTGAGAAATGCCTAGATCTGAAATTCCAACTTTTGGCGGAAAAAGAAGGAGCTGGCTTTGTGGTTCAATGGTGTAGGATTATAGATAGGAGTCCAAATTTTGTATAAACTCATAGTCATATGAGTATAATAAATGGTCCAAATTTGAGAAGCGATTGATGGTGAGAAGTGGGTAAATTGAAAGGTTCATATTTAAAAAGAGTTGGTAACTCGTTAATTTATAGAACGGGATAACTTCGCGCATAAGAAAGATGCTTATTAAGGTGGGGCACTCAAATCACACTATTGGTCCATGATAAAGACGATCTAAGTCACTCATATGAAGAGAAATATTCGACTACGACTAACCATCTACTTTCCTCACTCGATGGAGATGAAAATCAAGGGTTAAGGGGCTGATTTGACAATCGGACCACTTCTACTATGATTTAAGGGCTGAAATTTGATGTGTATGGTTAATATGTGCCCAAAAGCTTAAATCCAGGGTTTTGCGTGAAAGCGATTGTCAGAAACTATAATACTTAAAAATGACATCTTAACTTAAGTTTAACTAATGGCATTTTCGTAATTATCTAAAAAGTGCGTGATTTTTGAAATCTGATCTTTTTACGATGTTTATGGGATCATTCTAAGCAACTTTTGTAAAGGGTCCCCTATCGGATCTCCTACGGATGTCCCGCTATTCGCAAATCAACAATAAATGTACGATAATTAATAAAAAATAATTTAAAAATGAATTTTCAAAAAGTTTCAAATAAATCTCGAAAATCTGGGGCGTTACAAGATTTGATAGCAAAGAAGACTATCACAAAAGCATGATTGTTTATGGTAGAGATCTGGTAAATCAGGCAGGTCGGGTCTACACCGAGGTTGATCTTCCTAGCTTCAATGACTTGGGTCGTGTCAATGACTGACTATGTGAAGTTTAACACTTATTCGACCTTATACGCAAATGCCCAATGGGAAGAAAGCTATGTACGCTCCATGCAAGTTGAAGAGTACTACGTCAGTTTGGTGGGAATATGTTAGCGCGATTGGAAGAAAGAGATGAAGGCATCGATATGCTCTTGGTTACGGATGAAGCGAAGGCTACTGGAATAATTTGGATACAATGATTATGAAGAATAAGTATTATCCCAACAACCCCATAATTTGTGGCATGAGCTTTATTATTTTAAAACGGAGCCACAACCGATACCCAGCCCCATCAAAAGCGCACATGTTGTGCCTGTGAAAATGGAAGGCCATGAATAGTCAACATGTGTCATTCATACAAACATGGAAGTCCCTCTCGAAACTTTTGAAGTAGAGGTCATTCATGTAAACATGGGAATCCCTTTTCGAAGGACTTGGTGAATCAGTCGTAGTTGAGGCCAATGAAGGAGAAGATGAAGTACATTCCCCTATTGTCTCCGAAGTTGAACAAACTCCTAAGACAGTGAAGGAGATCACTACTTTAGGTGTGAAAAGCAAAGAAGAAGAGCTTATAGATGTTTCAGGAATTGTGGAGTTCGTGTCACAGGAATCCATAAACATTCCAGATGTTGTGGATCTAGTTTTATATGACCCATGTGCATCCCAGATGATGTGTTACTAATTTCATTTATGGAAGATTGGAAGGCAATGCAAGCTGGCTTGATTGAAGATGCGCTCGAGGAAAGTGACATGGTTGAAGAGTCCTATCTCTTATACGAGGTGGAGTAGAAGCCGAGGAAGAGTAAAACGAGTCGACCCCTGAAGTTACGATCGTGTTATTCATCAAATCTAAAGAGAAACTTGAGCACGAGTTTTCTTCAAGTGGGGGAGACAGATGTAGTGGAAGATCCTTCAGATCATGGGCGGGGATCGACAGCATTTCTAATGGAGATGGACTAGAAAAAGATCAAGAAAGTCGATGGTCAATGCCATATTTCAGCCGGCTGAAAGCCCCGGTCGATCGGCCAAATTGGTTAAAACATTTGGAGGACTTAGCCAAAATTCAACAGAATTTTCAGATTCCTGACGGTTTTTTTGACGCTTTTAAACCGTCGGCAATGTCGGGTGCCCGACCACAATTCACCGGGCACCCAAAATTCAGGATTCCCGACGATTTTTCGATGCTTTTGATCCATCGGCAATGTCGGGTGCCCGACCACCCTTTCATGGGGTGCTTGAAATTTTCCAGATTGTCCAATTTATTCGTTGGACTGTTTTTTAGTTCAGCGGGCGCCCGACCATGCACGGACAGATGCACGAATTTTCATATTTGTTTTCGATTTTTTGTGATTCTTTCCTAGTTTCTTTAGAATTCTTTTTTAATATATTTTAGAATTTCTAGGGTTAGTTTCTCTCTATTTAAGATTACTTAAACTCGTTTTTATGCATGTTATCTTTGATTAATACAATATTTTGAGTTTATACTCTGTTTTACTTGTAGATTCAAAGAAAAGGTCTGGTGGATTCGAGATATCCCCTTGTGG
Source organism: Liriodendron chinense (assembly GCA_003013855.2). Classification (NCBI taxonomy): domain Eukaryota; kingdom Viridiplantae; phylum Streptophyta; class Magnoliopsida; order Magnoliales; family Magnoliaceae; genus Liriodendron; species Liriodendron chinense. The sequence goes on along the minus strand of PVNU02004155.1, from coordinate 3,222,722 downwards.
ATTCAAAGAAGATCGGTTGGGGAGTCCCGATAGATTCATGGATTCATATCAGTTATCCCGTAAGAGAGATGGTGTTCGATTTCATCCCGTCTACGCTGCTCCATGTGGCACACCACACAATTCACTTCCACAAAAACCATCCAACAACTATGATCCCAAGATGGTTGTATGACTACTTTCAGATGTATTGTAGTAAATGCGGTTCCAAAATATTTCATATAATCTAAGGTCCTGTTTGGATTTGCAGAAAGTATGGGAAAGGAAATGTTGTTTCCGAAGAAACCTTTTTTCATCAAGCAAAGCATGAGAAAGGAAACATTATTTTACACTATCGTCTATGCTTGGTTATCAACAACATTTTTTCTTAAGAAATTTAGATATGTTTCTAAATCAGTCAGGAAAATACTATTTCTCAAGTCTTGCATCCTCTCCTTCATTTGATGTGGCTTCTCATGTTGATTTATAACCCAAAACCCACCCAATCCAAAACTCAAGTAAGCCACACCATGTGGAGTCATGTAACTAAATGAAGGGGTTGGATGGAACATGGAAAAGGAGATGTATAGCTAGCTAAAAAATAAATAGGTAGTTTTGATGGAAAATTTTAGAGGTAGGAAATGCAAGTTCTAACCCTTAACACGGTGTGGAACTTGGGCCTGCTTGGGAGTGTGGATTTGGAACCCCCTGAATTTCGAATACCCTGGTTGTGTTTTGCACCCAAAATTCAAAATCCCCTGTAATCAAAAGTAGCTATGCACAATATATTTATAGGTGTTTGAATTTAATTACTAAATCAACTTTAATATCCCGCATGCATATGTAACGTTGACACAATGATTGTAATAAGCCCGTTGAAATATATACTTTGGCTGAAAATGATGAAGTTCCAAGTCTTACATGAGCCACAAGCATAGGATCACAACCGAGTGACTAACTAGTGATTTTTAATTGTTGATTTATATGGATAATGTTTGGACTGCGAAGATCATCCCATTGAAATAATTTTAGTGATGTAGTCGATAATCTAATTGTTTTGGGATATCATCAGTGGGCCATGTGCCCAATAGATTAGTAGCCTAGTGACACATGTTACGCATGTGACTTATGGGGGGATTTTAGATGTAATCCTAGCTTCCACCTTGAATTTCTAATCATCTCTTTGAGGGGATTTGAAACCCCCAGTTACTTTACTGTGCCAAACAAATGGGATTCGAAATCCCCTCAAATGTCCACAAATCCACTCTGCCAAACAACCCGTTAGCAAATGGCAGAAAGAGGGTTTTGCGAACCCCTTGTCCTTTCCTACGGTCTCACATAATACAAAAAGGGGAGCTTTCGAAAGTCCACATAAATGTATAAGGATACTATCTCCACACCACCACATGGGCCAGCATGATCGACAAGTTTAACATCCAAGCCTACTCCCATGAGGTGGCAGCTTTAAAAATGTTCTCACCCAAAAATCATGCTGGTCAACTCATAACGAGGCCGAAGTTGTTAGAAATAGGCGGACAAGTTAGAAAGCTTCAATCAAGCTCTCTTTAACCATACATTCATTCATTTTAGAAACTGTGGCCCATCTTATTAAATAACTAGTTTGAATCCCAGGCCAAGCTATCAATGCATTGGGATCCACTTGATGGATGAATTGGATCTTGTAGCTATGCATCATCTGCCACAGATAGTGGGACCTATTGTATGTATAATTCCCTTGAGAATAAGGGGAATTATATAGAGCTGAAAGATCCCAATACACACACACACACACTCATCTATAGTATGTGCAGTTGTAGGCTCTAGCATATTCTAATCAATCGATCTCATAGCTATTTGTTGTATTACACATAAATTGGTTGGTGCATGAGTGCCTTGAGTAGCATGCTATCATTTGGACGTGTCAAGGCTGTGACGCTCGAACTCTAAACTTGAATGATATAAATTCGGGTTTGCTAAGCCCACGTACATGAGCAACTCATACCATTTTTATGGCAACACATGTGCTAGCGTGGTAGGCAAGTGAAATATATCCAAGCCATCCATCATGTGCACGTCACCGCATGGCTCATTCTCATCTAAAAATTAGGTTCGTCTACTCATCAAGTTGTTGGTGGCCTAGAAAACTTCAACCAATATAATTTTTTGTCATCCACACTTTTGTTTCATTAACCATAGTCCACTTAATTGGTGGGCAAATTGATTCTTGGGTCATGACTTCAATACAGTGAAATTATTAAGATGGAGGGATCTAATTGTTGTAGAAAAAAAATACCCTCATGCGATTGATGTAAGTAAAGCAAAACTAAAAAAGAAAAGAGCCGTAGATATATAAGAGGCATGAAAATTTCTGCAGTTTGATAATATGCTTATGCTCACAGAGCAATAGTACATAACTTTCTTCTTAACTAAAATAAGAAAAATAAAAATACAAAACTTACATCTTTCCCATTCTTCTTCTGAAAAAAATAAATCTCTTGCCCAAACATTCCTCGAAAGATAATACCTTCCATCCACGTATACTACCTCATATATAGACCGACCTCAACACTAATCTCCTATCTAGGGGTGTCAATGGGCCGGACTTGGGCTTGAGAATCAGAAATTTGAATAGGCCTGGCCCAAGTTGTGGGTGAATTTGTCTGACTCAGCCAAGTTGGGGTGACTCGTGGACTCGAGTGGATCAAGTTCAACCTAGTTTGAGGAGACTAGGACGAGTCGAATGGGATTCATTCTAATCTTAAAAACTATTTAGTTTAATTTCTAAATTTCAAAATACATTCAATGTGAGTCTGAAGCATGGTTCAATGACTCGTGACTCAACCTAACTCGTTTGGCCCGGTGTCGTGTCCCTACTGGCTCGAGAAAGGGGCTGAATCAGCCTGATTCGGATGAGTCAGGGGTGACTTGTGATACCGAACTGGATCAGCTCCGACCGAGTCCAAGTCGACTCGGATGAGTCCACTCAGACTGGTCGTGAGTCTTAAATATATGGGCTGGAGTAGAAAGGGGGATATCAAGCCAAAACCTGAAAGCGGGACACATGGTTGGTAATTCAGACCACTCACGGATGGACCATTTTCTGAAAGGCCCATCTGTGGGCCCCACTTGTACAAACTGAAAACTAGGGTACAGGCTCCTGATCCAAAACCTCATACAGAGAAAAGCAAGCCATGTGGGAAAATGATCACTTGCTTCAAATAGGATGGTGATTCCCATAAGTTCCAGCTGTGTGGGGCCCACCGTGATGTGCGAGTGCCATCCCAACTAGGGGTGGGAATGGGCCCGGACTATCGGGCCCGGACTATGCCCCTAAACTTGTCCCAAGGACCGGGCCTGGGCTTGAAATCTAGGCCTGGGTCTGGCCAGGCTGATCATGAATGGCCCGGCGTGGCCTGTTTGCTCCGTCCAATCAACAAGTGGGTCACCCTCATACAAAGGTATGAACGATTTGAAGATATTCAATGGTCACGATTCTCCTATTTTATCCAGCCAAAAAATCTGAGCGCAACTTAAAAAGAACTTTAGGTTTTGAGATCATGTTGCTATGATCAAAACCGTTCATATGATGGGATTTACAATGGATGGAGGGGATACAGGAAATAATTTAGATCCCGATATTTCGAACCGTTGATCATGTCAATATTTTACTTAGAGGCCTAGCTCGGCCCGGTCCTCTAGGACTTGGGCCAGGGCCAGCCCATTGCCACCCCTACATCCAATCTGTCCATTAGATGCACCCCCAATGAAGCACAAGGAAGCAAACGAGATGTACGGTGTGGATTGCACGTACACATCACGGGTGGGCCCGTTCAGATTGAAGGTATGGTAATCTAATGATAGTATGTTCGAATGCATGTGATCTTTCCCCAAGCAATGTGTGGTCCACCCATCATTCTATCTTTTTCACAGCCTTTTTTTTCCCCTTTGCTTTGGACATGTTTCAACGGCTACTGTTTCTCCTCTTTAGGCCCTCCCTTTTCTTTTTTTTACATAAAGGAAAGAAAGTCCAGATTCCACTTGAGAAAAATGTAAAAACACAAAGGGAGCAATGATGGCCCAATACACATCAATTTACTTTACCATTTTCCTTTGTAAGCATCATGTTTTGTTCTATGGGGCCCACATGGCTGCATTATCGGATGATCTGAACCGTCCATCTTGTGGGACATACCCTGGATGGATGATGTCCCACAAATAATGCCTATTGGACGTCTAAATCCACGGATCTTACAGTTGAATTTGGACCCTTGAATAACTTTATCTCATCTCTCCATTTGAAAATCCACCAATCAAAACACACTATAGTGGTCTTTGGGAATTTCGCCCATCCACAGTGCGCCCCACCATAGTGACAGTCCGGATCTTTCCAAAATGATTGCAGCCTTGTGGGGCCCACATCCAGCAGTACATTAGCTGGGTATCTTGCGACATGTGTGCTCTTTAAGGGTTCACTTTCCTTGCCCATTCATCTACACCTTTTTTTCTTTTATGATGAATGGAAAGCTCAGATCACGAATTTTCGATCAGGCCCACCTGGATGGAATTTGAAAACTTCAGTTTGAGAGATTTCAAATGGCTGATGGATAACCACAGAAAGAAAAAACTGATATGCTTTTTATTCAGTTTCACAGATCACTGCATAGTCGTCTGTGTTTTGTGTGGAAAATAAAGAGACTGTGGTTCTCTGGATCACCAATAAAGTGTAGTCCTCAGGGCTTCCATTGCAAATGCAGATCAACAGTGGTAATCGGAACCGTTCATCTGATGGGCCTTATTTGAGATGACTTGTAGTGGAAAAATTGATTCAAAAAATCTAGCCTCTAATCCTTTTAATGGGTCTTATGTGCATTGAGTGTGGGCCATTGGTGTTTTTATTCTGCCTGTTTGCATGATACAATGGGGGCCAATTGACCACCCAAATGGATCTTTGCAATATGGGATTGCATTTTGTGACCCATCAGATTTCTGATTAAAAAGGTGGACAGCTGCCTGCGTGTAAATTGATTGCACTCCTGCCAGTTACCTTTCTCCTTCCATTAATTAACTAGGTTTTCCACTGGGCCCACCTGAGCTTCAGATCATGATTTATGAAAAATAGAGAAATCCATGTTCATCAATTGATTTCCTTACAAAAGCTTAGGGACCCATTTAAAATAGGTCCATGATCCTGTGCAAGTCAACTTCCACCAGTGATCATGGGGAGAGAGAGGGATTGGGTGGTGACCCCAACACCACCCAACTAGGTTGTGTTGGGCGCTGCGGGGTCCACCATGATGTATGTGTTTTTATATCCATCCCATCCATCCATTTTTCCAGCTCATTTGAAAGAAAGAGCCTAAAAAATGAAGAAGATCAAAAGCTCAAGTGGACCACACCACAGAAACAGTGGGGATAATGACACCCACCGTTGAAAGCTTCCCACAGCCCACCGTAATGTTTATTTGCCACCCAACCTTTTGATAAGGTGAAACAGACCTAGATAAAGGGAAAACACAAATATCATCTTGATCCAAAACTTTTGTGGCCCCCAATAAGTGTTAAATGGTGAACGTTAAATCTCACTATCTCCTGTGGTGTAGTGCACTTGAGTTTTTGATCTGCTTCACTTTTGGGCTCATGCCTTAAAATCAGCTATCAAAATGGCCGGGTGGATGAAACACATACATCTTGTTTGGTTCCACAGCGCCCAACACCACCTAGGGATCATCACCCAATCTACTTCCTACCGAAAGATTGTGCCGTGCTACATGCAAAGAGAGAAAGTAGAGTTTGTGCCACATGACACATGCAAGAAAGAGAAAGAAAGGGGGCAGGCTACTCACATAAACAAGACCCCATAAACTCAAACACCATGCCATCAGATGATGAGCATGCACAACCATAGGAAACAGTGGGGATAATGACACCCACTGTTGAAATCTTCTTAAGTCCCACCCTTCCTACTGCCCACCCTAATGTTTATAATCTTGATCCAAAACTTCTCCTGTGGTGTAGTCCGCTTGAGCTTTTGATCGGCTTCTTTTTTGGGCTCATACCTTAAAATGAGCTATCAAAATGAATGGGGAGGATAAAACACATATATCACATACCCAATCCACTTCCTAGAGAGATTATGTGGTGTGACCATACCAGCCATGCTACACATGTCAGAAATAAAAAGAGAGGGCAGGCTATTCACATGAAAAAACCTTACAAACTCAAGCACCGAACCATCTTATGATAAGCATGCACAACCACAGGAAACAATGGGGATAATGATACCCACCGTTGAAACCTTCTTAAAGCTCTCAACCCACCATAATGTTTATTTGCCATCCAACCTTTTGATAAGGTAAACAGATCTGGATGAAAAGAAAACACAAATATCATATTGGATCCAAAACTTTTGTGGCCCAAAGAAGTTTTAAATGGTGAGCGTTCAATCACCACGTCTCCTGTGGTGCAGTCCACTTGAGCTTTTGATCTACTTCATTCTTGGGCTTTTCCTTTAAATGAACTGCCAAAATGGGAGGTGTAGATAAAACACATATATCTTAGTTGGGTCCACCTAGGGGTCACCAACCAATTGTTGTGCAATACTACATGCATGCAGAGAGAGAAAGCAGTCATGTGGGTGCCATACGAACCGTGTTACACATGCAAGAAACAGAAAGAAAGAGGACAAACAACTCGCTTGAAAAGACCCATAAACTCAAACACCACGCCATCTGATGATAAGAATGCACAACCACATGAAACAGTGGGAATAATAACACCCACCATTGAAACCTTCATAAAGCCAGCCTACTGTTGAAACCTTCCTATGTGTTGGGTTTGTCCCACATCGGTTAGAGGCTGGGGAGATTACTGGGCTATATTTTGGGAAGAGGCCCCTTAACAATGATTAGTCATTTTGAGGTGGAACCGGCCCAACAAGTGGTATCAAAGCTGGCCCAGCCAAGCTGGTATGTGGTGGCGCCCGTGAACGAGGGGGGGCAGTGCTCGAGAGTCCAGAGAGGGCAGTGCTCGGGAGCCCCTATCTGCCCACACCCAGAGCCCACGAGCGAGGGGGGGGCAGTGCCCGAGAGCCCAGTGCCTAAAAACCCGAGAGGGCAGTGCTCGGGAGCCCCTATCCGCTGTGGAGGGAGGGATTGTTGGGTTTGTCCCACATCAGTTAGAGGCTGGAGAGATTACTTGGCTATATATTGGGAAGAGGCTCCTTAACAATGACTAGTCATTTTGAGGTGGAACCGGCCCAACACTATGGTCCACCATAATGTTTATTTGCCATCCAACCTTTTGATAACGCAAATAAACGGGTATGATGGGAAAACACAAATATTATCTTAATCCAAAACTTTTGTGGCCCTCAAGAAGTTCCTAATGGTGAGCGGTTAATCACCATTGTCTCCTATAGTGTAGTCCACTTAAGCTTTTAATCTACTTCATTTTTGGGCTCATACCTTAAAATGAGCTACCAAAATGATCGGCACGGATAAAACACGGACATCTCATAGGCTCCACCATGCCCAACACCACCAATGGGTCACCACCCAATCGACTTCATAGAGAAAGATTGGTTGATGCTACATGCAGAGAGAGAGAGAGAGAGAGAGAGTGATTAGGGTGGGTGCCACATAAACCATGCTGCACATGCAAGAAAGAGAAAGGACCCCATAAATTCAAGCACCACGTCATCTGGTGATAAGGACGGACAATATGTAAATTTCCTCAATACTTTTGCTTATGTTGGAAATTCCTTCTACTGTCTTTTTAACTAATCTAAAGAATAGTAGAGATTTTATAAATGGTACAAAATTACAACCAGGCAAACCCTTCATTGATGTTACTTTACAAATGGATCCGGACTGTCCAGTTATTTGATCACCTCTTTGACCAGTCATGGACGTACTGCCCAAAACTCTCCATGATTGGCAGTTCTTAACCATATAATCTCGTCACTATTGAACGGTCAAGAAAGCTCTAGAGCAACTGTCCAAAATCCAGATCCAACTGTTACAAATAGCCACTAGTCTAAACACTCTTTTTTTTTTTTTTTTTGTAACCATTGAGGCATCCATCAGGTGGTTTAACGGTCGGTCGGTTCAGGTAATAGATACAAATATCGATCTGTTCCCAGTCAACTCAATTTCCATGGGCAACAAAGCTAGCCACCATGCGCATCATGAGCTAAAACCAGACCGAGTCAGGGCGAGTTATTTCAGTTTTGTTCTCTAGGCCGGTCGCACTCTTAAAACAACGGTTCAGATTCATTGACACATTCTAATCTGATCATTAGAGGACTAAATATCATGAGCTACCTTCTTTTTTTTTTTTTTTTGCTATGTCATGCAACCATTATCACTTATGTAGAACATCCAAACCGTGTAAAAAATGGGTGGCACCACAAAGATAAACTGGGTTGAAAATGGGAGCAATGCACTCATTAGGTGGACCACGCCGCATTGAATAGACCATCGGCTGTCCATTGATTTTGATGCCATGGCCTGTCTTATGAGTTGGCCATCCTGGTTTTTGTTCCAGATGATCTCTATGAAGTGATCCACATTTTTCGCGGCTTGGATGTTCTGCACAAGTGACAAATTGGAGGGAAAGAAAGCATCGTCTCATGAAAGTTCACATACAACGATTGCAAGTGACCATTTTTCATCGCTTTCGGTTGAAAAAACAGATCATTGTTTCAAAGAAAATTAAAACTTGATAATCATCAATCAACCGTTGATCAGCTGAAAATTGTTTCATAGAAAATAAAAGATCGTCGATCATCTCCAACAAACAAACTAATAGACTTTTAATGGTAGAGATTGAGAGATCCTTTTCACAAAAGAGCAATTAAGCAAGAAATCACAAGTTAACTTCTCTGATCATGAAAGATTATCACATGAACTAACCATCACTCCATGCAAATCAGGCAAACGCCAAACTGAAATGCCTCACACATGCTAACATGACACGTGTAAACTATCTGGGATGTACATTACAGTGGGCCCACAGCGGATGTGCCCTGGCCCAAGAATCAGGCCTGTGATGTACAAAAAAACAATCGATGGTTGGATAAGCTAACCGACGCTCTAAATTCGACGGGATGGGACAACATTCACTATGGGGCCCACCTGATGAATGGCCCAGAGCAAATACACTTATGCCATTTTGGCCCATATGGAATGCTTGTGTAAACTTCATCTTCCTGATAATTCCTGCTTCACCATCTGATGATAAATCATGGTTTCAATCAATCCAGACTAGTTGATCATCGCCGCACACGCGGATTCCTCACGATCGAACGTCTCTGGATGCAATCTCTTCTTGCCATGGAGTGGGACACCAAAGAGCTTGATGGTGCCATTGGGCTCCTCAGACAGTGCAATGGGATGGCCCGCCGCGCCGTGATTTCTATTGATTTGTAGGCCAAGATGGGGTTTCTGGGACTGAAGAGAAGGGCCTATTTCAATGAGCCTGGGGCCCAGATTGATGGGCCTTTGATCTAAGGGCATTGGTTTTACATGATGTTGTAAGAAGTACATGATATCACTGTAGAGCTTCTTCATGTGGGCCAGTTCTGATATAAGCATGGAATTCCTTCTCCTCAGCCTCTGATTATCCTCACTAAGGGCTGATAGAAAATCAGTGGTTTCTAGGGTGGGGGATGGTAGTGCGGATTCAATCCAACCGTTCATTTCACCTGAGCTGATCAAGGGTTCATGATAGTGCTGGTGGTGATGCTGTGGTGGGATTTGAGATGATTTTCTCCTTTGAATATCACATAGCAAATGCTTATTTCCTTTCTTAAAGAACTCATTTGCAAACTCCCACCTATCTGCAACAATCTTTCTAAATCCCTGCATACATAAACATGAAAAATAAAACAAAAGCAAAGGCCATGATCTTAGATTGTGGTGACTCATCCACCGTACATGTTAGCATTAGTGTATATGGATCCAGAACGAGCAGGTCGTGGGCCATAATTTCATCGCACTGATTGTATGATCCTGACCATTTAATTAATGGACAGTTTAAAAAGGTTGCAGGTCAAAGATCAATGGATGATATAATATGGGTAATGATTTTTGTTCAATGCTCCATTTACATTAATGGGGCCTCATCATTTGGGCGGTCTGGATTTGACATACATGTTTCTAATGTGTGTGTTGGAAGAGTCACCACCATTTAAGAAATGGTGGGAAATGCACATAAGAGTCTATCCCGCCACCATGAAAGAAAGAACTTCTTGCTGTCAAAACAATGAAAACAACATCTCAGGCACCATCTTCTTGGAAATATTATTAATGTGGGAATATTTCCAAAACCATTCCCAATACTTTTTTTTGTTGTTGTTGTTTTTGAAGAACTTGAGCTAAAATCCATTGAATATAATTTCAGTGCTTTTTCACTGATTTGCAATTAAAAAAGATTAATGTAAGAGCCTATTTGCATAAACTGTTTGGGGAAAACCCTAGTCTGAGAGAGAGAGAGAGAGAGAGAGAGAGAGAGAGAGAGAGAGAGAGAGAGAGAGATGGCAAGACTCCACTAAAATTTAAGAAACAAGGGTTACTCAAGAGATTATGAGACTTTCTTCATGGATGTTAGTAATTAGAAGGACTAGAAAATCATCTTAAATCCCACCATTAAAGAACATCAACAAACAAAGAAAATGAGATTATGAGAATCTATTTCTAAAACTCTTTCAAAAATAAAAAATAAAAAAATCGATCTCAAAGGCCATCTCCATAAACTACAAACCATTAAAAAAAAAACCCATATAAGATCTCTACCTCTTATAATATTCAAAAACAAGACATCCAAATCAAAAAACCAATCTCCAAAAGAACAACACCCAAAAAAAAAAAAAAAAAACCCAATTGAAATCATTAAAAAACAAGAAACCCTAAAGAAAAAAAGAAGAAGAAGCATCCAAACCAAACAAAATACAAAACCCAACTCATCTTGTCCCTAACAGCAGTCCAAGATAATGTTGAGAGAGAGATGGCACTTACATAGGTGTTGAGCTGCCTAACAAAGCTGGAGAAATTGTTGTGCTTGAAGTAGTTGGGCAAGAGGTCCCTTGCAAACTCAGAGGGTCTCCACACCACAAAGGTGTTGTCTTCATCACCCCAAGAAACAATGTGATCAGTGCATGGGTCATCCACCAGCTGGTATGTCTTGGTCAGGAAGGGTGCTGGCACTGCCTTGTGGTTTTCCACACTCACCACCATTTCTCCACACCTCTCCACCAAGAATGCCATTCAAACCCAACCACCCCACAAAATCCTACTACTCACTCACTCACTCCCTCGAACATCTAGCAAGTAAATATCCCCTCCTCTCTCTCTCTCTCTCTAACATGCAGTGTAAAAGTCTCTCTCTCTCTCTCTCTCTCTCTCTCTCTCTCTCTCTCTCACAAAAGCTACTACAGTCCCTCTCTCTCTCTCTCTCTTTCACACACACACACACACAACAAAAGCTAACTGCTACTCACCCACTAAAACATGCAGTCTCTCTCTTTCTCACTTAACAAAAGCTACTATTACTCAGCCACTCAAACATGCAGTTCTCTCTCTCTCTCTCTCTCTCTCTCTCTCTATCCCTATCTATCCCCCCCCCCCCCCCCCCCCCCCCCCCCTCTCTCTCTCTCTATCCCTATCTACCCCCCTCTCCCTCTCCTCTCCCTCTCCCTCTCTCAACAAAAGCTACTATTACTCAGCCACTCAAACATGCAGTCTCTCTCTCTCTCTCTCTCTCTCTCTCAAAAACTACTCTAAACATGCAGTAATAATAATACTCCGTCTCCACTATAGAGTGTGCGTTGATCACAATCCATTAAATTGTCATGACTCATCTAAGGTCATAAAAGCACACAATCAGGACCGTCCCAAGCGTAGGACCGAAAATTACACTCATTAGACATTATCAGGTCGAGAATATATATACCAAAAATTACACTAATTGGACATTATTGAATGCCCGTTTTGTGACCATCAAAGAGACTCAGCTGTCAAAATCCAATCCAAAATCAAGATGTTTTCCGGCTGACCAATCACTGTATTTTCCAGTCCATTCTCTATCGATATGAGGCCAACTATTTGGACGGTCTGGATTAACATATATGATGCCACGTGTACCTCTAGTGAGTTGCCAAAATTCAATAACTTGTGGCAGAAGCATTGTGTTCTAGCCGTTCGGTTGTATTTATCTTTCGTACATGTGCAAGTAATTATTTGTTTTTCCACCGTTCTAAGATAAGGTAAGAAGCTTAGATTCGTTCGAACCACAAGCGCTGAGCGTCCTCATTACATACATCGCAGCCACACCTTCCAATATGACACACGTGTAGAAGATCAATGCCTTCCATTAGTGATATCACACTGTTTTCATCTTATTAATATAAATCAGGCCATTTCACAGATCAGATGGGCCAAAATGTACAAAATAAATGGATGGCTGGAAAAAATGTTTTAGCCACCCTTTCATTTATCATCCTGTGGCTCACCTAAAAAGTGATACATACTTATTTTTTGTACTTAGGATATAAAAAGTGTGACCCACCTGACTAACGGCTTGGATCTTACATATGTTGGCCATATTGGCATCTTTATGCTTAAAAACTTCAGAAGAAACATATGTTCATAGGTTCTTTTTCCTAAGTATACTGTAATCGAGATTCAATCAGCCGTTAATTAGTTCTTGATTGCTCTTCTAGTGGTGATGATGAGTGGCGGTGATGATGGGGCCCTTTTATCAAAAAGTAGGACCTCATTTACATGAGTCTTGTAAGGTTTTGAATCAGGCGTGTGTACAAAAGAGCCCATTTACACGCCACCACACGTGCTGACGTGGAAGTGAGTTTTACATCCAATCCATTTATCGTGTGGGCCACACTATCTACATTCCACTGAAAAAATATCATGCCCATCCACAAATCAATCAGGACACGGTTTTAGATGCAAAGGGAATGACTCAGAAAACTCCTCTAAGTTTGTAGCCCATCCTGTTTTTTCTTCACCTGTAGCTTACTTTTTTTATCAAGGAATCCACATGGTGAGGCCCATCTGATGGACGGCTTGGATCTGGCACTGGGTAAGCGGGTGGCGTATGTATGGGCTCATTGTACACACGCGCATGGGCTTGTGCATCATGGCAATTCCAAAAGCAGAAAACAAAGTCATTATTATGTTTGAGAGGAGATTTCTTTTTCCCTATCATTGAAAAAACATGATATGATCATTTTACTTGCAAATCATCACATTATTGCAAGTAGATAAAATGCTCCAATTTCTTCCCTAAGAGTACTATAAGTTATGGTGCTCCTAGCTGCATCTGTTCACTTGGACCTGTCCAATCGATCCATCTGAACTGTCCATTAAGTCTAGAACACATTTTATGGACTACCATGTAAAAATCGGATGGATCAAATGATCAAATCCATCCTTGATTTGGCCTTTTTTATATAGCCGTACTCTTTCCTATGCCATGGATTGCATGGCTATGATTGGCTAAGAAAAATGATTCTTTAGAGTCATAAGCAATCCATTATGGGGCTTAAAAATGTATATGATCTTGACTGTCCATATTAAAGGCCGTTGATCAAATGATTAATATTTGTAAGATGAGTGCTAATGTTAGTAGATGTAGTGAACGGTCTAGATTTCATCCTAACTCTTTTATGAGTATTAGTCAGGTTTTACATAGTAAGACAGCCAGGATCGAACCTAGATCATGCACCCACACACAGCTGTCTCTGGCAGCCCAAGTAGTCAACTTGAGATAACTCTAACATCTGTTCCTGAAAGAAGAGCTTTGATACTCTTGCAAAATGCAATGATGATACTCAAGCGCTTAAAAATTACTTAGAAAATGCATACATAGCATGTAAGTTGGTAAAATTTTAATTTAGATGTACTCCCTAAATATTTGTTCTTATTTGATTATATGACTATTGGATTGGTGGACATTTATTGGATGGCTAAAAATGAAAAATATCCATTGCTGTTATTACATCCACCCCCATTGTTAGTCACACCACAATGTTAGCCCCCATTTAGGCTCCTACTTGGGAGTCGATACCTAGACCTCATATATAAAAGGTTAGGATTGTTTAAACAATATGATTTTTAGATTGTAATTTAGAGATGGTCCACTCTTTAGTGGATTTAAGTTGAGTTGAATGTATGCCACGGGTGCATGCGGTTCTAAGTGCAGGTGGAGAATCATGTAACTCCCTCTTTTCTTAACCTCCAAGTCACAAAAAAGAGGGATGTTAGTGGCGGCCAAGATTGAACCAGGATCTTCTTCTTCTTCATTTTTTATTAGCAAGCTTAGGATTGAACCAGGATCTTCTTCTTCTTCATTTTTTATTAACAAGCTTTTACATAGTAAGATAGCCGGGAAGATGGTCAGGATTGAACCAGGATCATGCGTAGTTTCTAAGTATGTGTGTATAAAGAATTGTAGGATGGTAGAGTATCATATAAGTCCCTCTTTTCTTAAACCCCAAGTCATTTAAAAAAGGATGTCATTGGTTGGGCTTTAGACCACTTTTTTGAAGGGTTTAGGTCGAGATTGTCCGCTAAGCTTATTGAAAGTTTTACATTTGTTGGGTCTAAGCCTAAGCCACTAACAACCGTAAAAAAGCTGTAGGACTAGATTTGCAATTTTGCAATAGTAGAGCATTTTCTTGTAAATATTTGTACATTTGATGGAACCATGGCTGGACTTCTTAGTTATGCACCATACAAAAAACGGGGGCTTTGTGAGGCCCAACTTGATGTATGTGTTTTATCCATGTGTCCATCTATTTTGGCATATCATTTTAGGGCATGCATCATGTAAAAAAGGAGGCAAATCTAAGGCTCATGTGGACCTTACGACTAGAAATAGTTAGGATGGAATGCCTACCATTGAAAACCTCATGGGGCCATTGAAGTTTTGGATCAAGCTGATATTTATGTTTTCCCTTCATTTGGATCTTTTTGATCTTATGAACAGGTTAGATGACGATATACATCATGGTGGACCCTAGAAAGGTTTCAATGATGGGTGTCATTATCATTAAAGCTTTGTATAGTATGGGCCACTCAAAACTTTGATCTACTTCTTTTTGGGCTCATGCCCTGAAATGATCTTTCAAAATGAATGGACAACATGGATAAAATACATGTCATATATAATGGGACTTAAAGGGCTCCTGCCGTGGAAGTAGATTGGCTGGTGTACCCTACACCAGTTACCTTGCTAGTGTGGGTGCGCGGCGAGTTCAGAGAAGGGTTTCAGTCATCGAGCTTTGTGAACGTACGAATGATTCATATATAGAAGATCAAGGTTACATGGGCTCCATAATGGTATATTTAATATATCTACACCGTTCATCCAGTTGATGATGTCATTTTAGGGCATGATCCAAAAAAGTAGTCATATCTAGATCTCAAGTGAACCATACCACAAAAGGCAGCGGGGACAATGATGCTCACTGTTAAAACATTCCTAGGGCCCACTGTGATGTTTATTTTCCTTCCAAACTGTTCATAAGGTCACACAGACTTGGATGAAAGGTAAAAAAAAAATCATATTAATCCAAAATTTTTGTGACCCCTAAGAAGGTTTCAATGGTAGACGTTCAATCTCCCACTGCTTTCTGCAGTGTGGTCCAATTGACCTTTGGATCTGTCTTATTTTTTGGGATAAAGCCTTATAACGATGTCACCAAATGGACAGACAGTTTGGATATAACACCCACATCATCATGGGGCCCACAGAACTTGGTGACATCAATACACCAACGAGGTCACTGGTGTGCGGTACACCAGCCAATCGGCTTCCTCCTGCCGTCTGTCTCTAGCTAGGTCTGGTGGGGGTAGTATGCAGACAGGTCTGAAAGACATGATTCTCAAGCAGACACTTGCAAAGTCCAACGGTGATACGATGATACACATGCACTGAGAAATTAGATTAGTGGCATAGAAGTAATTGAAATTAAACTGTCCAAATTATGGGTTCCATTTTATTTGTATCATGTACCAAAAAAAACATGGTTGTTTGATTATCTGACCATCAGATTATGGACATTAATTGGGTGGTTAAAAATGAAAAAAAAAAAAAAAACCAAGTGGCCCAATTTCAACAAACAGGTGCCCATGAACCATAGGTTCAGATGGTTCAAACGATCTGATTTTGGGACTGGTGGGCCTGTGATTTTCACAATTTAGCATGCATGCAACGTGTACAATTGCTGAGTGCCTGCGCATGAAGTATCATACTCTGCCAGAGTATCAGATAACTCCCTTCATTTAACACTTCATTTGAAACTTGCTCAACAAAATGTCAATAAATACACCCAATAATACTACTTTTGCTATAAAAGTAGTACTAAGGGTGTACTATTCTATTACAAAACTAGAAAAAATGGGTGCGTATATAAAAAAGCATAGGGTGTATATATCAGTCCCAATTTTAATAATTATTTCCTTATTTTGGAATATTCAAGGGCACCATCAGCCATTTCTGCAGTTGCCAATGCCTTGATAGTATTCTATATCGGAAGAATGTTCTTCTATTTAATTGATTGGAGATGATACGGTACAGACGGTAGAACCTGAATATGGTAGATCCATCCCTCCCCCAGTACACGTGGCAGGGTGACCTATCATTCAGGACCGTCCATATGATTTCTTCTACTATAAATATTAAACCATTCAAAACACACCAAAAATGGGATGATTGTAGCCATCTGATCAGTAGCCTTCAAAGAAATGGTAGAAATTCGGTGCTAGAAATTATGGATCCACTGATGAGAAATATATGAATTTTAAAACGAGGGCGGTCCAGCCTTGCTAGATAACACTAGATGGACGGTCCCGATTGGTACATCTTGCTGCCACGTGTACTGCAGAGAGGTGGTTCTTCGATGTTTGGGTGGACAGAGATGTACCATATTCATGGGGCGTGTGTTTTTATTTGGAGTTTCAAGGCATGCCCGTGACTTTGATGGTATGGGAAAGGAGTTAAATGGAAGGAATAACATATTTATACTCTGATGACCAAACCCTTTTGTGAAAAATCATTTTCTATTGCCATTTTTTGTCATTAGGCCACATGATGTGGTCCAAAACTGATGTTTCCATACATGAAAATTCAACTGAAATTGATATTTATACCCATTTTTTTCATTCAATACACTAGTGTGGGTGTGGGTAGTCTAACCATACTTTTCAAAAGACTAAAACTTGACTCGATTCGAAAACTCGGTGAGTTTAGGGAAAACTCGTACGAGTTTTTCTGAGTTTTCTCACTATTATTAAATACTTAAAAGTATAAATAGTATATAAATAATGTTAAGGTGTGCCCAATCTAGTGTCTGTTTTCGAGTCGATTAACGGGTTTTGACCGAGTTGTGACCAGATCGAGTTTTTCTGGTCGAGTTTAGTCGACTCGGATGTGTCCCGTTGAGTATTTTCTAGTTTTTAAATTATGGTCTAAATATTTGCTATTTGAATTTTGTGGCATGAGAAGTGCTCCATGCTCTATAGAATAGAAGACGCTAGCTAGGCATCCGATCTTTAGAAAGTCTCCTTATTGTTCTCTTAACCGTTTGTTGCTGGGACAGAAATCTGACGCCTAGGAGCCTCTGATGGTTGTTGGGGAGTCTTCAAACTTGCTCGGATGGGTGCTCCGACCGGCCGGCCGACCGGCCGGAGAGCGTAACCCAGATGCTGTAAAGAACCCCCCTCCCATGTGCAGATTGTGCCCAGGCTCCGACCGGTCGGCTGTGAGGCAGGTCGGATAGCAATCTCCCTGGACAGTTTTTTGTGAACCCGATCAGTCGGCCGACCAGTCGGCTGTGCGCGTGGATTCCTTGCGCAGTCCGCAGTACTGCGCAAGGTGTTTCTATTTTCGGATTTCTTCCTATTTAAGGTGTTGTAATCCGACCTAGAGAGGTATCCTAAGGTGTCCAAGGTTTTCTATTCGTACTAGGAAGAGGGGAGAGGTGTGTGTGAGAGAGAATTTGGGATTTTCTCTGTGTTTCCTTGCTTTGTGGGCTGTCAATCTCTGTAATCTCTGATATTCATAGTGGATCGCTTTGTGCCGTGGTTTTTTACCCGTTTTGGAGTTTTTCCACATAAAATTTGGAGTCTCTTGTGGTGTGCTTGTATGTGATTAATTGCATCTTGTGTACTCGTTTGATTGCGCATTGCTTCACGTGTTCGGCCTTCCGCTTCTGCTACCGGTTTCTATCCCCACAAGTGGTATCAGAGCTAGGTTGGGGTGAAGTAGATTCGAATATGAGACGAGAAGATGGGATCGAGCGCAAGGTTCGATATAGAGAAGTTCTCCGAGAAAAATAACTTTGAGCTATGGAAGGTGAATATTGAATCCTTCTTGGTTCAGCAAGGGCTTGATAGAGCTCTTGGAAAGCGACCCGAGGCTATGAAAGACGATGAGCGGACGAGGCTCAACAAAAAGGCAAGGACCTCAATCCTGTTAAACCTTACGGATGATGTTCTCTATCATGTCATGAAGGAGAAGACTGCGGCTGAAACGATGACGAAGCTAAAGAATTATGCCAAGAAATCTCTAAAGAATCACATGTACGTGTTGATGCAGTTGTTCACCTTGAGGATGGCTGAGGGAACTGAGGTGGAGGACCACCTGAGCACACTCAATAGGCTGGTTTGCAAGTTGGTGGAGATTGATGAACTGATGAAGGATGAGTAACAAGCATGCATCTTATTGAATTCTCTTTCAGATTCATATGAGTCGTTCAGGGACTCTGTGTGCGTAGGGAGGAAAACCATAAGCGTCGAGACCGTTATCTCAGCCCTCCAGTCGAAGGCGATGAGAAGGAAAAGCGGTGACCTGGCTTCCCGTTATTCCTCAGAGGCACTGGTTATGAGGGGAAGAAGTTCTGAGCATGGAGGATATTCTAAATCGGGATCGAGGGCCAAGGGCAAAGGTAAGTCTAAGGTGAAGTGCTGGAATTGTGGCCAGGAGGGCCACATGAGAGAGGATTGTCAGAATCCCAGGTTGAGGCAAGAGAAGTATGGAAATTCTTCTTGGGAACCGATACTATAGAGGATGGTGGTGACGGTTGTGATGTTCTGACTGTATCTGGCAAGGGATCTCATGGTAGTGAGTGGATCCTTGATTTAGGGGCTTCATGTCACGTTTGTCCTGACCGGAGTTCATTCAAGACATACAGGGAGTATGGTGGAGAATCGGTGTTTGTGGGCGATGGAGTCGCTCATAAGGTTGTGGGTGTTGGTACTGTGCGCATCAGGATGTTCGATGGGGTCGAACGAGTCCTGGAAGATATGAAGCACGTTCCCAAGATGAAGATGAATGTGATTTCTTTTGGTGCACTCGAGGCGAAAGGGTGCGTGTTTATCGGCCGCGATCGTTGTTGTGAAGTGATGAAGGGGGCACTCATGTGTATGAAGGCACGGAGGTGTGGCCATCTTTACATGTTGATTGGGAGCACAATTCACGATGGAGCTGCGGGAACGACAGCGAGATCCACGGTTGCTCGTATGTGGCAAGTGACGAAGGGCCACATGAGAAGAGCGGTAAAGGGCGTGAATTTGCAAGGATAGGGTCGATGGTGGCACGAGAAGCGATGGAGCTATGATTGAAGATGAGATGACGTTGCAAGGATGTGTTGATTCAACGTTTGAAGCCTCGGTGGAGTTTGTTGGGGAGTCTTCAAACTTGCTCGGATGGGTGCTTCGACCGGCCGGCCGATCGGCAGGAGAGCGTGACCCAGATGCTGTGAAGAACCCCCCTCCCATGTGCAGATTGTGCCCAGACCGGTCGGCCGACCGGTCGTCAGTGGGCTTCGACCGGTCGGGCGACTGGTCAGCTGTGAGGCAGGTCAGATGGCAATCTCCCTGGACAGTTTTTTGTGAAGGCCGACCGGTCGGCTATGCGCGCGGATTCCTTGTGCAGTCCGCAGTACTGCGCAATGTGTTTCTATTTTCGGATTTCTTCCTATTTAAGGTGTTGTAATCCGACCTGGAGAGGTATCCTAAGGTGTCCAAGATTTCCTATTCGTACTAGGAAGAGGGGAGAGGTGTATGTGAGAGAGAATTTGAAATTTTCTCTATGTTTCCTTGCTTTGTGGGCTGTCAATCTCTGTAATCTCTGATATTCATAGTGGATCGCTTTGTGCCGTGGTTTTTTTACCCGTTTTGGAGTTTTTCCATGTAAAATTCGGAGTCTCTTGTGGTGTGCTTGTGTGTGATTGATTGCATCTTGTGTACTCGTTTGATTGCGCATTGCTTCACGTGTTCGGCGTTCCGCTTCCGCTACCGGCTTCTATCCCAACAATGGTCTGGTAAAAAAAATGGGGTTAACCTACCTTCAGGTTAGCCAAGTTTTGTAAAAAAATAGTAAAAAAAGTATGGCTGAAAAAGACCTAGCCAAAAATTTATAAGCTGTCCACCTGTTTCTAATATCGTGTCCACCTGATTAGAAGGACGGGACACATTTGTTTTGCTCCAAATTATTTAGACCGTCAAAGTCGTTTGATGGACGGCTCGGATCTTGAACGCATCCTCCAGTCTGCCACATGCAATAGCCTGAGAATGGGACATATTACACGCGTGTACATGGTAACGTGCATGTTAGTTGTGTAGGACTTTTTAAAGGGTTTTCGGTCAAATAGAACCGGCCTTTTGTGAAATGATAAAATTAGCCACTTGCCCTCAATCTCATTAATTATAGCCCCTTGACTTTTCTTCGGACCATTTTGCCCCTGATCTAGGTGGGGCTCTTATGAGATACATGGCACTTAGATGAGACAGTCTCATGGCATACACTTTGATGTGACACATGTATATCTGATTATACACATGGTAATTTGATGATACACATGGATTTGATGATTGACGCAGATTGGGTACTACTTGAGCTTGTGCAGAGCTTGGGATAGGCTTGATGTGGCATGTACATGTCATGTCTGTATTGGTGCAGAGCATGTTGTCAGAAGAGACTTGCCACGTCAGTATGCCTGACACAAGCTTGTCACGTTTGCTCTTCACCACTAAGCACGTGCCACGTACTGGCCTGTCCTGACCTTTGCACAGGTTCGAGTAATACCTAATTCGTGCCCTCAGATGATACATACACATGACTCTTTGATGAGATACATGACACTCTGATGATACACATGACTCTCTGATGAGATACATAGCTCTCTCATGAGTCTCATGGCACTCCAACGAGACTAGTGGCTCTTCGATTAGACACATGACACTTTGATGATACACATGGCCCTATGATAAGACATATGGCTATCTGATGAGACACGTGGCCCTTTAAATTTTGAGAAACCTGTTCGCATACTTGGTCATGGATAAAATGGTTTGAAGAAAATCTAAAAATTTATTGAGGGCTATAATTACTAAGATTGGGGTAGGGGCTATTTTCATAATTTTACAAAACATCAGTGCTATTTGAACAAAACCCAACTTTTAGGGCATGATAAAAGTTGGGCCACGATGAGGACTTGTGTGGAGACAATGGATAGTTTAGATCAAAGCTGGCCATGATCTGATTCAGAGCAATTGTGTGGGCTTGTTGATGAGTAGACAATTCTCATTTTTATGACATGTGATCTTCGTGGTGACTTAGGCCTTTTGAACGGTGTGGATGTGCTACACACGATTCATGTTGGCACGTGAGATGGGTTGCATTTTTTAGCTTACCTACAACCGGTTGTAGGTGATAATTGCTAAAATGGAGCAGGAATTAAGGGACACTCTGCCAGATTACGGAGGGGGCGCGGTTTGGGTGGATCCCCGGGGAAGCGGATTGCCTGGTGTATCCTACACCAGCTAATTTGTTGGTGTGAGTACGTGTCGCCTGCAGACAACTTCGTCTGTCCTCGAGCTCCCTGTTCATACCAACCGTTCAAAGAAAATCAAGATCATGTGGGCCCCAAGATGATGTATTTAACATATCTACACCATCCATCCAGTTTGTAAGATTATTTTAGGGCATGATACAAGAAATGAAATATATCCAAATCTCAAGTGGACCACATCATAAAAGGCAGTGGGGACAATGATTTTCGTGTTAAAACATTCCTAGGGCCCACCATGATTTTTATTTGCCATCCAAACTGTTCATAAGGTCACATAGACCTGGATGAAGGATAAAAACAAATATCGGATTGATCCAAAACTTTTGTGACAACTAAGAAGGTTTCAATGGTCGACGTTCAATCTCCCACTATATTCTACATTGTGGTCCACATGACCATTGGATCTGTCCTGTTTTGGGGTTGAACCCTTATAACGATGTCTCCAAATGGACGGACGGTTTGGATATACCACGAACCTCATGGTGGGGCCCACGGAAATTGGTGACGTCAATACACCAGCGAGCTCGCTGGTGTGCGGTGCACCAGCTAATCCGCTTCCGATCCTCGGATCCACCAAGGATCCCTTACTGTGGGGCTCACTGTGATGTATATTCCTTACATCCACACCATCCATCCATTTTGACAGCTCATTTTAAGGCATGGCCCCAAAAATGAAGAGTATCCAAATCTTAGGAGACCGTAAGTACCACAAGAAACAGTATTGATTGAATCCTCACCATTAAAAACTTTATGGGGGCCACCGAAATGTTTATTTTCCATCCAACCTGTTGATAAGGTCACAAAGAGCTAGATGAAGAGACCACACAAATATCAGGTTAATCCAAAGCTTTTGTGTCCCATGGGAAGTTTTTAATGGTTGATTACCACTCTTTCCTGTATTATGGTCCACCTGAGAGTTGGATCTGCTTCATTTTTTTTTGTATATTGTCGTAAAATGACTTTACAAAACAGATGCATGGACTGGATTTGAATTGAGATACATGCATACCACTTGTAGAATAATTGATGTGTGCATGCGTGTATCCTACCACAATCAATGCACGGCATTTTCAAATTGCCTAAAATTCTAAAGGATGGTATTTGAATATTGAAGAAGATTCTATTCCACATACGACCAGTCACTATATCGATGCCTTCATTAGACATGATATGTATGTATTCATCACATGAACTTTCTCTATGGCCATGTGAGCCACTGAGGAGTACAGTTTTTACATGGTATGGTGGAACATACGCATGCACCATGCACCCTCTTGACACGTGGCATGCATGCATTTCGGTAGAGATATATAAAATGTGGGGGCCACCATGAAAGGATCATGACTTTTAAAAACATGGCAATTGGATGATCTGGACTGTCCGATCAATGGAGATTTGTTGATAATGGTTGATGGACACATCCAGAAGCTTATGACCGTTGGATTGATTTTATTTTTGGGGTAGGCACCATCTGTGGAGAGGCACATTATTTTCACGTGTCTGATTGAGGTCCATGGATAATGATATGAGTACACCAAGGGGGTGCAGGTGCATGCCCCACCCGTCTCTGCCAGACTATCACATAGATATGAGAGAGATGATATTCACCTTTCTTATATGGGTAGAAACTATAGAGGGAGAGATGATATTCATCTTTCCTATGTGGAGAGAGAGAGAGAGAGAGAGGGAGATGTGATATTCCCCTTTCTTACCTGAGTAGAAAGCAGAATATCATATAAACAAAGGGAAGCTGCAAAGACTAAGTGCATGTAGGTGGTAAGACTCTAAACCTTTAAACACTTTAAATACTGAGTGAACTCGCTGATTGCACTCAGTGAAATGACCAACAGTGGAAATGGGTCACACTTGTGTGATATATATTGTAGCCGCTCATCGTGAGATCTCAACCATTTAGATTCCATGTCTAAGAAATCAGGCAAATCTAATCATCAGGTGGACCACTCATGCATATCCAACTCGCACATCACTCAACTTCTCTCAACCGTTCATCTTTCTTTGATACAAGTGGCCCACCCGCAACCGTATCAACCTAATTTTCAAAACCCATCAACCCATCAATCTATATCACCTGATGAACGGCTCCGATCTCACAGACTCACACGAGGTTTGCCCTATTTACATCTAATTAAGTACACTAGCATCTCTCTAATCACTCACACCATCTTCGAAAAAGAACAACGCCAACAGGCCTCTCTTGTCTTACTTAGGCCTATACACTCCTTTTATCCACTGCAGTGCACGAATCCAGATGCACACATGTGAACATGGCCAATCTCAAGCAATAACAAAAAATAAAAGAGAAATTGAAAGTGGGTTTCTTATGATATGTAAGATTATTTAAAATACAACCCCTTTCCCACTAACGACTGTAGGCAAAATCATGAAATTTCACATGCAAGGGAGTAGCCTTTCTTTAAACCTAGTCATGCATTAAAAAAATGCCTGAATCTTGGATTTTGCATCATTACCTCTCATGGGCTCTTGTCCTTTTTACGTTGTTACTCACAAAGGTCGAGACAACAAACTGATATGTTTGGAGAAACCCATTCAACCAACAGAATATAGAATTCTAATTAGAGAGATCAGTTGATGCATTGCCAAAGTATGATAACTTATGCACATGCAATCAGTGTTTTGTGGGTGGCAATATACGTGCCTCAATCTATGCCGTCTAAATCATGGGCCATGGTACAGATGGTTTGGAACCCAAAAATGGCATTAGCACCATCCACTTGGTTAGAGAGATGTTTTTTTATTAAGAAAGGTTTTTAAGGACAATAACCAAAGGTTAGAAGTGAAATTGCTATAATAAAAAATTTTAAAGAAAAAAAAATCACTCACTAACAAAAGAACTTTTATACTTAGTTAATCTATATAAAGTAAACCATTCCAAGTAATCATTGAAAGTTAGGCCCATGTTCCATAGGGTTAGGTTTTCATAGGTCCATGATTTGACAGGGTTAAGTTGGTGTGGATTGGGTACTACCTCCATTAGGACTTAGATACAGACAATCATGTTAGGGGCTCAATAGGGCCCATTATGATTAATATGTTTTATACCTGCCGTCTGTTTATCTTGACACATCATTTTAGGGCATGGTCTCAAGAAGGAGGCAGATTGAAGGTTCAAGTGGACCACACCACAAGTGAGGATTTAAAACATAAATTAAAAACTTCTTGGAGGCCACAAATTTTTTGAATCGAGCTGATATTTATGTTTTCCCTTTTTACAAGTTTATGTAACCTTACGAAAATGTTGGATGGAAAATAAACATCACAGTGGGCCTTAACAAGTTTTTAATGGTGTGATCTACTTGAGCCTTCGATCTGCCTCCTTTTTAGCCTCATGGCCTACAATAATATGTCAAAATAGATGACCACGCTAGCCCCACAAAGCTTCTGACTTGACCGTCCGGCTCTGGCTAGGTCCTGGTGGGGTGGTACGGAATCCATGCCCGGTTGAATTCAGATGCAGGCATGGCCCACTTATAGCGGTTGTATGTGTGCATGTGTATGGATTTTCATGTTCTGCCAGCTCATTTAAGGATCTCTTTTAAAAAGAGCATCTTGGGTACTCTTCCTCTTTTGATTGTTTAGGTGGGGCCCACCCAAATTTCTAGTATATTCAAAACATCTCAGTACAAGATATGAGGAAGCTGCTTGGAACAAGCACTAGTGGTTTGTTTAATAAGCTTTTAGCATTTGGAGAAGGAAAGAAAGAAAAGATAGCAGAAAAGCAAAACAAAATATGCTTTTTAAAAGGACCTCCTTTTCTCTTTTCCCTTAGAAAGACAACGACAGGGCTGATGTGCTCCACTTCATTAGAATTTTGAGTTGGAGATTTTGGATCTCTCTCTCTCTCTCTCTCTCTCTCTCTACCTATCTATCTTTGCAATCTACATGGGCCAACGGGCAGTCTGAGCTTGAGCCAATGATGAATGGTCCATATTAAATGTTGCCAATGGAAGCAGATTGCCTACTGATTAAACTCTGTGGGACCCTCTGTGATTTATGTGTCTTATCCATGCCGTACATCTGTTTTTCTAGATCATTTGAGTGCATGAGCCCAAAATTGAAGCATGTACAAATCTCAAGTGGACCACACCATGGGAAAAAGTGTGAATTGAACTCCTACCGTTGAAAACCTCTTTAGGTCCATGGAAGTTTTGGATGAGATCTTTGTGACCTTATGAACGGGTTGGATGACAAACAAAAATCACTGTGGGCCCAAGAAGGTTTCAACGGTGGACGTCTATGGTCCACTTGAGCTTTGGTTATGCTTCAATTTTGGGCTCATGCCCTAAAATCGTGAACTGGAAAAATGGATGGAGAGCATAGATAAGACATCTCCGTCTAAAAATGGACTAGTAGAAACTAACCATTGGTCAATTGCCATAGACGGTGTCGCCTACTAGATGATTGGACCATCCTAACTTTTTCTCCAGCCATATTCATAGTGGCCCCACCTGATGAATGGCTCGGATGCTGCAAAAGTAGTCATCTGTGATACAATTGCTGATTAGGGTATTGTAGAGTCACGAGTCCCCACAGAATGAACGGTTTTGATCGTGTTTTAATTTCACAGGTGTGATGCCCATGGTTCAGCAATCCAGATGGTGATCTGATGGGCCTCACTGTAGATGGACGACGTCCTGAAAATGTCCCAGATGGGAAGTTCCTAGCCCTTCATCTTGGACTACTGTTGTACTTTCCTTCTTAGCCATCCATTTGCAGGCCACTTTCATTCTTACCATCTTCAGTTTGGATGATGTTTGGAGCACCCCATATCTATGGTGGGACCCATCTGATCTACTCTCTATAATTTGGACGAGTAGGCTGCCACAGGTGGGTCGTGGGCCCGTCGAAGAGGGCCCTTTATACTTTGTTTGGGCTTTCATATTGGGCCCATAGGACTGTACATGAGTCAGTGGACCCAATGGGGTACCCTGATCCTACCCATTTAGACCCGACCCAGACCCAGCCCATTTGTTAAATGGTACGGGTTTGGGTCCAAGAATAGACCTAGTTGTTAAACGGGTCTAGATCTAGTTTCCTTTATATTAGGTCTAACCAGACCCGACCCGACCCAAGCCCATTTAGTTAATGGACAGGTTTGATCTATGTTGCAAGGGACCCATATCTATCCAAACTCGATTTTAAACCTTGTAAAAATACTTGCATAGCAGATCCTAACCTAGACATATTTGACCGACCCATTTATAAATGGGTCTGGGTGGATCTCCCTCTGTTAGACCGAGACCCATTTATAAATGTGTCTGACAGGGACTTAACTCAAACTCAACCTAGACCTGCCCATTTAGTAAAAGGGTACGAGTCTAAAATTTGAACCCAAACTCATTTAGTAAATGGGTGGGTCTGGTTTTGGCTAAACCCTTCCTAAACCCAACCATTTACAGTCCTAGGCCTCAATCTGAAAATATTCCCATTTGTCGTCGAGATTGGGTTAGGGCCCAATTTGCAAGACAGGTCCAGCAAGTTCATTAATGGGCCTGATCCTTAGCCAGCTCAACATCATCTTGATCCTAAACCATTGATTTCTGTTCATTCTCACGACGGGCTCAACGATGAGCTTACTTTTGTGATCAGGCCCATTTGCATCTCATGGGCCCGAACATCTTATCTAGTGGGCCCAAAGTTCGTTTTGTGTTTTCTAACCTGTTCTAAATCACACTTCTTGTCCCTTTTATGACTGACATTGGGCCGTTCATCTGGTGGGCCTTGCTATTGATGGGCTATAGCCGGAATTTCAACGGTTGGTCTTAACAGTTTGTAGGTGGCTTGTAAAGAGGAATGATCAAATGCTTTGGGATGCATGGTAGTTTCTGTATAGGGTCCACTTCGTGATGTTTTTATAGAATCCAAACCGTTCATCTGTTGTGCCTTCCTAAGTTTCTGTATATCCCTTTATTTTAGTGGGACACAGATGATGAATGGTTTGGATGGCATGCAATCAACACGGTGGACCCTGAATTTCAGATAAAAGTTTCTACGGTGGCCATTACCTTTCCACTGCCTTTGGTGTGACCCACCTGAGGTATGGATTTCTCAATCTCACATTCTGTGTAATGGAGCCTATGAGATCAACGGTTTGGATCATGAAACATTTGCCCATTTGTTTACTGGTTCCTCTAGTGAATGAGCCCTGTTGTGTTTATTTTCTGGACAGTTGATTTGAAGATTACAAATTGAAAGGTCAGGATTGTTCGGGGGGGATGATAAGGTGGAGCAGGTAGGACGGGAATATGGTAGAGCCAGCTGTCCACGGGACAAGTGGCCGGGTAAGGAATCAATCGGGTCCGTCCATCTGGTTACTCCAATTTTCGATGGATAGTATTTTAATCTACACAAATATCCGATTAAGCTATCCATGTCCAAGGTGGCCTTCAAAGCGAAGGTTGAGATGGAAATAGCTAATGGCCCAAACATTCATCCAGGGAAATTGGGAGAATGTGATGGACTGGATTGTCCAATTGGTTCGATTTTTGAAACGTGAGCCATCCATGAATAGAGGTCACTAGATGGACGGTCCTGATCAATACATTTTCTCCCTTCAGTTGAATGTGTAGGGTTGCCGTGTTTCTATCTTGACCGTCAATCTGAGGACCGCGAAGAGAAAGGCCGTGATTTTCCGGGCAGATAGTTAATCAACGGTGGAAATCAAAGGACTACCGGTCTGGTTCTTTCAAACATGTGTCCCAACGTTACAGATTGGAAAGAAAAGTATACCGTCCACATATTGCCTGCCCACCTGGCACATGAATGCCATCTCGCACACATTTTCCACGTGTCGCCTCTTCAATTGATCTTTCTCATGCGACAACGGTCTACATTCAACTGACGTATGAGATTGGTGGATACTTCCAATCTGCGAGTTCTTTTGGCCATGGTCCATCTATGGTATTTGGACTCTGACCAACGGTCTGGATCACTGGATTATGAACTACACCTTAAGGCCTAGGATCTGATAGGTCCTCATTGGGCATTGGGAGAGAGAGGGGAGAGAAAACAGTTGGATTTTGGCGGTTTAAGGGGATAATTCACCACCATTTTAAAAACGAGGGTCACATATCGACAGAGCACATGGCACAGTTACACGGAAATCCAACCGTCCAAACATCTGGACCGAGTGTGGCTGTGTGGGTGAAGCAGAAGTAAAAATTCACATGGAAGAGATGATATTAACCATCTATTTCCAGCCGTTGGATTTGAAATTTGATGTCCGAAAATTGGAGGGTTAGGATCGCTCTATCAATGCAATTTTTAAGCTACACTCCATCCACAATGCGTTCCACATTTTGGACGGTCTCGATAGCCGTACGTGCGTGGCAGGTGTAAGTCGGATGAATCACCACCATTTTATGGGAAGCAATTGCCTGCAGCCTCCCTATTCTTGCAGCACTAAGCTCTGTGGGGCCCAACGTGATGTGTGTATTATATCCACGCCGTCCATACCTTTTTTCAGATCATTTTAGCTCAGGATTAAAAAAATGTGGCACATAAAAATCTCAAGTGGACCACACGATAGGAAATAGTGGGGATTGAACGTCCACCATTTAAAACTTATTGGGGGCCCACAGAAGTTTTGGATCAAGATGAAACTCTTGTTTCCCTTCATCCAGGTATAAATGACCTTATGAACAGGTTGGATGGAAAATTAACATCATGGTGGGCCCCAGTAAGGTTTCAACGGCGGCCATCATTGTCCTCACTCGTTCCTGTAGTGTGGTCCAATTGAGATTTGGATCAATCTTATTTTTGGATTCAATAACTAAAATGATATTTAAAAACGTATGGACGGTGTGGATATAACACATTACATCATGGTGGCCCCACATAGATTAGTACTGTAGGGATCCTCTGCAGCCGGGCGCTGCAGGCAATCCGTGTTCCAGCTTTGAGTTCGACGGTGGCCAGAAGGCAGTAGGGTTTCATCCCCAATGTGGACATTTCAAGGGTTTTAGGATTCTTCGCGTCAGAGGAGTCTGACATTAGTCATGTGGGCTCTTCGTAGAGCGTCTAATTCTATCAGGTAACAATCTCTTCCCGCCATCCTATTTTCCATTTTTTTGTCAGAATTTATTAATAAAATCTGATTTTTTTTGTGGGTTTTATATGCAAAAAAGAGGGCAAAAATCCATTTCTTTTATATTGGTTTTTTTTTTTTTTTGGATTTTTTAACAGTATTTGGGAATAAGTTGTATTGGGTCTCTCTCCCTCTCTCTCTCTCTCTCTCTCTCTCAAAATTTCTGGGTTTTTTTCTCAGATTATTTTGATGGCTTTTTATCTATTTTTTTGTTGGATTTTTGTTTTGTTTATTTGAAATTTATGGGTTGTCTGCGAAAGTGAAAAAAAATCATTTACTTTGTATTTCTTTTTGGATTTTTAGCATTTTGAGGAATAATCTGTATTGGGTATTTTTTTTGTTGTATTTTTCTGGATTTAGTGATTTTGATGTTTTTTCTTGAATTTTTTGTTGTTGAATTTTTTATTTTTTTTTATTGAATTCCTGGGTTACGTTTGTTGCTTTTTCATGTTATTTAGGCTGTGTTTAGATGTTCAATTGATTCAGATTGCAATAATTAAGTCACAGGCATAGAGAAATGTCCAAAGTTGGATTAGTCATGCCATTGTTTAAAGTGCATAATCAAGCCCTGAACTTCGATTGCAGTAGATTTTATTTTGGCATGAAATGAAGACATTTGCAAACTTGCAATAATACCAATGTAACCAATTTTTATAAGTTCCATCTTATGTATATGTAGCGGACATAGAATTTCATCCAATATTAGAATACTGTACATATGGTACATGTTTAGAAGATCTAGACCGTTTGTCAGTTGGAACCTTATCATGAAGGGTAATAAAAGGAGCAAAATCTCCTCTAATCAGTGACACTAACAACACATGCAGCGGCCTACAAAAGGGCAATAAAAGGCAAAAGGAAATGTCCACATTGAAAAGACAAAAGGCTTACACTCTGAGGGTTAGGGTGTCTACTCAGTGCAATTTTTTATCGTTTGACCCTCCGAGGCAAGGGTCCACCTGATGAATGTTCTGGTTATTGTTTATGTTTGCTGCATGTTTGGTTATTGGATTTTTGAAACGGGTTGTCGGGTGTGTGGAAAATAGCGCTTAGGAGACAGTTCTTCATTGATATTTTGGTTTGGATGACTTAATTAGGACGGAAATCATCTTCCTGGGAAAGCTATTTTTCTTAAAATTGTATCGAATGCCTTATATTAAGAAAGTTGGGTTCGAACATTCCATGGCATTGATCCATGGAATTGAGCTCCACTAAAAGAGGTGGCCTCGGAACCTGAGTGTTGTCAACCAAACACCATACCTCATGCTTCATGAAACAATCTTCCGGTATTAAAATTCTGCAGGTTTTTCTATTGGATTTCCAGTTCACACATCTAAATGACCACATAGTACATGACACCTTGACAGATACACAAGCTTTTCCCATCTTTATAATGGGAAAGATATGGTGATTGTTCACTTTCACTTAGTTGTGTTTCTTTTGTTGTTCCTAGCCTTAATCAAAATTTCCGTACTTGTCTTTCTTTTCAAAACTTTAATAGCGGGCGGAAATCATCTGTTTTATACTTCAAATCAGACAAAACTTCTGTTTGACACAAAAATCATGTCATTTTTTGGATGACTCTCGGTACAGTCCCTTTATCCATCTGCTGTGTCTCTCTCATCTCAAAATCTAGAAATTGATTGGATTTTCAGGGGCCATTTTTTACCATATATGACTAAGAGAAACAACCTGGACTGCATATCTGACATGCACAGTCAGAAGGTCGTTCTGTGCCATCTTTTTATGTGCTCATCAGTGGATGGGATTGTTATGAAAAAAAAAAAAAACCACATTTCATATGATTCTAACCTTTCAAACTTTATTGATAATCAAGATAAAAAGGCATATTCATTTTTTCTTTCCTTTCTGCTTCTAGGCTGCAGATCATACTGTTAGTGTCGCCCAACCCGAGTTATTTTTGGGCCATGGGCAATCCATCATGGGGCCCACCGTATGAATGGACCATATAGATGATCAGATCATCCACTTGTCTGATCTACATGCATTGCACAGGCATATGGTGCAAACGTGTTTCGTTGACCGTTCCTCGAACTTCATGTTATTTTACCTTTAGAAACCATCCCGGTTATTTTCCATCCTTGTTTTTCTTCTCTCTCTCTCTCTCTCTCTCTCTCTCTCTCTCTCTCACCCTGCAGCTTTATTTAAAACTTGTGGCAAAAATTTACTCTCTTTGTTTGTCTACCAGGTGTCATGGTTATCGCACAGGAGCTCCTCGAGCTTGTTGTGCTAAATCTGATGTACTAAGTGATGTTTTACAACATGGATTGGGCAATCATGAGTGTGGTCAATTTATAGCCATTAGATACCTTTTGTCAAAGAGTTTTTTGTGTGTCCCATCTGTCCCTTCAAAGTTCTCTTGCGGGGAGTCGAAATCTTTCTTCACAGGCTGGCGCCAGGAGCAGTGGCGACGAAGATGACTTGGAGGAGGGATTTTCTGAGCTAGAAACGCCTCTAGATGTTGATGGTGTCAGAGAATATCATGAGGATGAAGTGAGTGCTGATGAATTGGTCTCTGAACCCAAGCCTTCTGATGATGAATCGGAAGATGGTTTGTTGGAAACTACTCATAATGAGCTTGATTTGTCGGATGATGAAATGGGTACAAATGGTGGCAATCAAATCACAAAAGAGTGCTACTTGCCCGGTGTTCGAGATTGTCACGGGTGCTCCTCTCCAATTCATTCACACTGCTCTTGATAAGTGGGTCGCTGAAGGTAATACGGTGGACCGAGAAGAGATCGTGAATGCCACATATAGTCTTCGGAAGCGCCGGATTTTTGTTAAGGCCTTGAAGGTATGTTTGCTTGGATCTCTCTTTACATAGTTTTTTGAGGTATTATATGATGCCCGGTCGAGAGAACCAACTTTCTTTTTTCAACCCACCTGTAACCTAAGCTGTTGATGGTGTAGGCGCCATTATGTGATGGCCATGCCCTAATTTCTCCCACCTCAGATGATTATAACAATCTGATGAAAATGAATAGCTACAACCAATAGTCCAAATTTAGCTGTGGTTGAATTGGATGGTTAGTATCTTCTGATGGGAGGGATGTGGGGGTATCTCCCATGCACCATGGGGCAAGCCTTATTTACAATTTGGCTCATGGGAGGTGGCTCCCACATGAACAGTCGACTGAGACTTTGCCATGCGTAACAAATGTTGCCTCTCATCAGGTCACTGTTCATCCTTATAATTATTTATTGGCAAGTTACACCAATCCTATTGTTCCTGTTGGTTATTATTTGAAATCTTAGTGCTGGATGATGTTCGAGATTGCCGTCTATGATTTTCTTCCATACGATTGTATTTCATTTTTGTTATCTTTGTATTGCAGATTTAGGGAAGCACTAATTCTTAGTGTTTGAGTGTATTTAAAATTCAAAGTTTTGAACAGTGTCATAGCTGAACAATGCTTCTAAGAAGTGCAGTTAGATGATGGTGGTTGAAAGTCTATGATCTGAAATGCTCTGCCAGTTGTCATTTTTTGTTATTCTTGTCTGTCTGTGCAAGTTCTTTTGAGAGGTTTATTTTAAACAACAATGGCTATTTATATGGGTTTATTATTGGCTTTCTCTTTGTTTTGTTTGTTCTTCTTCTTCGTCTTCTTTATTTTCCTTCTTTTGTTTGTTGAGCTGTGATCTAACTCCAGACTTCAATGTTACACCCTTCTGGGCATCACGCCTGGGAAAATGCTCACTGTTAGGGTTTTTAGCTATTGATATTTAAGTAGGGTAGTTTAGGGATTTTATATTTTACGTTTTTTTTTTTTTTTTTGGTTTTTACCTGTGAAGACAAGTATTTCATTAAAAAGAGAAATAAAAAGATTTGATATATGATGAGAAATTATATTGATACGGACAACTCTAGCAAGCCTGTAAATGGAAGAGCAAAGAAATCTCTTTCTTCATACTTGCACAGAGCTCTTGAAGTTCCTTCAATATCTTTCATACACCCCTTTCTTCTACCTATATAGTGATGAAGCAGCAAGAAGATGGCTTGGCAAGAAGTGTGGAAGAAATGGTCCTCCCTCAATGGAACTTACCAGGTGGAATCACTGTTCTTGAGCTTTGTAGTTTGTTTAGGGAAGCATGAATCATCAGGTGTAGTTTCATTGTGAGGGGATGAATCATTTGGAAAAGAAAAGGAGATTTTCATATTTGGGGTGGAATCAAAAGCATTACAAGTGATGAAGTCAGTCACAATGGGGAAGCCAGTATGACATAGAAGCTATATAAGAGAGAGAAGCCAGTATGACATAGAAGCTATATAAGAGAGAGAGAGAGAGAGAGAGAGAGAGAGAGAGAGAGTTGTCTTAGGGAGATTAATTTCTCTCTAATCTTATCTTATTAAGCACAACCCTTATATAGAATCTTATTGTGTCATAAGGGAGCCTAAAAAAATTTCAAGTATAAGCATTTTCAAACAAGTTATTAATGCGGACGTTAGACCATCATGTTCCTTTTCCCGAGTGTATTAGCGTAGGATACGTGTTGCACTCATCTCGTTGTGGTTCGTTGACATTTGGGGAGCACATGGGTAGCAAGAACATAGTAGAGGAGCAGGGAGCAGGACCAGCCAGCAGACATCAGATTCTGGGTTTTGTTGGACGATTCGACCCGACGCGTGGACGGACTTCTTTAAGCGTCGATTTGTCAATTTTTTTTTTTAATATTTTAGGCACTTTAGTACACTTTTTCTACACGTGGCTTATATATATTTTGTGAGAAAACCTAATTATTATGATATGTTTATGAATATTAGAGAAAAACTCTTTCTTGCGTAACATGAGCTTGAACCCTCTAGTGATTGGAGTTCCTTTTGGTGTGATGCCAACGGTGTGATGCCGCCTATCTCTCTTCTAGCTTTCTTTTCTTCTTCTTCTCTATGAATCAAGGTATTTTGATTGATTACTTTCATCCGATTAATAGATCTTTTGATTTTTCTTGAATTCAAGTTCAAAACCTTCAATCATTGAACCGTTTTTCATTCAGCATAGGGCCATGCGACCTTAAGTTTCGTTTTTTTCCAAAATTCTAATTTTTCCCCACCCGAATCCTTTAAACCTAGCTTAATCTCACCCTCACTTTCAAATTCAAACATTCCCTTTCATCCAAATGAGAATTTGCACCTTCCCATAGCCCTAAATTCCTAAATCCTCAATTTCAAATCATCCAAACCCTAATCCTAACCATAATTCTCATTAATTCCTAATTTTCAGCCCTATCCTAGGAACCCTAGAGCTCCATCCTTGGCATTTTAGGATTAACCCTATGCTTGGACATGGAAGTTCTTCTACCTTCCATAGGTCCTCGGCCTTTGAGATTTTATAGTTCCTTTACTATTTGCTTGTAGTTTATGGTTGTGGTGCGTGGTTTATTGTTTATTTAGATTTCCACACATGAGATTTGAGTAGATTTAACTTAATTATTCATTGTTATACATCTTCGCTTTAGTTTCATTCCGCATCATATTGATAGGCCCATTGTCCCGCGTCAGTTATTAATTATCATTTATCAAAAGCTAATCCATATATATAAATCAAATCAATTAATTATCACATCAACAACTTTCCTAAGTAAACCACTTGGGCCACACCATAGAAAACAATGCACATCCACCCAAACTCACACCTCAGTGGGCCCCACGTGTGCCACACCATAGAAAACAATGCATATCCACACCCATAAATAACCTACGGTGGGCCCCACATGGGCTACACCATAGAAAACAATGCCTACCACCCCCTAAAAAAAGAAAAGAAAATGAAAAAAATTGCATACCAACCTTATCTTACAAACATCGCATGATAACCAACATTTTGAAAAGAATAAAAACCCCAAAATAACTAATAAATATTCATTCTAAATGAAAAGGAACTTGTTAAGGGGCAAGAACATATCTCTTGCAGGTTGAAAAAGAGATTTAATCAATCAAAAATCTGAAATTTGCATCTTCATAGCCGTACGGATGCGGAAAGGGGGGAATCTGATTTCTCCTTCGTTTTCAGCTCCAATGTTCTTCAAAATACAGCAAATAGACTATCTTGTAGGCTCTAATGATCTGCCAAAAAATCTCCTTTAATGGCCTTTTGGATCGATAGATTTGAAGAAGCAAATGAGTAGTTGCATCAGAGGCTATGGTTTGAAAGAGGGGTTTTCGAAAACTATCTTTCGAACTCTTTTTCTTTTAAGCTAAGTTTTTAAGTTATCTTTATGTTGTGAGTTTCGACACATGTTTTAATAAAGAAATCACCACTGTTTTAAGTTAAAAACAATAAAGCAATTTTGGTTTCAATTTTACATTATAAGATTTTCTTATAATATGAGTTTTACACCATTTTACATACATAAAAAAATTGTGCAATGTAGCGTACACTACCTACACTACACGCTACGTAGTTGTAGTGTACGCTA
The DNA here is from genome assembly GCA_003013855.2 of Liriodendron chinense. Classification (NCBI taxonomy): domain Eukaryota; kingdom Viridiplantae; phylum Streptophyta; class Magnoliopsida; order Magnoliales; family Magnoliaceae; genus Liriodendron; species Liriodendron chinense. The sequence continues at coordinate 3,186,312 of PVNU02004155.1, read as the reverse complement.
CAGGGGATTTGCACTATTTAGGTACGCTACGTAGCGCTACGGCAATGCTATGCTACGTAGCGTCCGCTACTACACTGGGGAGCATTGACATACACATATATATTCTGCCTCAAAATAGAGCATAGATATCGCACATAGCCAACTTGCTATACAATATCATGAAGGTGAGAAACAAGGAAACCCCATGCACTTTTCTGAGGTATGGAGAAATGGGGGCATATTGAAGAAAAAAGGTTAGGAAGGGAAGAGGAAGGAGCGGGAGGCGGAGAGATGGAATTGTTAGATTTTCTTTTAGTGGACCTACAATGATCAATGGCTTGGATTGAATATATCTGATTTGGCTATCAAATTATTTTCGATACAGGCATGCCTATAGGCCTTATGTTGCATGTGATCACGCATTAACATATTAGGGGTGGCGGCACTTCCTTGTTTCCACGTATAGGAATCCGAATGGACATGGACTTACATTCAATTGTGTGGAGACTTGGAGAAGGGAGATAGTTGTGATGGGCAAAACTTTTCTGCTCATCTCTTATCTAAATGGGACTCTTATTTAAATAAGGAGGGAGAGTTTTACTCACCACAACTCTCTCTCCTCTCCACATCTCTACACAATTGAATGTGAGTCCATGTCTATTTGGATTCCCTGGACATGTGGGAAGCATGTGATCAAGCAGAAACATATTAGGGGTGGTGGCACTTCCTTGTTTCCACGAATAGGTGAGTCGGCGACGTAGGACAATGGGCCTACAAGGGATAATGCGGAATGAAACTAAAGCAGATATGTGAAATAATGAATAATCAAATTAAATATACTCAAATAACAAGTGAAGAGATTCACTTAGGTAAAAAAATCCATGTTCCATATCAAAGATCACAAGCATGAAATGATGGAACTATAAAATCTCAAGGGTCGGGATCCAAGGAAGGTAGAACTTCCTGTCCAAGCATAGGGTTAATTCTAAAACCAAGGGATGAAGTTCTAGGGTTCCTAAGGTATAGATAGAATTAGGATAAAATGGGGAATTAGTTTTAGGGTTATGGTTTGAGTGATGAGGGAATTGGGGGTTTAGGGATTTAAGGCTATGGAAAGGGCGAAATTCAGATTTGAATGAAAAATTGGCGTTTGGATTTGAAAATGGGGTGGAATTAGGTTAAATGGGAAGGATTCAGACGGGGAAAAGCTAGGGTTTTTTGGGAAAACTAAGAAAAATGGGTTGTGGGTCTATTCCGAACGAAAAATGTTTCAAGATTTGGGGGATTTGGGCTAAGGTTTTGAGAAATAATAAAAAATTCATCAATCGAATGGAAGAGAACAATCAAAATACATGGATCTCGTGGAGAAGAAGAAGAGGAGAGATAGAAGGGATAGCCGTCATCACACCGTTGGCATCACACCAAAATGGGGGCTCCAATCGCTGGAGGTTCAAGCTCACCTCAAGCAAGAATGAATTTTTCCCCCCTCAATATTCATAAATGTAATAATGAAAATAGGGTTTCTAACAATGCTTTTATAGTCCCCATGCAAGAAAAGTGCACTAAAGTGCCTAAACAGAAGAAAAATAACAAAACAACGCTCAAAATAAAACATTCTGCTCTTCTCTCGTGCTCCTCAAATGTCATCGAACCACAAAGAGATGGGCGCTGAGATGTGTGCGACACGTCTCCTACGCTGGTACACTCGGAAAAAGGATCGTGATGGTTTGATGTCCCTGTCAATAGGAATCTGAATAGACATGTACTCACATTCAGTTGTGTGGAGACGTGGAGAGGGGAGATAGTTGTGATGGGCAAAACTTCTTTGCTTGTCTCTTATGGGGGGGGGGTTACTCATCACAACTCCCTCTCCTCTCCACATTTCCACACAATTGAATGTGAGTCCATGTCTATTTAGATTCCTTGGACATGTGGAAACAAGGAAGGGCCATTGCCCCTAACATATGTATAAATGATCTCATGCACCATGAGGCTCATAGGCATGCTTATATCCAAAATAATCAAATGGCCAAGTCAAATCTATTCAATCCAAGTCATTGATCATTATAGGCTCACTAATAGAAAATCTAATGGGCATGGCCTCTAAAGAGTTGGTGGGAGCATAAATAAGAATGCAAGGATGACATGAGTTGAAGAATAAGACGATAAAGTAGTCAAGGTGGTGAAAGATGCTTCAAAGGTGATGAGAAGATTCGTGGTGACAAGTTGGTTGGGACTATTGCTAGAAGGAACATTTCAGGTGAAGGTAGGGAGATAGTTTGACCACAGGTGGGGAGTGCAGATTTCAGAGTCTAAATGTGACTATGGAAAAGATTGAATATTAGCAATGTTTGGATAGTCTAAACATTGAGGCAGGTGCCCCTTTGATGTGCATGATATTGGTAGTTGCACTCGTGATGCAGGCCGAGCCACATCAACTAGGCTCGAGATCCATGGGCCAGGCCCAGATCCATTAGACCCAAGCCCAGGCCCCACAGTAGGCTCATCAAGAAGGAGGCCCACCTAATTAGGTAGTAGCCGCAGCACAATCCAATCAGCTAGCCATTCAATTAGTTGCCAATGACATCAAGAAAGGAAGAAAATCTCATGCCAGAAAAAAGAAGAAAAAACTTACCGAACTTGTACGTCCTGAGAGGTCTATTGAGGGCCTCACATGATAATTCTCAAGGCACATTTGAATTTACTTTAAAAAAAATAATCTAGAATTTGTTCACTACTTTAGCTGTGGTTCTTGTGTTAAGGTTAGCTTGGAGGTGCCTATGTTTGGGTGGATCTTTCCTATCAGCCGGTTGCAAGGTATCTCAAAACGGTTATGTACCGACCGATACGTAACAGAAACGGTTATGACCGTTACGTGTTCGAAACGGCCGTAACGGCCGTTACAGAAAAAATAGGCCGTAATAGCTTGTAATGTACCGATACGGCCCCGTAATGGTCATGTAACAGTATTTTTCAAAAAATAAAAAAGGGCTGCATCGGCCAATATGGGGTCCATAATGGTCGTTATGGCCCGTATCGGACCAAGGAACGGTGGTGGCCGTTACAGCCACCGTTACCGTTATGGAACACCTTGGCCGGTTGCGCCAATTCACATCTTCTTTGCCGTGGAACTACAAGGCTATCTCCAGTTATCTGATGTAAAACAATATCTGTACAGTGAGAGAAAGAGTTGATTCTTGTTTATATGATCTGTCATGACCATGGTCACCTTTCTAGGCAATGCCAAAGAGAATAATTGATTGAAGATGTAGAGTATAGAGATCTAAAATGCAAGTAAAGAACAAAAAAAACATGTTCCCAAGAGCGACCATTTCAACAGAGGGGGTCCAAAAGTTTTTTTGTTTGTTTCGGGGGGGGGGGGGGGGGTGATTTCACAGGTGGGAAAGGCAACACTAGCATCTATACCAATAGAAAGATTTTTAGACTCCATGGATCTCTGGTGGTTCTAGAGGAAGATGATAGCTCTTCAAGAACATTTGGCGGAGGTTAAAGTTGGACCAGGAAATGTTAGGGTTGGAATGAACTGAAGAGTATGGGGAGGATTCTAATCCTACTTGACGGTATAGCAAACAGGGATTGCTCATCTTCTATGGGCAACATGTGGCGTTCTGGGTCCCATAGGTTAATGCTCGATTGCTTCTTTTGACCGGTGTTGAATTTGGAACCCACATGCATTTAGCCTCACACCTCCCTGCTTGATGAGACACCAGCAGTTGGTGGGATTGTTCCAACAGAGGAAAGAGAAAAAGAAAAGGAATGAGAGTAAAGGAAGAAGAGAAGAAAGAAAAAGGTCGGTATTGTTTTCTTTTTATTCTTTTCCTTCTCCATTGCTTAGTTGTCAAGTTTGTGGAGCGCCTACCCTCTACACCCAGCCATTGGCACTCTGCCTCACATCTTTGAGGTCTGAAGCTTCCATCAAGTTGACCATGTTGGTTACCTCTTCAGTGTGGAAAGTTTATGCTGTTTTTCACTTGTCGGGTTCCCCATACTATGCAGAGAAATGAGAGGCTTGGTTTAGTTGTCTGTTTGTTTTGCAACATCATGACCTAGCTGAGTCAATGGTCTCATTTTTAGGCTAGAAGATCTAAACAGTGTGGCCCACCTAATGGAAATCTCAGATCCCACTCCCCCTTTTGCTAACCCAACATGCATGCGGAGTGTTGCTCACAGACACGTTGGAAGTTGATTATATCTGTGTGACCTTCAAACAGATAAATTCTTAATTAAATCCATCTCAGGCTGGTTACTATATCTAATTAATTTGACATTTTGGGGTCACCATGCTAGATGGTTTGGATTTTGTGATAATGGATCTCAGTGGTTATTGCCAGATGAGTAAGCATTACAAAACATTAGATGTAACACATGGCCAGCCCTATTCTAGACGGAGCATAGAAGAAAATCAAACACAAGTGGTCGTTTAAATTACCATTCCCATTATGGAAGGAGCATTGTAAAAAAGCGAGTAGAACACATGGCAACCTGTGCAACAATTAGAACCACTCAAATTATCAGGTCCATTATGAACCGGCCCTTCCTCTGTTCCTGTGTTGCAGAATAATCCATTCCGATAGCATAGTTGTACAACAATCTAGACTATCCACACCATGTATCCAATTGTGGATGAAGCATAGTGTAAACACACACACACACGCGCGCGCGCGTGCGTACACGCCCACTCTGAGAAGGCGGCCGTAACAATCTATAGATGGTTGTAACTTAGTTGCACGGTCCTTCTAACTAGGCGTCCCTCCTGCTTCGAATCACACTTTGGGCATGGCGCTTCCGCTTCCTACCTATTGATACTTCAAAACATTTTGAAATAGACGCTTCCCCCCTTCCGCACTCAAATTTGTTGCCACCTTGCTTCATGCTTAATGCAATTGTAGATTGTAATACAACAACACACATTGTTCTAGTGTGGAGGTTAGTTGAGGAGATGAGGGAGCTGTGTGCCAGAAAGTTGATCTCCTTTGCCTAGGCTTCCTTGAGAGGCCAACGAGATGGCCGATGGGCTGGCAGCTATGGTGCACTGAGGACTTGCGCTTGCATAGATGATGGAAGAGGACTGGGTTAGTCATTAGGTTCCTATTTGTATGTTGCTTTTGTTTCTTTGCTTTCTTGGTGTAATGTGTTTTGTTTCAATCTTTCAAAAAAAAAAAAAAAAAAGGTGTTTTGTTTTAAGTTTATTTTGCATTTGTCACAACTCGGGGATGAGGATGGCTTGCAACATCCCCTTCAGCCCCTGATGTGGCCTAACTGAAATCCAGCTGCAAAGGGATCCTATAACCATCATCGTGGCTCAGTGAAAAAGCGCCATGTGTGCTTATCAGATGTAGGCCCCATAGTGAAAAAGCAAAGATTTTCCTTTGTGAACTGACGTCTTTGCACTTTTCACTGCGGAGCCCACATCTAACTGGTGCACATGACACTTTTTCATTGGGCTCCATCAGGATTCTTGCAGCCCCTGGGTGCAGGCAATCTGCATCCACAAGTCAGGATCTTGCTGCCCAGTGGGGCGCATATGCTGAGATGGCCTAATGATTTGAACCCTTGGTATTCTCTCTACTACCATAGATGATCTATTATCTCATAATCATCTCCTGTTTTGATTTTAACCTTTGATTCATGTAGTAGAATCTGAGCCATTGAAAATGTTCGTTAAAGTTTGTTTCTATACAGCCCTAATAGCAAAGAGTTAACAACATGGAATCATAGTCATCCATTCAGCAAAAGTTTCTTACTGCAGCTTTGTAGCAAAGAGTTAACAACATGGACAGTTCTAATCATAGCACCACCTCAGCATGTGGGCCCCAGTGAGCATCAACACATGCTGGATCCTGAGTTTCTATCTGTTAAAAAATAAAAAATAAAAAACCTGAAAAGTTTATGTTAAAAGAGTGCCATTCATCAATCCATTTCGTGTCCTCTCTCATGCAAAACAAAATGGATTGGGCAAATCCAATCCAAATTGATTGAAGTGGGACATCATTATTAGATCTTTCCTTTGTTCTGCTTGCCTTTCTCCTTTTTTGTTCTTAATTGTCTTTGTATTGTTTTGCAGCTCATGGAGTGGGTCGTAGCGAATAACCATCTTAATCTCACCGAGCGTGATTATGCATCTCATGTTGATTTGATCGCTAAGGTCCATGGCCTCTACAAGGCTGAAAAGTACATTGAGACGAGAGTCCCAGAATCCTTCCAAGGGGAAGTACTCTACCGAACCCTCTTAGCGAACTGTGTGACTGCCCAAAACCGCAAGAAAACTGAGGAGGTGTTTAACAAGATGAGGGATTTGGGTTTCCCCTTAACGGAATTCTCTTGTAACCAATTGCTTTTGCTCTATAAGTGCTGTGAGCGTAAGAAAATGGCAGAAGTTCTATTGCTGATGGAGAAGGAGAATGTAAAGCCGAACCTTGTTCACTTACCGGCTTTTGATCGACACCCAAGGCCGTGTGAATGACATAGCTGGCATGGAGCAGGTTCTCAACTGTCATGAAGGCTGAAGGGTTCAAACCCAATGCGGGAATCCAAGCTGCTATGGCGGGGCACTACATTTTCAGAGGGCACTACGAGAAGGCAGAGGCAGTCTTGAAGGAGCTCGAGGGAGGTGATCTTGAGGCGAACCGTGCAATTTGCAGCAAGTTGCTCCCTCTTTATGCAGCCCTCGGCAAGGCGGATGAGGTGGGCCGGGTTTGGAAGGTTTGCGAGGCGAGCCCACGGCTGGAAGAGTGCCTGGCGGCCATCATGGCTTGGGGTAAGGTGGGGCATGTGGAGAAGGCGGAGGCGGTCTTTGAGAAGATTGTCAAGACATGGAAGAAAGTGACTGTAAAGCATTACCCCGCCCTTCTGAGGATCTATGCAGATCATAAGATGCTGGCCAAGGGGAAGGATCTGGTGAAGCGGATGTTGGACAATGGGTTCTGGCTTGGCCCACTCACATGGGACGCGATCGTCAGGCTGTACGCAGATTGCGGGGAAGTGGAAAAGGCAGATTCGATCTTGCAGAAGCTGTCCCAACACAACATGGTGAAGCCGATGTACGGATCATACATCACCTTGTTAGATAAGTATGCCGAGAAGGGCGACATCCAGAATGCTGAGAAGATATTTCACAGGTTGAGGCAGAATGGCTATGTGGGTCGAATACGGCAGTATCAGTCACTCATTCAGGCATATATGAATGCGAAGACACCACTTTACGGATTTAGGGAGAGGATTAAGGCGGATGGGATTGTCCCAAATAAGACAGTGGCAGCCCAGTTGACAAAGATCGACCTGTTCATGAAGGCACCGAATTCGAATTTTCTTGACTGAAGGGTGGAGATTCTCTTCTGCTATTTTTTCCAAAGGTGTTGTATATGTAAGATGTACTTTCCAAAATGCAAATGGGAGTAGGAATCTTCATCTAATCTTAATACAGCTAGGCCTTGTTTGGATGCCACCTAAAAATGATTTCATCACATTTTAGTTAACAGTAATTATGTATTAGAAATAGTCTTCTTTTTAAAACTCGGTGACTCATTCGGTAGTCAAGTTAATCTCTGTTGTATAAATACTGTTATCTAAAATTTGTTGAACTCGTTAGTGGCATCCAAACAGGGCCTAAGTTTTTGAATCTGGGCAGTGTAATGCAAAATGAGATTGGGACTTGGTCACATTTGGGTTGTGTAATTATTTTCGTCTGGCTGTTTGGTACCTAACCTGTACGTTTTGGGCCCATGACTAGTTTATCCAAGCCATTGATCTGATGGCCCCATCATGGATTAACCATTGTTGTCAGGTGAGCATGGTTAAGACGATGCACCAGCAAGTCCCACGTTCAATGATATATAAAAAAAAAAAAAGAAAAAGAAGAGAGAGAGAGAGAGAGAGAGAGAGAGAGAGAGAGAGAGGATTTGATGGTTAGGATCTTCTAATTTTGGAGAATTTTTACGGCTCATTTTAGGGCGTGATCACAAAAATGAAGCTGACCCAAATCTTAGGTGGACCAGTCAATGAAAACAGTCGTGATTGAATCCCCACCATTAAAAACTTCGTGGAGTCCAACAGAATGTTTATTTGTCATCCAAACTGTTGATAAGGTCACAGAGCTAGATGAAGAGACCACACAAATATCGTCTTGATCCAAAGCTTTTGTAGCTCACAAGAAGTATTTAATGGTCAGTTAGCACTGTTTCCTGTCCTATGGTCCATCTGAGATTTGGATCTGCTTCATCTTTTGGATCATGCACTAAAATGAGCTTTCAATAAGGATGGACGGCGTGGATGTAATCAGATGCATCACTGTGGGCCCCACAGCCAGGGGTCCTACATCCGCCCAACAGGTTGGATGGCAAATAAGCATTCTGGTGGCCCCATGAAGTTTTTAATGGTGGGGATTCAATCATGACTGTTTCCTGTGGTATGGTCCGCCTGAGATTTGGATCTACTTTATTTTTAGGATCATGATCTAAAATGAGCTATCAAAATGGATGGACGGTGTAGATGTAAGGCACATACATCACAGTGGCCCCACAGTTAGGAATCCACCCAAGTGCGGTCCACAAAAAGGGCCTAAGCCCAGCTTACACAAGGCTGGTTCCTGAGTTCGCCCCAGGTACTCACTCTTGCACATGATTCGGGTTCTACAAGAAGTGTAGCCCTACAAACCCTAAACAGTTTGGGCCCATTGGGCTCTATTGGGCCAGTGGGCTCTTAGACACAGCCCAAGGCCCAGCCCAATTTAAATGCATTATTTCTGCAGGCAGGTCTGTGGGAGTGGTTTAGGTGCGGCCCGCAGCCCTGAACAAGTGGCCCACCTTGATGTATTTATTATAAATCTACGCCGTCCATCCATTTTTCCAGATCATTTTAGGGTATGTGTCAAAAATGAAGCAGATTCAAATCTCAAGTGGATCATACTATAGGAAACAGTGGTGATTTCCATCCAATCTGTTGATACGGTCACACATACCTTGATGAAGATTAGAAAGAAATATCAGCTTGATCCAAAACTTTTGTGGTGCACAGGAAGTTTTTAATGGTCAATCAACACTGTTTCCTATAGTATGATCCAACTGAGATTCAGATCTACTTCATTTTTTGTTACATACCCTAAAATGATCTGGAAAAACAGATGGACGGCGTGGATATAGAATACATACATCAAGGTGGGCCCCGTAATTGGTGACGCAGGGGAGCACCTAATCCGCTAGCTGTGGGGCCCACCATAATGTGTGTGATATCTAGTCCGACCATCATTTGCACCAGAACGACGTGACCTAAGAAACCAAGGCGATCCAAGATTCAGGTGGGCCACACCACAGGCAACAAAGGAAGTTTGAATAATCACCGTTGAAACGTTATTAGGCTGCTGTGAGAGCAAATTCCGTGCATTGCATGTCATTCTAAATACGTGCGCCAAATGGATCAGATCAGAACCATCCATTTTGTGCGTTCAGTGGTGATGAGTCATTATCCAGAAGATTACAGTGTTTAGATAGATCAAACCCTTAATCTGCATCATACAAATTAAGAGTAAAAAGGAAAACTAGCAACGGCTCCTATTCACTGAAAAAAGGCCCACATATTATATGGTTAAGATATTCTAATCGAATATAATTTTGGTGTACTGTCAACTGACCACTGTGTTCATAGAATGAATGGTTCAGATCATCTCACTCTGGCCCCACATACGTGGTACAACATCTTGAGAAATCAACACCGTCCATCCATTTTTACAAATCATGTTAGGACGTGGGCCCAAATCGAGGCAGATCCAAGACTCGGGCTGCACGACAAGAAACAGTGAGGATTGAACGTCCGCTGTTGAAACAGTGGGGCCCATTTGAGTGTTGGATATGCCTCGTTTTGGAGCTCACAGCCTAACATGATTTGAAAAAACGGATGGACGGTGTTGATTTCTCAGAAACATCACAGTGAGCCCCGTTCTGGGAAAAAGCCGTAGGGATTGAATGACTACCCTTGAAAACTTTCTAAGGACCATTGAAGCTTCGGATCAAGCTAATATCTGTATTTTCACTTCATCTAGCTTTACATGACCTTATGAACAGGTTGGATGGAAAATAAACATCATGGTCGGCCCTAGGAAGGTTTCAACGGTGGTCGTCATTGTCACCACTGCTTTCTGTGGTGTGGTCCACTTGAGCCTTTGTTCTCCTCCTTTTTAGAAATATGCACTAAAAAATATATGTTAAAATGGATGGACGGCTTGGATAAAATATATACATCACGGTGGGTCCCACAAAGCCCCTGCCACCAAAGTTCTCATGCCCTCACGCAGGGAACCTTCCGGAACAAATGACAAGAAAGGCAATAGAAACGGCTTACATTCCTTTAATTAAATTACCAAAGGAAAAAAAAAAAAAAATCAGAGAGAGATGAAAACAATTTACAGGATACTGTAAATTTTATTAATTATTTATTAATTTTTTAAGGGGGTGGCCCACTTACTGTATTGCATGGATTGTGGAGATTGTAAGGGGGTGGGCCATATGCACGTACTCTAATTTCCGTTCTTTCCATTTTTGGAACACTCTTTTTGTTTGGTTCCCTAGAAAGCTATCTTTCAGTTGGGGGCAGGGGGCTGTGTGGGGTCCACAGAGATGTCCCTGACATATCCACTCCATCCACCTCTTTTTAAAGACTGCAGTAGGGTAGTATACTAAAAATCAGGTGAATCGAAAACTCAAGTGGGCCATATGCAAGTAGTTTAATAACTATCGTGTGGTCCACTTGTGTCTTAGATCTACCTAAGTTTTGAGCCCATATCTAAAATGATACTGGAAAAATGGATAGACGGTGTGGATAAAACCCATACATTATGGTGGCCACTCAGATCCCTGCCTCATATGTGTCTCCCTGATGATCAACCTTTGTGCATGCTGACATTTGGTACATGTACTCATGCTTGAAATTTTTTATATATACATGTATAAATTTTTAAAATGTTAATTGATAAGACCCCAAAGGCCACTTGGACCAGACACTAGAAAGTGGGCATTAGCCATGGTCCATTGTAGGGGTGGCAATAAGGCCAGGTGCCTGGGCCTGTCTAGCCTCCTAACCTTGGCCCACTGGACCAGGCATAAAATCTATCTACACAATGTTGCCAGGCTTGATTAATGACTCCTAGCCCGGCAGCGCAGTCCAACTATCAAGTAGGCAATGTTCATGTATGGCGAATGGATGGTAATGGACATTTTAGGATTTTAATTTGTCATACATGTGTAGGACTCGTCATGAAATGTAGCATCAGGTTACCTAAAACTGTCTTCTCATTCCTCTTAGCATGTAAGCCACCAACATTAAGTATGGATTTTGTAGGACTTTTTGGGGTTTTATGGCGCGTCCATTTGTTCACAGCTTGAAGGATCGGATTCAGAGTTATTGCCAGAGGGGGTTACCTTCCAACTAAAGATGCTTCCGTAAGAAAATCTATACTACCATTAAAAATGCTAATAATTTTTAAATATTTTTTTAATTATATATATTTAATCAATTTTATTTGAGTAATTTATGCATCTAAACCCACAAATTTCTCTTGGGGGTCGTTTGAAAACATGAATTCATGTGAATTAGAATTGAAATTTATTGAATATATACTGTCTAACAGGTGTTGTAGACTCTTCTGGCCTCATCTTAGTCATCAATTTTTTCCCTTTTAATCATTGAAGTTGGTTATGTATTTCTTCTTGATCATTTATATGTATCCTAACCAGTGTTGTCAAAATCTTACAATTTACGATTTATGATATATGGTATACGATTTTAGTCGAATTATAAGGAAAACGATTTGAATCCCAACCTTGAATCTCTTTTTATTATTTTTTTATTTTTTTTATGAATCTTACGATTCTATGATTCTATAATTTGAATCTTACGATTTACGATTCAAATCCCGATTTACGATTCAAAATATAGTTGTTATCTTCTATTTTAAGCTTCACTTGGCTTTCATTTTATGTTTTTTAAATTGGTGGAGGCTTTAAGAATCATTTAAAAGAGTAGATTATTTTAATTGTTCTTTATAAGAGATTAAGTGATATATATTCTCGTCAATGTTAAATCATGTAGCTTTTTTTGTGATTTCTTACTTCTTAATTGGTCGAAATACTAAATTGACATATGACTTACTTGTAATGTTTTTTATGGATGGTTATAATCATATTGCTTACTTATATACATTGTGGAATGATATTTAGAAATAAAAATATCTTTTTTATTTTTTCGGTATACAGTATCAAAGGTTACTTTTTCACCATGATTATACATTTAAGAAAGGTAATAAGAACATAAATTATTTAAGGACCCTTGTATTTTTTTAAGGAAAATTTCTTGAAAGAAATAAATAAAATAAAATAAAGGAATAAGAATCCTTTAACACTATCATGATATGGTATTATTTGGTGCACACTGATGGCAAAAGGAAGATTGATGAGTTTTTTAAAATAATGTGATTTATTTATATTTTTCATTTTTTTTCAAAATTTTAAGATTAAAAACAAAAATCTTACAATTTACAATATGATTTGCGATTCGATACGACTCAACCCCTAGCACCGATTTGCGATACGATAACGATTTTGACAACGTTGATCCTAACAAAGATTATAGTTGTACATTTCAAGGGACATGGTCCATTCATGAGGGGACCCATGAGCTCAATTGTCTAAATTAGTTCACCAAACCCTGGGCTAATTTAGCTAGCTTGCTCTTGTATATCCACTGAATCTAGACCACTGGAACTATTGATGGAAATTTGGAATTTCTCACATAATACCATGTGCCCATGTTGGCACATGTAATGGTGGCAAGGAGGCGGCAAGGAGGCATGGATGTATATCTCAAAAAATTTCATACTCCGACCTGAGAGAGCAGTAGTTTATTCACATGCATTAATTGATTTCACCTGTGTATATGTAACTCAAAGTAAACCATCCAAATAATGGACCCCACTTTAAATGAGCTACCAAACCACATGATACAATGAGATATCATCTAAATTACTATTTATAGACATCTTGTGGACAACATTATGAAATGATGTCAACCATTAATATTTAATAACCAAATGTCACTTTATATTGTTTCATTTATTCTAGTTTGAAGATTCTCCCGCATCATTGTTTCCACTACCTGATACCTTTGACATGGAGGTAGACACTCCTAAAATACTCTCTTTTTTTTCAACACCCAAACACAATAAAGTATGAAAAGTTTTATTGAATGGCCTTATCACAGTGCATTTTACTAGTCTATATTGACTATACATCCATTATTTTCTATCACATATGGCCCACCCATGAGTTGATAAACTTCATCTTATGCTTCGGTTGTTTAAAGCATGGCCTATGTAATGTATATCTAATATATTTAGAGTAGTTGGAGTAGCAAAATTTATAAGAATTCGATTTCTTCTTTTCTTTATTTCTATAACTTGGGTGATGGGCTGTTTGGACTCAAGAAAGAGGAGAGATGTGCAGTTCAGGGGTTGTTGGGCGACCGTGACCAGGTTAGGTTGGGCAGCCAAAACTCATCAAATATTGACAGTTTCTAGTTGGACTATTTCGGATAGTGTCGGGTGATTGAAGGTGGGAGTTTGGGTGGCCAAAATTCTGATTTTTTTTCTATGTAACTCTCTAGATAGTTTTGACCATTGGGCGACCAAAATGTACACATCTCTATGAGTACATTTTTTAATCATCCATTTGATAGCCACAAGTGTGTACCATTGTCTATGACATAGACCGATTATATTGCAGTTACAGAGGCCTACAAGGAAATGCTTTGAATGTAACGATTCCTATAGAACTTAGCCTGAAGCAGGATAAGCACATGATCTATTGTGATAGCCAAAGTGTGATACACTTGAGCAAGAACCCAAGCCAGCATTTCAAATTGAAGCATATAGTGGTTTGGTATCACTGGATCAGGAATACGTTGGAGAACTAGGTGCTACAACTTAAAAAGATCCATACGGATGACAATCGGTCAGACATGATGACCAAGATATTGGCTAATGGTAAATTCGAGGCTTATAGAAACTTAGGCAAACTTGAAAATGGTGAAGCCCTCCTCCTAAGTCGGAATGGAGAGATTTAATGTGGTGTTCCCCCTCAAGAAAGAGGAGAGAGGTACAGTTCGAGGGTTGTCCGGCAATTGACCAGGTAGGGTCGGGTGAACAAAACTAACCGAATATTTAATCCGAGTGTATGAAAGTTGTGATCATTATGTAACTTCCTTTACATAGTAGATTTGTTGGCTAGACGAGGTTCCATGGTTTTTACCTCTATTCCTAGAGGGTTTTCATGTAAAAAGTATTTTGTCTTGTGTGTGATGATAGTTTGTTCATTGTTTTGCATTCATATTTCATAATTCAGTTGGTTTAGGATTGCGAGATCCGAAGGTTTATGCAGCCTTCCCCAACATTGGGCTAATATGTTGTATTAATGATGTTAGGTGCTAGAGCTGTCACAGATGGAGACACAATCACTGTTTTCGTCGATATAAGAGATCCACAAGAGTTGGCAACTGTTCCTAAAGGAGTAAAAGATGCAGTACTGTTACGATCCAAAGCACGAGCAACTAAGAAATATGGTTTGGCAGATGCACTTCAGAGAAAAATTCTGGAGGCTGGATACAGGTAGTTTAACACATCATTTAGAAGATGTTTGTTTCACTTGTTAGAGGTGGCAATGAGCCATTTAAAATTTTTCTTTACTTTTTAACTTCTTATTCTTCTGCACAGGGTCATATCTGGTCCGAAGAGTAAAGAAACCCTGGCAAAAAAGTACCGCATCAGACTACGGTATTTTATTTCTCACTCGAGTTGAGTTTGCTTTACGATTTAAATCATGATTATCATTGATAACTTAAAAAAAAAAAGAATATTATTGATAACTTAAGTGTTTTGCAGGGGAATTGACACTCCTGAGAGTTTGATGCCCTTTGGTAAAGAATCAACCGATGAACTGGTAAAGATCATTCAAGGAAGACCACTTATAATAAATGTTTACTGCGAGGATTGATACAGTAGAACTGTTGGTGATATATACTGCGATGGTAAATTCGTCCAAGTAAGACTTTTGATAAAATGTTATTAAATAGAAATTTAAAATTAGATTTAGAAAGAAGTATTGATTTGCATTATCTTTTCTCATTATCTACAGGAATGTATGTTAAGAAAAGGGATGGCGTGGCATTATCATGCATATGACAAAGGGCCTGAACTTGCTATGGTAAGGCACACTTACTTTGTTCTTGTATTATTAAATGGATCTCTGATAAATGTTCTAATTTTAATTTAATTGCATCAGTGGGAAAAGGAGGCCCGTGAAGCGAAAATTGGGTTATAGAGTGTCTCAAATCCTGAAAAACCATGGGATTGGAGGAGAAGAGACGAGAGGTGCATTAGTGAGAAGTTATTATTAAGTGGACAGACATGATGCACCAGCAGATCACTCTATGTGTTTTGATTGATTTGGATGAGAAGAATCGATGATGACATTGGAAAGGATGTGTTGGAATCCTCCATGCCATGGTCCTTGAAGAACTACAGGTAATTTTGATACTTTTTATTCAAAATCATTTGCTTAATTTTCTTTCTTCTTTTCATTTTTCAAATTTTTTTCTTTCTTAGAGAGAGTTTAACTGGCAAAACAACCCTACTATAAACAGGTGTGTTTGGGCTTCCCAAAAGATTAAAGGCACAGATGTGTGTGAGATCCAAGCTACTCATTAAGTGGGTCCAAAGCATAGATGCCCTGGCAGTCTTTGAAACAGTGGCAACTCAGCTGGACTAGATCGACCCATTTATGAAGGCACAGAATTTGAATTTTCTTGACTAAGGGTGGGGATTCTCTTGTGGTATTTTTACAAAGGTGTATATATATATATGTAAGATGTTGGTTCCAAAATGCAAATGGAAGTAGGTATTCTGGCCTAATCTAATATACTTAGGCACTGTTTGGATGCCAACTTAATATAATTTCATCTCATTTTAGTTAACAGTAATTGTGTATTAAAGATTGTGTGTGTGTTTTTCTGACTCAGTGACTCATTCAGCTGGTCCTTGACAAAACCGGCTGAACCCAGCTCACACAAGGCTAGTTCCTGAGTTCGGCCTAGGCTACCCACTCTTCGGCAAAAGTCTTAGGGCCAGGCCCGACCAAAAGCCTGACAGGTGGGCCTGGCCAATTGACAGCCTATCTACACACCTTTAGGGCCTGTTTGGATGGATGTGAAAACATCATTTTTAGATGAAACCTCTGTTTTGGAAGCCCACTTGCCAAAAACCAATTAGTTTTCTATAAAATAGACCAAAACATTGGTTTTGCAGAGAAAAGGCTTTTTGTGGAAGTTGTGTCCAAACAGGCCCAAATGTTTTTTTTTTTTTAACCCAATAGCTGGTGTCAAAGCTCTGTGGGACTCATCATGATGTATCTGTTTTATCCACGCCGTCCATCCATTTTTCCAGCTCATTTTAGGACATGAGCCCAAAAATGAGGAAAATATAAAGCTCAATTGAACCACAGCAAAGGAAACAGTAAAGATTGAATGCTTACTGTTGAAAACTTCTTAGAGACACAGAAGAAGTTTTGGATCAAGCTGATATTTGTGTTTTCCCTTCATCCATGTCTTTGTGACCTTCTGAACAAGTTGGATGACAAATAAACATCACTGTGGGCCGTAGGCAGGTTTCAACAGTATCCACTGTTTTCTTAAGCTTTGAGTTTGCTTCGATTTTCGGCTCAAGCCCTAACATGGCCTAGAAAAATGGATGGGTGGAGTGGATAAAACACATACATCATGGTGTTGCCACAGAGATTTGACACCAGCTAGCTGGCATGTAGATGGGCTCCTTGTATAGCATGTGGACTTAGCAAACCTCTAGATTAATAAATGGGCAGATCATGGCCCACCCAAACATGTTACATTGCCAACTTTGGAAGAACCGACATGTGGCAGCATCTCTAGAGCTGGGCACAAACCAAGCCAGCTCGAAAGTTCGGCTCGGATATTGTTGTAAGATACTTTTGTTTTTGTTATTGTTTTTGTTTTTTTTTTTTTCTATGACTTTTTATATTCTTTTCTATTTAAATAAACAAACAAAAGTAGAGCTGCCGCCTGTTTGAGCTTGGCCGGCCCGGTTCAAAATTTTCAAACAAACTGATCCAGCTGGGACTGGATTTTTCTGGAGCAAATCAAACTTGGGCCACATGGGTCAGCCCGAAACCCAAACTGGGCAGATCCACAAACTGGGGTGGCGCAAGAATGAGTACCTGGGCCGAACTCAGGAACCAGCCTTGTGTAAGCTCGGCTTAGGCCGTTTTTTTGGACCGCACTTGGGTGGATTCCTAACTGTGGGGCCACTGTGATGTATGTGCCTTACATCCACACCGTCCATCCATTTTGATAGCTCATTTTAGGTAATGATCCCAAAAATGAAGTAGATCCAAATCTCAGGTGGACCATACCACAGGAAACAGTCATGATTGAATCCCCACCATTAAAAACTTCATGGGGCCACCAGAATGCTTATTTGCCATCCAACCTGTTGGGCGGATGTGGGAGCCCCTGACTGTGGGGGCCAAAGTGATGCATCTGACTACATCCACGTCGTCCATCCTTATTGAAAGCTCATTTTAGTGCATGATCCAAAAGATGAAGCGGATTTAAATTTCAGATGGACCATAGGACGGGAAACAGTGTTAATTGACCATTAAATACTTTCTTTCTTGTGGGCAACAAAAGCTTTGGATCAAGATGATATTTGTGTGATCTCTTCATCTAGCTCTTTGTGACCTTATCAACAGGTTGGATGGAAAAAAAACATTCTGGTGGACTCCATGAAGTTTTTAATGGTGGGCATTCAATCACGACTGTTTCCAGTGTCTGGTCCACCTAAGATTTGGGTCAGCTTCATTTTTGGGATCACAGCCGAAAATGAGCTGTAAAAATTGTTGGACGGTGTGGATTTAAAGCACATACATCTCTGTGAGCCCCACAGTCAGGGGTCCCACACACCACCCTCCAGTAGCAATCAGTAGGCAGTCGGCGTTCATAAAATGAAATGGGGATTGCCGAGTGCAGGGGATTCCTGCAGCACTAATCTTAGTTGGGGCCCACATTTATGTATGTGTTAAATCCAAGCGGTCTATACATTTGTAAATCTCATTTTAGGTTATTAACCCAACAATGAGGCCGATCCAAAGTTCAATTGGACCGCACCATAGGAAGCAGTGGGGATAATAACACCCACCGTTGAAACCTTCGTAGGGCCTATCATGAGGTTTATTTTCCATCTGAGCCGTTCATAAGTTCATTCAGATCTGTATGATCAGGGAAAACACAAATATCGGCTTGATCCAAAACTTCTGTGGCCCCAAGATTTTTTTAACGGTGAATGTTCTATCCCCCACTGTTTCCTGTTGCGTGGTCCACTTGAACTTTAAATTCGCCTCATTTTTTTTTTTTTTTATCATCTTCTGAAATAGGCTTTCAAAACGGATGGACAGCATAGATACAGAACATACATCACAGTGGCCCCCGCAGGGCTTAGTGCTGTAGGAATCTTCTGCAGCGGGACGCTGAAGGCAATCTGCCTAGGGCTCTCAATGGGTCGGATCTGGATTGGATCCGGGTTGGATACAGCTCTAACTACGTATACCTGTATCCCGATTGGATTCATCCAACTCGGATCCAATATCCGATCCATTTATAAATTGTTAGATTCATTTTCGATCCAAAATCGATATAACCATTAGAGTCCGAATCCACCCAATTACAAATCTAAAACAATATATAATATAATATATTTAAGTTAGTAGAAAAATGATGTAAGTCCCACTATTTACTATGGTATGGTTGATCTAAGAGTGGCATGTCTCAATTTTGAGACATGGCCTAAAATAATCTGTAAAATGGATGGCCGGTGTGAATATAACATATACAGTAAGGTGACAATGAGCCGGATCTTATCGGATTTTGATCCAACTTGGATATGTTCATGTGAATCCAAATTCAGTCCATTTAAGTAATCAGAACTATTTTAAGATCCAAATCCCGTCCATTTAACTAATCAGGCCTATTTTAAGATCAAATATGCATTATACGGATTCGGTGGGAATCAGATCTCGGAACCGACCTGCTCCATTGAGAGCCCTAGATTATCAGCCTCCCTTAAATGGTGGTGACTCATCGGCTTTACATTGCCACGCACGTACGGCTATGTAGACCGTCCAAAGTGTGAAACGCACTATGGATGGAGTATAGATTAAAAACTGCACTGATAAAGCAATCCTATCCCTCCAATTTCTGGACATCAAATTTCAAATGTAACGGTTGGTGATAGATGGTTAATATCATCTCCTCAGTGTGAATTTTGAATTATGGTTTACCCACGCTCGGTCCAGAGGTTTGGACCGTTGGATTTTCGTGTAGTTGTACCATTTGACCCGTGGAGAAATGGTACACCTGGCATATACACACACACACACACACACACACATGGCATACACACACACACACACACACACACACACACACACAAATTAAACCAACAAAATTATGGAAGCACCTGTTGCTATGCCATGGATGAATTAATGGTTAAGATTAACTATCAAAAGTGATCCCTTACGATCATAAGCACTCATGATGGGCCCTAATATTAATTCTATTGATCAGATGGTTGAGATTGTCATGCTATGAGAGCAACGGAGCATCTCCAATAATCGTAATAACAGCCAAAATCAACTAACACATAATGGGGATAATAGTAGAAAAAGCCCTTATGTATGATGCCAACCCATGATAGAGCCCTTTTTTTTATCTAGCATCCTGGGCACTGTTTTGATTTTCACTGGACCAAAATGCCATTTTGCCACACCTTGCCACACCTGTAGGCCTCCTCTCATATGACACTAGCTTTTTACGGAAGTTGAGAGAGCCTTTTGAGAATTGACTGTGCACCCCACAAAATCGACTGTTGGGGCCACCCCTTGGCTGATCTGATCTATTCACTTTAATCAAACATCCATGAACCCCCATGAGGGTTATTTCAAAAAAAAAAAAAAATGGAGCTTTTTATGGCCTACACCTATGTTAATGTTGTGAGTTAATTCCGATCTGTTTCCTCCAATGAGGTCCATCCATGATGAGTTTTGCCCTCAAACTTGAATAGATGACATGAAATTAAAACCCATTTCATGTGAACGGCTTGGATCTGCTCCAAAACTATCCAGTGGACCCCACATAAGACGTGAGATGGGTCCCTTGAGTAGGAAAGGCCATTTGGCCTTTTCCTTATTTTCTTCTTCTTCTTCTTCTTTTCCCTGGGAGAGGATCATTTGGCTGTTAGAACTGTTACCACCTCCGTGGGACCTTACTCCGATGAGCTTCTGACGTGTATATGATGTCATTCCCTCCATTCTAGCGAGCTTCTGAGTGTTTTTTTTGGAGCTAGCTATCATAATTCCATACAGGTTGCAGATCCCACCAAAACGGAGCTCACTTTTTGGCAATCAAATGGTGTCCAAATGAGGTGATTCCAAAGCCATCTGAAAGTTCATCAAATTAAATTTTCAATAAGTACAAGATCACTCAAATCAAACATGTAATGAGGGAGTTATGACCATTTTTGTCAAATTTGAGAACGACGAAGTATCAACAAATAACAGTGACTTTGGACCCACTTTTGGGCAATCAAGTGGTGTCTAAATGAGACAATTCCAAAGCCATCTGAAAGTTCATCAAATTACCTTTCAAACAAGTATAAGATCACCCAAGTTGAACATGTAACGAGGGAGTTATGATCATTTCCATCAATAGACATTGACCATCGCCAACAGACATTGACTGTCATTGATCGTCGATACTCTGACCGTTGCCAATCATTGATACTCATTGACCATCGTTGATACTCGATAGTCGCTGATACTCGGTGAGTATCGACAATCGTCGACAATCACTGACCATTACCAATCACTAATACTCACTTACCGTCACTTATACTCAGTGAGTATCATCAATCGCTGACAGTCATTAACCGTTGCCAATCACCAATACTCACTGACCATCGCTGATACTCACGAAAACGGTCATAACTCCCTTGTTACATGTCCAATTTGGGTGATCATATACTTGTTGGAAAGATAATTTGATGAAATTTTAGATGACTTTGGAATCACCTCATTTAGACACCATTTGATTATCCAAAAGTGAGCTCCATTTTTGTGGAATCTATAACTTGCATGGAGTTATGACAGTTTAAGTCCAAAAAATACTCAGAAGCTTGATTTCATTAAAAAGACAAATAAAAAGATTTGATATATGATGAGAAATTATATTGATATGGACAACTCTAGCAAGCTCGTAAATGGAAGAGCAAAGAAATCTCTTTCTTCATACCTGCACAGAGCTCTTGAAGCTCCTTCAATATCTTTCATACACCCTTTTCTACTACCTATATAGTGATGAAGCAACAAGAAGATGGCTTGGCAAGAAGAGGGGAAGAAATGGTCCTCCCTCAATGGAACTTACCTGGTGGAATCACTGTTCTTGAGCTTCGTAGTTTGTTTAGGGAAGCATGAATCATCAGGTGCAGTTTCATTGTGAGGGGATGAAACATTTGGAAAATGACATAGAAGCTATATGAGAGAGAGAGAGAGAGAGAGAGAGTTTTCTTAGGGGGATTAATCTCTCTCTAATCTTATTTTATTAAGCACAACCCTTATATAGAATCTTATGGTGTCATAAGGGAGCATCAATGTTTTAAATAGCAGTAGCGTGTGGCATAGCGTTCAACCCTCTATAGCATGTAACGTAATAGCGTAGCGATACTTTTATTTTTTAATTTAAAATAGAAAAATATGATAAATAGTAAGGAAAAAACTCTTTCTTGCTTGAGATGAGCTTGAACCCTTCAATGATTGGAACTCCTTTTGGTGTGATGCCAACGGTGTGATGCCGCCTATCTCTCTTTTAACTTTCTTTTCTTCTTCTTCTCTATGAATCAATGTATTTTGATTGATTACTTTCATCCGATTGATAGATCTTTTGATTTTTCTTGAATCCAAGCCCCAAACCTTCAATCCTTGAACCGTTTTTCATTCAGCATAAGGCCATGCAACCTTAAATTTCATTTTTTCCCAAAATCTCAATGTTCCCACACCCGAATCTTTCAAACCTAGCCTAATCTCACCCCACTTTCAAATTTGGACATTCCCTTTCATCCAAATCCGAATTTCAACATTCTCATAGCCCTAAATTCCTAAATCCTTAATTTTCAAATCATCCAAACCCTAATCCTAAGCCTAATTCTCATTAATCCCTAATTTTCAGCCCTACCCTAGGAACCCTGGAGTCCCATCCTTGGATTTTAGGCTTAACCATATGTTTGGACATGGAAGTTGTACCTTTCATAGGTTCTGGCCTTTGAGATTTTATAGTTTCTCTACTATTTGCTTGTAGCTTACGGTTGTGGTGCATGATTTATTGCTTATTTGGATTTCGACACATGAGATTTGAATAGATTTAACTTAATTATTCATTATTATACATATCCGCTTTGGTTTCATTCCGCATCATATTGGTAGGCCCATTGTCCGGCGTCAGTTATTAATTATCATTTATCAAAAGCTAATCCATATATATAATTTAAATCAATTATTTATCACATCAACAACTTTCTAAGCAAACCACTTGGGCCACACCATAAAAAACAATGCACATCCACCCATACTCACACCTCAGTGGGCCCCCCGTGTGCCACACCATAGAAAACAATGCATATCTACACCCACAAATAACCTACAGTGGGCCCCACATGGGCTACACCATAGAAAACAATGCCTACCACCACCTAAAAAAAGAAAAGAAGATGAAAAAATTGCATACCAACCTTATCCTACAAATATCGCATGATAACCAATAGTTTGAAAAGAAAAAAAAAAAAACCCCAAAATAACTAATAAATATTCATTCTAAATGAAAAGGAACTCGTTAAGGGAGAAGAATATATCTCTTGCAGGTTGAATAAGAGATTTAATCAATAAATAAAAAATTGATTTCATAGTTGTACGGATGCGGAAAGGGGGAAATCTGATTTGTCCTTCGTTTCAGCTCTAAAGTTCTTCAAAATATAACAAATAGACTATCTTGTAGGCTCTAATGATTGGCCAAAAAATCCCTTTAATGGCCTTTTGGATCCATATATTCGAAGAAGCAAATGAGTAATTGCGTCAGAGGCTATGGTTTGAAGGAGGGGTTTTCGAAAACCCTCTTTCGAACTCTTTTCTCTTAAGTTAAGTTTTTGAGTTATCTTTATGTTGTGATTTCGACACATGTTTTCAATAAAGAAATCACCACTGTTTTAAGTTAAAAACAATAAGGCCGATACGTACCCATTTTGGGATACCTTGGATAGGAGGGTACGTTTGAGAACTCTATAACTAATGAGAATGGGTTGAATAGAGTTGCTTACCTACAAAGATCTCATCATAGAGCTTTGTATAGAAATATGACTATCAAGTTTGATCCAAACTCTAGAGATCAAAAGAGGGTGAAGCCTATCTTCTTGATGAGCTTGGAATGCTCCATTCTTATGTTAAATCATAACGAAGATATTATGCTAAGGTTAGGAATTGAGCCTCTAATGGTCTCCAATAATGATGGCTTCAATCCTCTCAAAATCCGTCTCCTTAGTCCTCAAGTTGACCCAAGCCGTTTGTATAGAAAAAGGTGGAATGGATAGAAAAAAGTTATAAAACAGCTACTTTTCGACCGGTCGTCATCGACCGGTCGACCAGGGAGGGTTGGGCGACCAGTCGTATTATAGGCTTAGGAAAAACATACTTGCAGTCCCAATCTGGTCGGTCTTCGACCGGTCGGACAGATTGACCGACTGGTTAGACGACCGGTCGAATTAATGCCTAGGTACATAATTTTCAGGATAGCTCACTGTCCCAATCCGGCCATCTGTCGACCGGTCGGGCGACCGGTCGTACGACTGGTCTTAGCATGAATTTCTACTGCTTGTCTGTTTTGTTTTGCAGCAATTCATGCAACCGCTTGGCCATTCTTTGGGTGATCTTTTGGGACACCTAGGGCCAATCTAAGATGACTAAAGGTATGCCTAATAGTCACGGTCATCTAGAGGTTATAGTTTTAGATAAGTTCAAGGTTAAGGCTTCATAAAGGCATCTCTTTTACCTGTTTTTTCTTCCTTGATGCAGTAGGTCTACTTAAGTCTTCAGTCTTTGTCTTCATTAAGCTCAACCGATAGTAGACTCACTGACCTAAGTAGTAGACAAGTAAGGTGCACTAGTATGCCACAGAAAAGTGCACTAACAATTACCCCATTTGTCAATTACTTATAAAAACCTAACCTACCAAAACAAAATACATGTACAAGAGATTACGTTGATATTAAAATAAATACAGGACTCTTGACATGACTAACTAAGCAGCTCCTCTTTAGATGCTCCTCCATAACCTATCAAGCTCTGCATCACAAAATATAGCAAATTAGTTTTGGTGGGATTTCATCTTTCTTTCCCTTTTTGTCAGCAATTGACAAACTATTCTCTTCCCCTTAATGATACACCAATTAAGATTAAGGTAAGAGTAGATAGTATGTTGCAGTTATAGCAATAAGCATATTCTAACAAGGAGAGTATAGGGTGCATGAACTTTAAAACATGGAGCATGCAATGGAACATGATTAACAAGAAAATGTAACTATGTTTGAATTTTACATTAAAAGATTTTCTTATAATATGAGTTTACACCATTTTACATACATAAAAAAAAAATTATGCAACGTAGCATACACTACCTACACTACACGCTAGGTAGTTGTAGTGTACGCTACAGGTGATTTGCACTATTTAAGTACACTACGTAGCGCTACGACAATGCTATGCTACGTAGCGTATGCTATTACACCAGGGAGCATTGACATACATAGATATATTTTACCTCAAACTAGAGCATAGATATCGCACATAGCCAACTTGCTATACAATATCATAAAGGTGAGAAACGAGGAAACCCCATGCACCTTTCCGAGGTGTGGGGAATGGGGGCATACAGAAGAAAAAAGGTTGAGGAAGGGAAGATGAAGAGCGGGAGGTGGAGAGATGGAGTTGTTAGATTTTCTGTTAGTGGACTGACAATGATCAATGGCTTGGATTGAATATATCTTATTTGGCAGCCAGATTATTTTCGATACAGGCATGCCTATAAGCCATATGTTGCATGTGATCACACATAAATATATTAGAGGTGGCGGCACTTCCTTATTTTCACTTATAGGAATCCGAATGGATATGGACTTACATTCAGTTGTGTGAAGACTTGGAGAGGGGAGATAGTTGTGATGGGCAAAACTTCTCTGCACATCTCTTATCTGAATGGGACTCTTATTTGAATAAGGAGGAGAGAATTTTACTCATCACAACTCCCTCTCCTTTCTACATCTCCACACAATTGAATGTGAGTCCATGTCTATCTAGATTTCCTAGACATGTGGGAAGCATGTGATCACGCATAAACATATTAGGGGTGGTGGCACTTCCTTGTTTCCACGTATAAGGTGACACACGACAATAGGCCTACAAAGGATGATGCGGAATGAAATTGAAGCGGATATGTGAAACAATGAATAATCAAATTAAATCTACTCAAATAACAAGTGAAGGCGTTCAATTAGGTAAAAAAAAAAATTCATGTTCCATATCAAAGATCACAAGCATGAAATGACGGAACTATAAAATCTCAAGGGTCAGGATCCAAGGAAGGTAGAACCTCCCTGTCCAAGCATATGGTTAATTCTAAAACCAATGGATAAAGTTCAGGGTTCCTAAGGTTTGAATAGAATTAGGATCAAATGGGGTTTACTCATCACAACTCCCTCTCCTCTCCACATCTCTACACAATTGAATGTGAGTCCATGTCTATCTGGAATCCCTGAACATGTGGAAACAAGGAAGGGCCACTGCCCCTAACATATGTATAAATGATCTCATGCACCATGAGGCTCATAGGCATGCTCATATCCAAAATAATCAAATGACCAAGTAAATTTATTCAATCCAAGTCATTGATCATTATAGACTCATTAATAGAAAATCTAATTGGCATGGCCTCTAAAGAGTTGGTGGGAGCACAAATAAGAACGCAAGGATGACATGAGTCAAAGAATTTGACGACGTAAAGTAGTCAAGGTAGAGAAAGAGGCTTCAAAGGTGATGAGAAGATTCGTGGCGACAAGTTGGTTAGGACTATTGCTAAAATGGAACATTTCAAGTGGTGGTAGGGAGATGGTTTGACCATAGGCGGGGAGGGCAGATTTCAGAGTCTAAATGTGATTATGGAAAAGATTGAATGCTAGAAATGTTTGGATAGTCTAAACATTGAAGCATGTGCCCCCTTGATGTGCATGATATTGGTATTTGCACTCGTGATGTAGGCCGAGCCACATCAACTAGGCCCAAGATCCATGGGCTAGGCTTAGATCCATTAGGCCCCATAGTAGGCTCATCATGAAGGAGGCCCACCTAATTAGGCAGCACAATCCAATCAGCCAGTCATACAATTAGTTGTCAATGACATCAAGAAAGGTAGAAAATCTCATGCTAGAAAAAAGAAGGAAAAAAACTACCAAACTTTACTTGTACCGTCCAAGAGGTCTGTTTGAGGGCCTCACATGATAATTCTCAAGGCACATCTGAATTTAATTAAAAGAATAATAATCTAGAATTTGTTCTCTACTTTAGCTGTGGTTCTTGTGTTAAGCTTAGCTTGGAGGTGCCAATGTTTGGGTGGATCTTTCCTATCAGTCCGGTTGCTCCAATTCACATCTTTTGTACAATTAGAACTACAAGGCTATCTCCGGTTATCTGATGTAAAGAAATATCTGTACAATGAGAGAAAGAGTTTATTCTTATTTATATATCTGTCATGACCATGGCCACCTTTCTAGGCAATGCCAAAGAGAATAATTGGTTGAAGATGTAGAGTATAGAGATCTTAGAGATCTAAAATGCAAATGAAGAACAAAAAAAACATATTCCCAAGAGTGACCATTTCATCAGAGGAGGTCCAAATGGGGGGGGGGGGGGGGGGGGGGGGGAGGCAACTAACATCTATACCAATAGAAAGGTTTTAGACTCCATGGATCTCTGGTGGTTCCAAAGGAAGATGATAGCTCTTCAAGAACATTTGGCGGAGGTTAAAGTCGGACCAAGAAATGTTAAGGTCGGAATGAACTTAAGAATATGAGGAGGATTCTAATCCTATTTGACGGTATAGCAAACGGTGACTACTCATCTTCTATGGGCGACATGTGGCGTTGTGGGTCCCATAGGTTAATGCTCGATTGCTTCTTTTGACCGGTGTTGAATTTGGAACCGACATGCATGTAGCCTGACACCTCCCTGCTTGACGAGACACCAGCAGTTGGTGGGATTGTTCCAACAGAGGAAAGAGAAGAAGAAAAGGAATGAGGGTAAAGGAAGAAGAGAAGAAAGAAAAAGGTCGATATTGTTTTCTTTTTGTTCTTTTCCTTCTCCATTGCTTAGTTGTCAAGTTTGTGGAGCGCCTACCCTCTACACCCATCCATTGGCATTCTGCCTCACATCTTTGAGGTCTGAAGCTTCCATCAAGTGAACCATGTTGGTTACCTCTTCTGTGTGGAAAGTTTATGTTGTTTTTTACTTGTCGGGTTCCCCATACTATGCAGAGAAATGAGAGGCTTGGTTTAGCTATCTGTTTGTTTTACAACATCATGACCCAGCTGAGTCAAATGGTCTCATTTTAGGCTAGAAGATCTAAAAAGTGTGGCCCACCTAATAGAAATCTTAGATCCCCCTCCCCCTTTTGTTAACCCAACATGCATGCGGAGCGTTGCGCATAGACACGCTGGAAGTTAATTATATCTGTGTGACCTTCAAACAGATAAATTCTTAATTAAATGCATCTCAGGCTAGTTACTATATCCAATTAATTTAACATTGTGGGGTCACCATGCTGGATGGTTTGGATTTTGTGATAATGGATCTCAATAGTTACTGCCAGATGAGTAAGCATAGCAAAAAATTAGATGCAACACATGGCCGGCCCTATTGTAGACGGAGCATAGAAGAAAATCAAACATAAGTGGTCGTTTAAATTATCATTCCCATTATGAAAGGAGCGTAGTAAAAAAGCGAGTAGAATACATGGCAACCTGTGCAACAATTAGAACCACTCAAATTATCAGGCCCATTATGAATTCCTCTGTTCCTGTTGTAGAATAATTCATTCCGATAGCATAGTTGTACAAAAATCTAGACCATCCAAACCACATATCCAATTGTGGATGAAGCATAGTGTAAACACACACGCGCGCGTGCTTGTACACGCACACTCTGAGAAGGTGGCCGCAACAATCTATAGATGGTTGTAACTTAGTTGCACGGTCCTTCTAACTAGGTGTCCCTCCTACTTCGAATCACACTTTGGGCATGGCGCTTTCGCTTCCTACCTATTGATACTTCAAAACATTTTGAAATAGACGCTTCCCCCCTTCCGCACTCAAATTTGTTGTCACCTTGCTTCATGCTTTGTGCAATTGTAGATTGTAATACAACACACATTGTTCTAGTGTGGAGGTTAGTTGATTTAGTCGACGAGATGAGGAAATTGTGTTCCAGAAAGTTGATCTCCTTTGCCCAGGCTTCCTTGAGAGGCCAACGAGATGGCTGATGGGCTGGAAATCTATGGTGCACTCAGGACTTGCGCTTGCATAGATGATGGAAGAGGACTGGGTTAGTCATTAGGTTCCTATTTGTGTGTTGCTTTTGTTTCTTTGCTTTCTTGGTGTAATGTCTTTTGTTTCAATCTTTCAAAAAAAAAGTGTTTTGTTTTAAGTTTGTTTGCCTCTGTCACAACTCTGGGATGAGGATGGCCTACAACATCTCCTTCAGCCCCTGACATGGTCTAATGAAATTCGGCTGCAAAGGGTTCCTACAACCATCATCGTGGCTCAGTGAAAAAGGGCCACATGTGCTTATTAGATGTGGGCCCCCTAGTGAAAAAGCAAAGATTTTCCTTTATGAACTGATGTTTTTGCACTTTTCACTGCCGAGCCCACATCTAACTGGTGGACATGACACTTTTTCATTAGGCTTCATCAGGATTCCTATCGCCCCTGGGTGCAAGCAATCTGCATCCACAAGTCAAGATCCTGCCACCCAGTGGGCCCCATATGCTGAGATGGCCTGATGATTTGAACCCTCCGTATTTTCTTCACTACTATAGATGATCTATTATATCATAATCATCTCCTATTTTGATTTTAACCTTTGATTCATGAAGTTGAATCTGAGCCATTGAAAATGTTCGTTAAAGTTCTAAATTCATCTACATAGGGTGATGATTACAGTCATCCGTTGAGCAAAAAGTTTCTTTCTATACAACCCTTATAGCAAAGAGTTAACAAGATGGAATCACAGTCATCCATTCAGCAAATGTTTCTTACTGCAGCCTTGTAGCAAAGAGTTAACAACATGGACGGCTCTAATCATAGCACCACCTCAGCATGTAGGCCCCAGTGAGCATCAACACATGCTAGATCCTGAGTCGCTACTTGTTAAAAAATAATAAATAAAAAAACCTGAAAATGTTTATGTTAAAAGAGTGCCATTTATCAATCCAATTCGTGTCCTCTCCCATGCAAAACAAAATGGATTGGGCAAATCCGATCCAAATTGATTGAAGTGGGACATTATTATTAGATCTTTCCTTTATTTCGCTCGCCTTTCTCCTCTTTGGTTCTTAGTTATCTTTGTATTGTTTTGCAGCTCATGGAGTGGGCTGTAGCAAATAACCATCTTAATCTCACTGAGCGTGATTATGCATCTCATGTTAATTTGATCGCTAAGGTCCATGGCCTCTACAAGGCCGAAAAGTACATTGAAATGAGAGTCCCAGAATCCTTCTAAGGGGAAGTACTCTACTGAACCCTCTTAGTGAACTGTGTGACTGCCCAAAACGGCAAGAAAACTGAGGAGGTGTTTAACAAGATGAGGGATTTGGGTTTCCCCTTAACGAAATTCTCTTGTAACCAATTGTTTTTGCTCTATAAGTGCTGTGAGCGTAAGAAAATGGCAGAATATCTATTGCTGATGGAGAAGGAGAATGTAAAGCCGAACCTTTTCACTTACCGGCTTTTGATTGACACCTAAGGCCGCGTGAATGACATAGCGGGCATGGAGCAGGTTCTCAACGTCATAAAGGATGAAGGGTTCAAACCTAATGTGGGAATCCAAGCTGCTGTGGTGGGGCACTACATTTTCAGAGGGCACTACGAGAAGGCAGAGGCAGTCTTGAAGGAGCTCGAGGGAGGTGATCTTGAGGCGAACTGTGCAATTTGCAACAAGTTGCTCCCTCTTTACGCGGCCCACGATAAGGCGGACGAGGTGGGCCGGGTTTGGAAGGCTTGCGAGGCGAGCCCACGGCTGGAAGAGTGTCCTGGCGGCCATCATGGCTTGGGGTAAGGTGGGGCATGTGGAGAAGGCGGATGCGGTCTTTGAGAAGATCGTCAAGCCATGGAAGAAAGTGACCGTAAAGCATTACCCCGCCCTTCTGAGGATCTATGCAAATCATAAGATGCTGGCCAAGGGGAAGGATCTGGTGAAGCGGATGTTGGACAATAGGTTCCGGCTTGGCCCGCTCACATTGGATGCGATTGTCAGACTGTTTGCAGATTGTGGGGAAGTGGAGAAGGCCGGATTCGATATTGCAGAAACTGTCCTAGCACACCATGGTAAAGCCGATGTACGGATCATACATCACCATGTTAGATAAGTATGCCGGGAAGGGCGACATCCACAATTTTGAGAAGATATTTCACAGGCTGAGGCAGAATGGCTATGTGGGTCGGATACGGCAGGATCAGTCACTCATTTAGGCATATATGAATGCGAAGACACCACTTTACAGATTTAGGGAGAGGATTAAGACAGATGGGATCGTCCCAAATAAGACAGTGACAACCCAGTTGACAAAGATCGACCTGTTCATGAAGGCACCGAATTCGAATTTTCTTGACTGAAGGGTGGAGATTCTCCTTTAATGGCCTTTTGGATCGATAGATTTGACGAAGCAAATGAGTAGTTGCGTCGAAGGCTATGGTTTGAAAGAGGGGTTTTCAAAAACCCTCTTTTGAACTCTTTTTCTTTTAAGGTATCTTTATCTCGTGAGTTCGACACATGTTTTAATAAAGAAATCACCACTGTTTTAAGTTAAAAATAATAAAACAATTTTGGTTTCAATTTTACATTATAAGATTTTCTTATAATATGAGTTTTACACCATTTTACATATATAAAAAAATTTGTGCAATGTAGCGTACACTACCTACACTACACGCTACGTAGTTGTAGCATACGCTACAGGGGATTTGCACTATTTAGGTACGCTACGTAGCGCTATGGCATCACTATGCTACGTAGCGTACGCTACTACACTGGGGAGCATTAACATACACAGATATATTCTGCCTCAAACTAGAGCATATATATCACGCATAGCCAACTTGCTATACAATATCATGAAGGTGAGAAACAATGAAACCCCATGCACCTTTCCGAGGTGTGGGGAATGGGGGCATACCGAAGAAACAAGGTTGAGGAAGGGAAGAGGAAAGAGCAGGAGGTGGAGAGATGGAATTGTTAGATTTTCTGTTAGTGGACTGACAATGATCCATGGCTTGGATTGAATATATCTTATTTGGCAGCTAGATTATTTTCGATACAGGCATGCCTATAGGCCCTATGTTGTATGTGATCACGTATAAACATATTAGGGGTGGCGGCACTTCCTTGTTTCCACGTATAGGAATCCGAATGGATATGGACTTACATTCAGTTGCGTGAAGACTTGGAGAAGGGAGATAGTTGTGATGGGCAAAACTTCTCTGCTCATCTCTTATCTGAATGAGACTCTTATTTGAATAAGGAGGGAGAATTTTACTCATCACAACTCCCTCTCCTCTCTACATCTCCACACAATTGAATGTGAGTCCATATCTATTTGGATTCACTGGACATGTGGGAAGCATGTGATCAAGCATAAACATATTAGGGGTGGTGGCACTTCCTTGTTTCCACGTATAGGTGAGTCGGTGACGCAGGACAATGGGCCTACAAGGGATAATGCAGAATGAAACTAAAGCGGATATGTGAAACAATGAATAATCAAATTAAATATACTCAAATAACAAGTGAAGGGATTCAATTAGGTAAAAGAATCCATTTTCCATATCAAAGATCACAAGCATGAAATGATGATACTATAAAATCTCAAGGGTCGGGATCCAAGGAACGCAGAACTTCCCTGTCCAAGCATAGGGTTAATTCTAAAATCAAGAGAAGAAGTTCTAGGGTTCCTAAGGTATGGATAGAATTAGGATAAAATGGGGAATTAGTTTTAGGGTTATGGTTTGAGTGATGAGGGAATTGAGGGTTTAGGGATTTAAGGCTATAGAAAGGGCGAAATTCAGATTTGAATGAAAAATTGGTGTTTGGATTTGAAAATGGGGTAGAATTAGGTTAGATGGGAAGGAATTAAATAGGGAAAAGCTAAGGTTTTTGGGGAAAACTAAGAAAAAGGGGTTGTGGTCTATTCCGAACGAAAAATGGTTCAAGATTTGAGGGATTTGGGCTAAGGTTTTGAGAAATTATAAGAAATCCATCAATCGAATGGAAGAGAACAATTAAAATACATGGATCTCGTGGAGAAGAAGAAGAGAAAAGAGATAGAAGAGATAGTCGACATCACACAGTTGGCATCACACCAAAATGGGGGCTCCAATCACTGGAGGTTCAAGCTTATCTCAAGCAAAAATGAATTTTTTATCTCAATATTCATAAATATAATAATGAAAATAAGGTTTTTAACAATGCTTTTATAGTCCCCATCTAAGAAAAGTGCACTAAAGTGCCTAAGCAAAAGAAAAATAACAAAACAACACTCAAAATAAAATAGTCTACTCCTCTCTCGTACTCCTCAAATGTCATCGAACCACAACGAGATGGGCGCTGAGATGGGCGTGACACATCTCCTACGCTAGTACACTTGAAAAAAGGATCGTGATGGGCCGATGTCCCCGTCAATAGGAATCCGAATAGATATGTTTTTACATTCAGTTGTGTGGAGACGTGGAGAGGGGAGATAGTTGTGATGGGCAAAACTTCTTTGCTTGTCTCTTATTTAAACTAGGGGGGGGGGGGGGGGGTTACTCATCACAACTCCCTCTCCTCTCCACATTTCCACACAATTGAATGTGAGTCAATGTCTATCTGGATTCCCTGGACATGTAGAAACAAGGAAGGGCCACTGCCCCTAACATACGTATAAATGATCTCATGCACCGTGAGGCTCATAAGCATGCTCATATCCAAAATGATCAAATGGCCAAGTCAAATCTATTCAATCTAAGCCATTGATCATTATAGGCTCACTAATAGAAAATCTAATGGGCATGACTTCTAAAGAGTTGGTGGGAGCAAAAATAAGAAATCAAGGATGACATGAGTCGAAGAATAAGACGATAAAGTAGTCAAGGTGGAGAAAGAGGCTTCAAAGGTGATGAGAAGATTCGTGGTGACAAGTTGGTTGGGACTATTGCTAGAAGGAACATTTCAGGTGGAGGTAGGGAGATGGTTTGACCACAGGTAGGGAGTGCAGATTACAGAGTCTAAATGTGACTATGGAAAGATTGAATACTAGCAATGTTTGGATAGTCTAAATATTGAGGCAAGTGCCCCCTTGATGCGCATGATATTGGTAGTTGCACTCGTGATGCAGGCCGAGCCACATCAACTAGGCCCGAGATCCATGGGTCGGGCCCAGATCCATTAGACCCAAGCCTATGCCCCACAGAAGGCTCATCAGGAAGGAGGCCCACCTAATTAGGCAGCAGCCGCAGCACAATCCAATCAACTGGCATTTCAATTAGTTGTCAATGACATAAAGAAAGGAAGAAAATCTCATGCCAGAAATAAGAAGAAAAAACTACCGAACTTGTATGTTCGAGAGGTCTATTGAGGGCCTCACATGATAATTCTCAAGGCGCATCTAAATTTAATTAAAAAAAAATCTCAAATTTGCTCTCTACTTTTGCTGTGGTTCTTGTGTTAAGCTTAGCTAAGAGGTGCCTATGTTTGGGTGGATCTTTCCTATCAGCCGGTTGCAAGGTATCCCAAAACGGTTACGTATTGGCTGATACATAACGGAAATGGTCATGACCGTTACGTGTTACTGGGTCGTAACGGCCTTTACAGAAAAAACAGGCCGTAACAGACCGATACGGCCCCGTAACGGTCCTGTAACAGTATTTTTCAAAAAATAAAAATGGGCTATATCGGCCGATATGGGTCCGTAATGGCCATTACGGCCAGTATCGGACCAAGGAACGGTGGTGGTCGTTACAGCCACTGTTACCATTATGGAACACCTTGGCCGGTTGCGCCAATTCACATCTTCTTCGCCGTGGAACTACAAGGCTATCTCCAGTTATCTGATGTAAAACAATATCTGTATAATGAGAGAAAGAGTTGATTCTTGTTTATATGATCTGTCATGACCATGGTCACCTTTCTAGGCAATGCCAAAGAGAATAATTGATTGAAGATGTAGAGTATAGAGATCTAAAATGTAAATAGAGAACAAAAAAAACATGTTCCCAAGAGCGACCATTTCAACAGAGGAGGTCCAAAAGTTT
Organism: Liriodendron chinense; assembly: GCA_003013855.2. Classification (NCBI taxonomy): domain Eukaryota; kingdom Viridiplantae; phylum Streptophyta; class Magnoliopsida; order Magnoliales; family Magnoliaceae; genus Liriodendron; species Liriodendron chinense. Next base: position 3,151,541 of record PVNU02004155.1, on the reverse strand, counting down.
TTTTTTTGTTGGGGGGAGGGGATTTCACAGGTGAGAAAGGCAACACTAGCATCTATATCAATAGAAAGATTTTTAGACTCCATGGACCTCCGGTGGTTCTAGAGGAAGATGATAGCTCTTCAAGAACATTTGGCGGAGGTTAAATTTGGACCAGGAAATGTTAGGGTCAGAATGAACTGAAGAGTATGGAAGGATTCTAATCCTACTTGACGGTATAGCAAACAAGGACTACTCATCTTCTATGGGCAACATGTGGCGTTGTGGGTACCATAGGTTAATGTTCGATTGCTTCTTTTGACTGGTGTTGAATTTAGAACCCACATGCATGTAGCCTCACACCTCCCTGCTTGATGAGACACCAGAAGTTGGTGGGATTGTTCCAACAAAGGAAGAGAAGAAGAAAAGGGATGAGAGTAAAGGAAGAAGAGAAGAAAGAAAAAGGTCAGTATTGTTTTCTTTTTATTCTTTTCCTTCTCCATTACTTAGTTGTCAAGTTTGTGGAGCACCTACCTTCTACACCCAACCATTGGCACTCTGCCTCACATCTTTGAGGTCTGAAGCTTCCATCAAGTAGACCATGTTGGTTACCTCTTAAGTGTGGAAAGTTTATGCTGTTTTTCACTTGTCGGGTTCCCCATCCTATGCAGAGGAATGAGAGGCTTGGTTTAGTTGTCTGTTTGTTTTGCAATATCATGACCCAGCTTAGTCAAATGGTCTCATTTTTAGGTTAGAAGATCTAAATAGTGTGGCCCACCTAATGAAATCTCATATCCCCCTCCCCCTTTTGCTAACCCAATATGCATGCGGAGTGTTGCTCATAGACACGTTGGAAGTTGATTATAATCTGTGTGACCTTCAAACAGATAAATTCTTTATTAAATCCATCTCAGGTTGGTTACTATATCTAATTAATTTGACATTAGGGGTCACCATGCTGGATGGTTTGGATTTTGTGATAATGGATCTCAGTGGTTATTGCTAGATGAGTAAGCATAGCAAAACATTAGATGCAACGCATCGCCAGCCCTATTGTAGACGGAGCATAGAAGAAAATCAAACACAAGTGATCGTTTAAATTACCATTCCCATTATGGAAGGAGCGTAGTAAAAAAGCGAGTAGAACACATGGCAACCCGTGCAACAATTAGAACTACTCAAATTATAGGTCCATTATGAACCGGCCCTTCCTCTGTTCCTGTTGCAGAATAATCCATTCCGATAGCATAGTTGTACGGCAATCTAGACTATCCACACCACATATCCAATTGTGGATGAAGCATAGTGTAAACACACACACACACACACACACACACACACACACACACCTGTGCGCATGCGTACACGCACACTCTGAGAAGGTGGCTGTAACAATCTATAGATGGTTTAACTTAGTTGCACGGTCCTTCTAACTAGGCGCCCCTTCTGCTTCGAATCACACTTTGGGCATGGCGCTTCCGCTTCCTACCTATTGATACTTCAAAACATTTTGAAATAGACGCTTCCCCCCATCTGCACTCAAATTTGTTGCCACCTTGCTTCATGCTCAGTGCAATTGTAGATTGTAATACAACAACACACATTGTTCTAGTGTGGAGGTTAGTTGATTTAGTCGAGGAGATGAGGGAGCTGTGTGCCAGAAAGTTGATCTCCTTTGCCCAGGCATCCTTGAGAGGCCAACGAGATGGCCGATGGGTTGGCAATTATGGTGCACTGAGGACTTGTGCTTGCATAGATGATGGAAGAGGACTGGGTTAGTCATTAGGTTCCTATTTGTGTGTTGCTTTTGTTTCTTTGCTTTCTTGGTGTAATGTGTTTTGTTTCAATCTTTCAAAAAAAAAAGGTGTTTGGTTTTAAGTTTGTTTTGCATCTGTCACAACTCAGGGGTGAGAATGGCTTACAACATCCCCATCGGGCCACGTGTGCTTATTAGATGTGGCCCTCATAGTGATAGAGCAAAGATTTTCCTTTATGAACTGACGTCTTTACACTTTTCACTGCGGAGCCGACATCTAACTGGGGCACATGACACTTTTTCATTGGGCTCCATCAGGATTCCTGCAGCCCCTGGGTGTAGGCAATCTGCATCCACAAATTAGGATCTTGCTGCCCAGTGGGCCGCATATGCTGAGATGGCCTGATGATTTGAACCCTTGGTATTCTCTCCACTACCATAGATGATCTATTATCTCATAACCATCTCCTTTTTTTATTTTAACCTTTGATTCATGGAGTTGAATCTGAGCCATTGAAAATGTTCATTAAAGTTCTAAATTCATCTACACAGGGTGATGATCATAGTCATCCGTTCAGCAAAAAGTTTGTTTCTACACAGCCCTAATAGCAAAGAGTTAACAACATGGAATCACAGCCATCCATTCAGCAAATGTTTCTTACTCTAGCCTTGTAGTAAAGAGTTAACAACGTGGACGGTTCTGATCATAGCACCACCTCAGCATGTGGGCCCCAGTGAGCATCAACACATGCTAGATCTTGAGCTTCTATCTGTTAAAAAATAAAAAAACTTGAAAAGTTTATGTTAAAAGAGTGTCATTCATCAATCCATTTCGTGTCCTCTCTCATGCAAAACAAAATGGATTGGGCAAATCCGATCCAAATTGATTGAAATGGGACATCATTATTAGATTTTTCCTTTGTTCCGCTCGCCTTTCTCCTTTTTGGTTCTTAGTTGTTTTTGTATTGTTTTGCAGCTCATGGAGTGGGTCGTAGCGAATAACTATCTTAATCTCACCGAGTGTGATTACGCATCTCATGTTGATTTGATCGCTAAGGTCCATGGCCTCTACAAGGCCGAAAAGTACATTGAGATGAGAGTCCCTGAATCCTTCCAAGGGGACGTACTCTACCAAACCCTCTTAGCAAACTGTGTGACCGCCCAAAACCGCAAGAAAACTGAGGAGGTGTTTAACAAGATGAGGGATTTGGGTTTTCCCTTAACGGAATTCTCTTGTAACCAATTGCTTTTGCTCTATAAGTGTTGTGAGCGTAAGAAAATGGCAGAAGTTCTATTGCTGATGGAGAAGGAGAATGTAAAGCCGAACCTATTCACTTACTGGCTTTTGATCGACACCCAAGGCCATGTGAATGACATAGTGGGCATGGAGCAGGTTCTCAACGTCATGAAGGCTGAAGGGTTCAAACCCAATGCGGGAATCCAAGCTGCTTGTGGCAGGGCACTACATTTTCAGAGGGCACTACGAGAAGGCAGAGGCAGTCTTGAAGGAGCTCGAGGGAGGTGATCTGGAGGCGAACCATGCAATTTGTAGCAAGTTGCTCCCTCTTTACGCGGCCCTCGACAAGGCGGACGAGGTGGGCCGGGTTTGGAAGGCTTGCGAGGCGAGCCCACGGCTGGAAGAGTGCTTAGCGGCCATCATGGCTTGGGGTAAGGTGGGGTGTGTGGAGAAGGCGGAGGCGATCTTTGAGAAGATCGTCAAGACATGGAAGAAAGTGACCGTAAAGCATTACCCCGCCCTTTTGAGGATCTATGCAGATCATAAGATGCTGGCTAAGGGGAAGGATCTAGTGAAGCGGATGTTGGACAATGGGTTTCGGCTTGGCCCACTCACATGGGACGCAATCGTTTGGCTGTACGCAGATTGCGGGGAAGTGGAGAAGGCGGATTCGATCTTGCAGAAGCCATCCCAGCACAACATGGTGAAGCCGATGTACGGATCATCATCCATCACCTTGTTAGATAAGTATGCCGAGAAGGGCGACATCCACAATGCTGAGAAGATATTTCACAGGCTGAGGCAGAATGGCTATGTGGGTCGGATACGGCAGTATCAGTCACTCATTCAGGCATATATAAATGTGAAGACACCACTTTGCGGATTTAGGGAGAGGATTAAGGCGGATGGGATAGTCCCAAATAAGACAGTGTCAGCCCAGTTGACGTAGATCGACGCATTTATGAAGGCACCGAATTCGATTTTTCTTGACTGAAGGGTGGAGATTCTCTTTTGCTATTTTTCCAAAGGTGTTATATATGTAATATGTACTTTCCAAAATGCAAATGGGAGTAGGAATCCTCATCTAATCTTAATACACCCAAGCCTTGTTTGGATGCCATCTAAAAATGATTTCATCACATTTTAGTTAACAGTAATTATGTATTAGAAATCGTCATTTTTTTGTTATCAAGATTATTTTTAACCAATGACCATAAATCTCTGTTATCTAAAATTTGTTGAACTCATTAGTGGCAGCCAAACAGGGCCTAAATTTTTTAATCTGGGCAGTGTAATGTAAAATGAGATTGGGACTTGGTCACATCTGGGTTATGTAATTATTTTTGTCTGGCTGTTTGGTACTTTACCTGTACGTTTTGGGCCCATGACTAGTTTATTCAAGTCATTGATCTGATAGCCCCATCATGGAAAAACAATTGTTGTCAGGTGAGCATGGTTAAGATGATGGACCAGCAAGTCCCACATTCCATGATAAAAAAAAGAAAGAAAGAAAGAAAGAAAGAGAGACAAGATTTGATGGTTAGGATATTCCAATGTTGGAAATTTTTTTGGAATAGTTCATCCAAGATGAGATGTCATATTAATGATAGTAGTCAATCGACAAGCACAACAAAAGCTCCAGAGTTGATGGGAAATGACCAATTTATCCTTATACGAAGACTCTTTACATGGCATCTTTGGAGTTACACCAAGATGCCCCTGCATCAATCAATGTCTGAGATAAACCTCTGGGATAAACCAACGATGGGCCCCGCATGTGGAGATCTTGCAGAAGTTGTCCCAGCACAACATGGTGAAGCCGATGTACGGATCATACATCACCTTGTTAGATAAGTATGCTGAGAAGGGCAACATCCACAATGCCGGGAAGATATTTCACAGGCTGAGGCAGAATGGCTATGTGAGTCGGATACGGCAGTATCAGTCACTCATTCAGGCATATATAAATGTGAAGACACCACTTTGCGGATTTAGGGAGAGGATTAAGGCGGATGGGATAGTCCTAAATAAGACAGTGTCAGCCCAGTTGATGAAGATCGACGCATTTATGAAGGCCCCGAATTCGAATTTTCTTGACTGAAGGGTGGAGATTCTCTTCTGCTATTTTTCTTAAGGTGTTATATATGTAAGTGTTGGGGTCCCAAAAGGTAGGGGCCCTTAAAATAAGCAAAATAGCCATATACCCCCAAAAGAATCACACAAAACGCCTTCCGGTGCACGCGAAACGAAGATTTACAAAATTTCCTTAACCAATTTTGGCTGAAATCTCCAGTGGGCCCCACCAATCACCGTGATCGGAACCATCCGGAATCGGACCCATAACTTCTTTGTGATTTATGATGAACAGTGCATGTGATTTCACGATCAAACGGGCCCCACAAACCCCCCAAAATTCAAAACCCAAATGGTGGAGTTTCTATTTACGTCTCCACGCACTCATAAATTCAGGTACCCCACGCGCCCGAAAATCCACTAAAAACAGGAATTTATTTAAAGGCATTTCGGAGTCCCACGCACCCTTAAATTCAACGGATTTCAGGATTTCCATTTAAGTGTATTTTGGTGCCCCACGCACCCCAAAAATGGGTCCACGTAAAGGTGGGCACAAACCAAGCCAGCTCGAAAGCTCGGCTCGGATTGGTTCGAAAAAGCTCGGCTTGGATTGGTTCGAATGGAAGTTCAAACTAAACCAAGCCTCCGAGTCAAGCTAGTTTGAAAAAACAAACCAAACTCAAACTAGGGCAGTTCCTAGCTCGGCTCGACTCGAAGCTCGATTTGATTCAGCTCGATTTGATTCGGCTCGTAGATTATAAACACACTGTTTCCTGTGGTGTGATCCACTTGAGCTTTGGATATGATTCCATTTTGGGATCATGTCCTAAAATGATATGTAAAACATATGGATAACATGGATAATACATATACATGATGACATGGATAATACATAATACATTTACATGAATACACACTGTTTCCTTGCACTTGTAAGATTATGCTTGTGTACTTTTGTTTGGAAAATACTCTTACATGTCTATTTTGAAGTTGCACTCTTTTGAAGGATATTAAACATCATATAGTAAGATATGTTTGTACTTTTTTTCTAAGTTTTTAAATTCTTTTCTTTTTAAATGAATAAGGAAAAAAAGAGCGACTGTCTGTTTGAACTCGGCCCGGCCCGATTCGAAATTTTCAACCAAGCCGATCCCGGCTCGAACCAGATTTTTCTGGAGCAAACCAAACTCGGGCCGCATGGGTCAACCCGAAACCCAAACCAAACCGATCCACAAACTGCGATGGTACAAAAACAAACCAAACCAAACTAGGGCTAACTCGACTCGGCCCAGATCGTAGCCCACCTCTAGGTCCACGCACCCTTAAATAAGACCCATTCGATATCCATCATTTTAAAGGCATTTCGGAGTTCCACACACCCAAAAAATACCCCACGCATCCATTAATTCGACTGAAAATCAGGGACTTACTTTTTAGGTGCGTTGGACCCCACGCACCCATAAATTAAGTCCCACTGCATCCAAAAAATCAGATATTTTCATAAATCATTTCTAGGTACGTTGGATCTCCGCACGCCAATTTTGAGGTGCGTGGGGGGTATTTTAAGGGTGTGTGGCACGTGGCAGCCCCTCATTGGCGGAAATTTGGTATCTTCGGCTTTAAATACCCCGTCCACCGGGTCATTTGAACGTTTTTCAGAGAGAGAGAGAGAGCTGTCATCCTCTAGGAATTCGAAATTCCCGCCAGAAACCCTCGCCGGAATACTTTTCTGATCGCCAGAAACCCTTCCCGATCACCGAATTCATTTCGATCGATAGCATTTGCCCCACAAGTCCGAATTCTAAGAAATCCCTAAGTGTGGCCACGAACCCAGAAAATGGTCCCACGCACCCGAAAAATGGCCCACGCATCATAAATTCAGGGTCCCACACGTCCATTAATTCGACATAAATCAAACAAGTGCATTAGACTCCCACGCATCCATAAATTCGGGTCCCACGCGTCCATAAATTCGACGAAATTCAAATTTGCATATTCGGTCCCACGCACCCCTAAATTCATAAAAAAAATTCGGTACTTCAATTTATAGGTGCGTTGGACCCCACGCACCCGTAAAATAAGTCCCACGCACCCAAAAAATCAGCCAATTGCAGAAGACGTTTACGGGCGCTATAGACTCAATTTTAAGTATTTTTAAGTTCCGTTTGAGCCTACTTTGGGTATTCCGAGCGTTCCAGACGCAATGAAACGGTCAAATGGACATTTCGGGATCTCTAAACAAGCGAAATCGCGTGTCTTCGAGGTTCGACCCGATTCGACGTGTTGAATAAAAAGACTTCTCAGAAAGAAGCCGCCAGCATCCAGAACCATGCAAATGTGTCATCATTTATGTCTACTGTAAAGATGTGATCTGATTTGGGTCGAAAGTTAGACAAACGGGACTATGGTTATCATGATAAACCATGTCAATGAGTTTCAATCCACTACAAAGCAATTGTTATGAACTGCCACAACACAACAGTCAATGCCCTACCCATCCAAATGATATCCGTCGGTTGGGCTACGTAGGTACACGCAACTATAGAATGGACTTTCCGAGGTCACCTGTCCCTACATTGACAGGCGCGGGACCAAAGTCGTCCTTCTCAGTCATAAACCCTGATAGTCTCAACCCAGATCTCCGGTCAAAACATGGGACATAGACATCTGACTAATACAAAGATGGTTCAGTCCATAACAAAACAAATGCAGGTCTCTACGACCACAAACTCTAAGGCCACAGTCCCTGCTGACTGGTCTTCTGCCTTTTAATCAAGGGTCATCGATCATTCGATGTAATTAAGGGCTTGTGCCAGATCACGGCCTGGAATGTAAAAGATCTCAGAATCTCTGGAATAAAATTCGCCTTGCGATATCTCTTCTTATGTACCTTTTTGTGAATGCTTGTGATTGTCTATAAATGTTTCTATTACTCAGAACCCCAGAGCAACAAAACACCATTTTATGAAAAATGTGTACGCATTCCATTTCCTAGTTCCAACAGTAAGATGTACTTTACAAAATGCAAATGGGAGTAGGAATCCTCATCTAATCTTAATACAGCCAGGCCTTGTTTGGATGCCACCTAAAAATGATTTCATCACATTTTAGTTGACAGTAATTATGTATTAGAAATAGTCTTCTTTTTAAAACTCGGTAACTCATTCGGTAGTCAAGTTAATCTCTGTTGTATAAACACTGTTATCTAAAATTTGTTGAACTCGTTAGTGGCAGCCAAACAGGGCCTAAGTTTTTTAATCTGGGCAGTGTAATGTAAAATAAGATTGGGACTTGGTCACACCTGGGTTGTGTAATTATTTTCATCTGGCTGTTTGGTACCTACCCTGTACGTTTTGGGCCCATGACTAGTTTATCCAAGCCATTGATCTGATGGCCCCATCATGGATTAACCATTGTTGTCAGGTGAGCATGGTTAAGATGATGCACCAGCAAGTCCCACATTCAATGATATATAAAAAAAAGAAAAGAGAGAGAGAGAGAGAGAGAGAGAGAGAGAGAGAGAGAAGATTTGATGGTTAGGATCTTCTAATTTTGGAGAATTTTTTGGAATAGTTCATCCAAGATGAGATGTCATATTAATGATAGTAGGCAATCGACAAGCGCACCAAAAGTTCCAGAGTTGGTGGGGAAGGACCAATTTATCCTTGTACGAAGGCCCTCTACATGGCATGGTGGGCCCCGCATGTGGAGATTTGAGTACCAAATAGGGAAGTTCATAACAAATAGGGAACTCACCCTACAACCACACATGAAAAATCCATAAATCAAAATTAAATAGTCCAAATAGCTAGCCCCACTTTAGATGGATCATTAATCAAACACATGAGAAATATGTGATTCAGATGGGTCACTTTATATGGATCATAAACTAACATAAAATAGTGTAATTGGACAATTTCTAGATACTTGGTTGGCAGTACTTTTGTATATTTAATTTAAATTCCAGAGCGATGGATCATTGTGGAAGCAAATTTCTAAAAGATGTGGAAGAAGTCTCAAATTTAGGGGGGGGGGGGGGGGTTGTATTTTATTACTAAAAAAAATGTCACTGCTAGTACAGATTTAAGTGGGGCCCACCTTGGACCTATCCCAGCTCATAAATCAATCCAGTTCACTGATTACCTGACTGGGCCCATATGAAGAAAAATCATCAACCCATATTTTCAACATATTGGGTATGTCCCGGCTGAGTTTAGTGGGCCACCTGGGTTTTGGTAGTGGATAGGTGTGTCAATGGGCCGGGCTCGGACCTGAAAAATTAAAATTTTTAATAGGCCCGGCACAACGGCCCGGCCTGAAACGGTGCAAAATCCGGGCCGAGACTTACCCAGGCCTGGCCCATTGACAGCCCTAGACTAGTGGAAATGCTCAGCTCCACCCAGCCATCCGATACACGGGCACAACCTTGCACACGTGTGGCATGTCGTTGATCCATACCATAGTGCGTTCCACACATTGGACGGTCTTGATAGCCGTACGTGCGTGGCAAGTGTAAGGCGGATGAGTCACCACCATTTACGGGAGGCAGATTGCCTTCAGCGCCCCGCTGCAGGAGATTCCTGCAGCACTAAGCTCTGCGGGGCTTACTGTGACGTATATTCTGTATCTATGCTGTCCATCCGTTTTGAAAGCCTATTTCAGGGGATGATCCGAAAAAATGAGGTGAATTTAAAGTTCAAGTGGACCACACAACAGGAAAGAGTGGGGATAGAACATTCACCGTTAAAAAAATTCTTGGGGCCACAGAAGTTTTGGATCAAGCCGATATTTGTGTATTCCCTCCATCCAGATCTGAGTGAGCTTATGAACGGTTCGGATGGCAAATAACACATACATAAAGGTGGGCCCCAACTAAGATTAGTGCTGCAGGAATCCCCTGCACTCGGCCATTCCCATTTCATTTTATTAACTCAGACTGCTTAGTGATCGGGGCTGGATGGTGGTGTGTGTGACCCCTGACTGTGGGGCTCACAGCTATGTATATGCCTTAAATCCACACCGTCCAACAATTTTCACAGCTCATTTTAGGGCGTGATTCCAAAAATGAAGCTGACCCAAATCTTAGGTGGACCAGTCACTGGAAACAGTCGTGATTGAATCCCCACCATTAAAAACTTCATGGAGTCCAGCAGAATGTTTATTTGTCATCCAACCTGTTGATAAGGTCACAAAGAGATAGATGAAGAGACCACACAAATATAATCTTGATCCAAAGCTTTTGTAGTCCACAAGAAGTATTTAATGGTCAATTACCACTGTTTCCTGTCCTATGGTCCATCTGAGATTTGGATCTGCTTCATCTTTTGGATCATGCACTAAAATGAGCTTTCAGTACGGATGGACGGCGTGGATGTAGACATATGCATTAATGTGGGCCCCACAGTCAGATGCATCACAGGGGATTCAATCATGACTTCATTTTTGGGATCATGACCTAAAATGAGCTGTCAAAATGGATGGACGGTGTAGATGCAAGGCACATACCTCACAGTGGGCCCCACAGTTCCACCCAAAACCACATTTTTACATTCTACTCACTCCCAATGAAGAATTTCACATTCTTTTTATACATTGACCTTCTAGTATGGAAGTGGGTAGGGTAGATCAAGCCAGGCCCACATCCACTCTACATTTACTTGCAATCATGGAGATCAAGATGGGTTTGGAATGTGAATTAGGATCTCAGGTGGGACCCACTCGATTCAGATCTCACGTGTAGATGAGCACAAGTGTATAGATGCATTTGAACCTGCTAGGGATCCAAATCCAAGCCGTACATAAGATGGGTCCCAGGAGTAGATGCTCTTGCCTGAAAATCTGTCTCGGTCCGTTCATGAAATGGGCCAAATGTTAGAAATCAAATCAACGGCTATGTTTCTTTTGATCATTCCTTCCCCTGAGTTTGGCCCAGCTACTCAGTCTTGCACATGATTCGGGTTCTACAAGAACTGTGGCCCACCATGCATGATATGTGACGTAAACTTCCCTACAAACCCTATACAGGTTGGGCCCATCTGGGCTCTATTGGGCCAATGGGCTCTTAGACACAGCCCAAGCCCAGACCAATTTAAATGCATTATTCCTGCAGGGCTGTGGGAGTGGTTTAGGTGCGGCCCACAGGCAGTTTTTAACGGTCAATCACTACTGTTTCCTATAGTATGATCCAACTGAGATTCGAATCTGCTTCATTTCTGCACACATACCCTAAAATGATATGGAAAAACAGATGGACGGCGTGGATATAGAATACATACATCAAGGTGGGCCCCATCTTGGGTGACGCAGGGGAGCACCTTATCCCCTCGCTGTGGGGCCCACCATAATATGTGTGATATCTAGTCTGACCATCATTTGCACCAACTCGACGTGACCTAAAAAACCGAATCTGATCAGAACCATCCATTTTGTGTGTTAAGTAGTGAAGAAGATTACAGTGTTTAGACAGATCTAGCCCTTTATCTGTGTCATACAAATTAAGGGTAAAAAGGAAAACTAGCAACGCAGCTTGAGACGGACGATCCTATCGAGGGCTCTGTGGGGTCCACCGTTATGCATGTATTTAATCCACGCCGTCCATCCATTTTGACCGATCATTTTAGAGCATGAGCCCAAAAATTAGGTAAACCAGAAGCTCAACTGTACCCACCAAAGAAAGCAGTGGGGATTAAACGCCTACCGTTGAAAACTTTCCAGGGACCGTAGAAGTAACGGATCAAGTTAATATCTGTATTTTCCCTTCATCCAGCTTTACCTGACCTTATGAAAACAATTTACAGGATACTGTAAATTTTTATTAATTATTTTTATTAATTTTTTAAGGGGGTGGCCTACTTACTGTATTGCATGGATTGTTGAGATTATAGGGGTGGGCCATATGCACGTACTGTGATTTCCGTTCTTTTCCATTTTTGGAACACTCTTTCACTTTGCTTCTCTAGAAAGCTATCTTTCAGTTGGGGGCAGGGGCTGTGTGGGGTCCACAGAGATGTCCCTGACATATCCACTCCATCCACCTGTTTTTAAAGACCACATTAGGACAGTATGCTAAAAATCAGGTGAATCGAAAACTCAAGTGGGCCACACCGACAAAACGGTGGGAACAACAAGGTCCGCCGTTGAAACCTTCCTGAAGCTGACCATGATGTTTATATGCCATCCAAACCGTTCATAGAATTATTACCGGTACTCAGATGAACTTCAGAAACAAATATCATCTTGATACAAAACTTCAATCCCCACTGTTCTATTGTGATCTTTCAAAACAGATGAATAGAGTAGATTTTTCATGCATATCTCTATGGCCCCACACACACACTCTGTGGCCCAAAATTATCAATAAAATAATTGAATCTAGATTCAAGATAGAATATTTTTCAAACCTATAATATTGCTCACTGTATACCTTCCTAGGGCTCACCTTAATGTTTATTTGTCATCCAACCTATTGATAAAGTCACATAGATCTGGATGAAGGGAAAAAGGTCCACTGTAGTGGTGGAAATAAGGCCAGGTGCCTGGCCCGTCTAGCCTCCTAACCTTGGCCACTAGACTAGGCATAAAATCTATCTACGCCGTGTTCGGGCTAGGCTTGATTAATGTCTCCTAGCTTGTCGGCACAGTCCAACTATCCAGGAGTTTCATTTGCCATACATGCGTACGTAGGACTCATCATGAATGTAGCGTCAAACCTACCCAAAACTCTCTTCTCATTCCTATCCTGCATGTAAGCCACCAACATTACCGTATGTTAAGTATGGATTTTGTAGGACTTTCCTCGAGTTTTATGGCGAGTGCATTCGTTCTGAGTTTGAAGCATTAGATTCAGAGTTATTGCCAGAGATCCGGGGTTACCTTCCTAACTAAAGAGGCTTCCAGTAAGAAAATCTATATTACTATTAAAAATGCTAATAATTTTTTAAAAAAATTTAATCAATTTTATTTGAGTAATTTACGCATCTAAACCTACAAATTTCTCTTAGGGGCCGTTTGAAAACATGAATTTCATGTGAATTAGATTCGAAATTACAGTTACTGAATTATATGCTATCTAACAGGTGTTGTAGACTCTTCTGGCCTCATGTTAGTCACCAAGTTTTTCCCTTTTAAACATTGAAGTTGGTCATGTGTATCTTCTTGACGATTTATATGTATCCTAACAAAGATTATAGTTGTACATTTCAAGGGACATGGTCCATTCATGATGGGAAATTTGAATTTCTCACATAATTAATGCCATGTGCCCATGTTGACACATGTAAGGGTGGCAAGGAGGCATGGATGTATATGTCGAAAAATTTCATACTCCGACCGAGAGAGCAGTAGTTTATTCACATGCATTAATTCATTTCAACAGGGTATAGGGTATATGTAACTCAAAGTAAACCATCCAAACATTATGAAATGATGTCAACCATTAATATTCAATAACCCAATTTCATTTTATATTGTTTCATTTATTCTAGTTTGAATATTTTCCCTGCATCATTGTTTCCAACACCTGATATACCATTGACATGGAGAGAGATACTCCTAAAATACTCTTCTTTTTTTTCGACACCCAAACACGGTAATATATGAAGAGTTTTATTGCATGGCCTTATCACATGCATTTTACTAGTCTATATTTGACTATACATCCATTATTTTCTATCATATATGGCCCACCAATGAGTTGATAAACCTCATCTTATGCTTAGGTTGTTTAAAGCATGGCCTACATAATGTATGTCTAATATATTTAGAGTAGTTGGATTAGCAAAATTTATAAGAATTCAATTTCTTCTTTTCTTTATTTCTATAACATGGGTGATGGGGTGTTTCAACTCAAGAAAGAGGAGAGATGTGCAGTTCGGGAGTTGTTGGGCGACTGTGACCAGGTGGGTTGGGCGGCCAAAACTCACCAAATATTGACAGTTTTCTCGTTGGACTGTTTTGGCCAGTGTTGGGTGATCGAAGGTAAGAATTCGAGCGACCTAAAATTTTGAATTTTTTCTATGTAACTCTCTAGATACTTTTGGCCATTGTTAGGCAACCAACGACATTAGGTCGGTCGACCGACGGCCATGCAACTGCTTTGCGCAGTTTCCTATTTTGTTTCTAATTCCTGGGGTAAGTATTATATAAGCACATATTGATGCGGGATTATTATTATTTTTTTAATGGGTTAGTTCACGCACCCCATTCTTAGTACACCCACCCACCCCTGTTAATCACATCACAATGTTAGCTAACCCCACTACAGGAATTGACACCATGACCTCAATGTTGAAATGAGGCTATCTTCACTCAATCTGCCACTTAAGCTATGGACCTGAGTGTAGGATTAGGTTAGAACAAAGATCATACATGTTCTAAAGCAAGAGAGAGAGAAAGGAAAAGAAGAAGAGATTGAGAAATAGAGAGAGGAAGATCGAAGAGAGAGAGGAAGTTGGGTTCATGACGTTCATCCATGACTAGTAGTGTTCGTATCCTCTTCAGATTCATCTTATTGGTGAGATCTTACTATTATCTATTCCTTTTTATTGTAATATGCCCTTAAGGGTGAAGTTTATTAGATCCGAGTGTGTGAAACTCATGATCAATGTGTAACTTGCTTTACATAGTAGATTTGATGGCTGAACGAGGTCTCGTGATTTTTATCCTCTATCCGTAGAGGGTTTCCACGTAAAAAGCACTTTGTCTTGTGTGTGATGATTGTTTGTTCTTTGTTTTGCATTCATATTTTATAATTCAGTTTGTTTGGGATTACGAGATCCGAAGGTTTATGCAACCTTCCCAACATTGGGCTAATATGTTGTATTAATGATGTTAGGTGGATGCTAGAGCTGCCGCAGATGGAGACACAATCACTGTTTTCATCGATACAAGAGATCCATGAGAGTTGGCGAATGTTCCTAAAGGAGGAGCAGCTAAGAAATATGGTTTAGCACGAGCAGCTAAGACTTTTGATAGAATGTTATTAAATAGAAATTTCAAATTAGATTTAGAAAAAAGTTTTGAATGCATACGACAAACGGCCTGAACTTGCTATGGTAAGTCACACTTTCTTTGTTCTTGTATTATTAAATGGATCTCTGATAATTGTTCTAATTTTAATTTAATTGCATCAGTGGGAAAAGGAGGCTCGTGAAGCGAAAATTGGGTTATGGAGTGTCTCAAATCCTGAAAAACCATGGGATTGGAGGAGAAAGAGCCGAGAGGTGCATTAGCGAGAAGTTATTATTAAGTGGACAGACATGATGCACCAGCAGATCACTCTTTCTATGTGTTTTGATTGATTTGGATGAGAAGAATCGATGATGACATTGGAAAGGATGTGCTGGAATCCTCCATGCCATGGCCCTTGAAGAACTAGAGGTAATTTTGATACTTTTTACTCAAAATCATTTGCTTAATTTTCTTTCTTCTTTTCATTTAAAATTTTATTTTCTTAGAGAGAATTTAACTGGCAAAACAACCCTACTATAAACAGGTGTGTTTGGGCTTCCCAAAAGATTAAAGGCACAGATGTGTGTGAGATCCAAGCTACTCATTAAGTGGGTCCAAAGCATAGATTCCCTGGCAGTCTTTGAAACAGTGGCAGCTCAGCTGGAGGAGAGCGACCCATTCATGAAGGCACCGAATTTGAATTTCTTGACTGAAGGGTGGGGATTCTCTTGTGGTATTTTTACAAGATGTATATATGTAAGATGTTGGTTCAAAATGCAAATGGAAGTAGGAATTCTGGCCTAATCTAATATACTTAGGCACTGTTTGGATGCCACCTTAAAATAATTTCTTCTTATTTTAGTTAATAGTAATTATGTATTATAGCTTGTGTTTTTTTTTTTTTTTTTTTGACTCGGTGACTCATTCTTACTCAATTTTAGTGGCTTGAGTTTGGGAGGTGACTCGTTTGAGTAGAGCATATTTAGTGGGTTGACTCTTGTTAATGACTGGATTGGACTTGACTGAGTCCAACTCGAGTCAACTCGAAGACTCGAGCCAACTCAACCCAAGCCCACATCTACTCTGTGAATTCAGATCTAAGGTGGGACCCACTTGATTAATCATATCACACATGTAGACGTCCACAAGCGTCAGGTCTAGTACATCATATATGGTTCATACATTTGAACCTGATAGGGATCCAAATCCAAGCCGTCGATAAGATGGGTCCCATGGGCTATCAATGGCTGGGCTCGCGCCAGGTCAAGGTGTCTTCAAGCACAGTCCACAAAATAAACCCTAGGTCCTAGCCTGACCCACCCCTAACAAAACCGGCTGAACCCAGCTCACACAAGGCTAGTTCCTGAGTCCGGCCTTGCTACCCACTCTTCGGCAAGATTCGGTTCTACAAAAAGTGTGCCCCACCATGCATGATATGTGACAAAAAAAATGCCCTTCAAACACTAACAGGCTGGGCTGAGCTGGGCTCCATTTAGGCCGACGGGCTCATAGACACCGTTGAATATTGGGCCAATTAACAAACGGGATTAAAATCTTAAGCCCAGGCCTGACCAAAAGCCTGACAGGTGGGCCTGGCCAATGGACAGCCTATCTACACACCTAAGGGCCTGTTTGGATGGATGTGAAAACATCATTTTTAGATGAAAACTCTGTTTTGGAAGCCCACTTGCCGAAAACCAATTAGATCTGTTTTCAGGAAAATAGATGAAAACATTGGTATTGCAGAGAAAAGGCTTTTCTTGGAAGTTGTGTCCAAACAGACCCAAATGTTTTTTCTTTTTTTTTTTCTTTTTTTTAAACCCAACACCGGCTAGTTAGTTGGTGTCAAAGCTCTGTGGGACCCATCATGATGTATGTGTTTTATTCATGCCTGTCCATTCATTTTTCCAGCTCATTTTAGGATACGAGCCCAAAAAATGAGGCAAATCTAAAGCTCAATTGGATCACAGCAAAGGAATCAGTGGAGATTGAATGCTTACCATTGAAAACTTCTTGGAGAGAGAAGTTTTGGATCAATCTGATATTTGTGTTTTCCCTTCATCCAGATCTGTGTGACCTTCTGAACAAGTTGGATGACAAATAAACATCACTGTAGGCCGTTGGCAGGTTTAAACAGTATCCACACTGTTTTCTATGGTGTGGTCCACCTAAGCCTTGGATATGCTTTATTTTGGGCTCAAGCCCAAACATGGGCTGGAAAAATGGATGGATAGAGTGGATAAAACATATAAATCGTGGTGAGGCCCACAGAGATTTGACACCAGCTAGCTGGCTGGTGTTGGGTCACTAGCCAAACTGCCTCCTCCGGCGGATTGCGTACTGAGTAAACTCTGTGGGCCCCTACCGTGATTTATTTATTTTATCCACTCCTTCCATCCATTTTAACAGATAATTATAGGGCTTGATTCCAAAAATGAAGCATACCCAAATCTTAATTGGACCACACCACAGGAAACAGTGTGAATTGAACCTTCACCATTGAAAACATTTTAGAGGCCACAAGAAGTTTTGGATCAAGCTGGTATTTTTGTTTTCCCTTCATCCATGACTTTGGGAGGTTATGAACAGGTTGGATGACAAATAAACATCACTGTGGGCCGTTAGAAAGGTTTCAACGGTAGAAATCACTATTCCCACTGTTTGCATGTGGTATGGTCCACTTGAGCTTTGTATATGCTTCAAGCTATGGCTAAACCCCTAAAACGAGCGGGAAAAACGGATGGGTGGTGTGTATGGATAAATCACATACAATCAGTGGGCCCAACTGAGTTACTCAGTACACAATCCGATTTCACTTCACCGGGCATTGTTCCACGTGGATTCTCCCTACATTCATCTGAGCAGACGCGGATCAGCTACTGACAGGTTGAGTAGCCATCTCGCTACTGAAGTGACGTCACCAACTTCTGTGGGGCCCACTGTAATGTATGTATTGTATCCACACCGTCCATCCAGTTGGAGAAATCATTTTAGGGCATGATCCAAAGAATGAGGCAGATCTAAATCTCAAGTGGATCTCACCAAAGAAAACAGTGGGAATTGATCTCCTACCATTAAAAACTTCTTGAAGCCACATAAGTTTTCGATTAAGCTTATATTTGTGTTTTCCCTTGTTACATCTCTGTGTGAACTTATGAACAGGTTGGATCTCAAATAAACACCATGGTGGGCCTTAGAAAGGTTTCAACGGTCGTGTCATTGTCCCCACTGTTTTCTTTGGTGGGGTCCACTTGAGCTTTGGATCTACATCGATCTTTGTCCCATGCCATAAAATGATCTCTCCAAATGGATGGACGGTGTAGATACAACACCTACATCACCGTGGGGCCCACATAAGTTGGTGACGTCACTTCAGTAGCGAGATGGCTACTCAACCTGTCAGTAGCTAATCCGCGTCCGATCCCCGACACCTGGGGATAAGGTATTTGGTAGATCTTGTACTCTACAGGAATCTTTTGTGCTTGAGATCTGAACAAATCTCAGCCACACATTCAATCGTATTTATTTATGAGTATTTAATACAACTGCCATAAGCACGTACAGCATAAGGGAGGTGTTAATCAGGCCCACACGTGTAAAGCTCTACCCATCTACATGCTATTACACACGCATGATCCTAGCTTTCCATCAGGTGGGCCACAACATTTAGATCTTCTGACCTTAAAAACACGCTGATTTACAACTCAGGTGGGCCACAATGTGAAAAAACAAATGGATGTGTAGGAAACGTTGTGGCCCACACTGAGGAGCCAAGCAGCCTATCTATTGAGTCAGAAGATAAAAACAGTGTACCTAGAGCTGATCTCTCCTTCAACGACCACCCTGGCTAGCTGGCTTGACCAAGCTTTCAAGTCGGAGTTCAAGCCCAATTCAATCTGACTTGAAATAAACAAAATTTTAAGTAGGACAGCTTAAAAGCTTGGCTTAAAGTTATTTAAAATTAGGCTTAGAGGCAGCCCAAAGTCCATTGACAGCCCTTTATTTACTTTTATAGAGAGTTCCACCTCTCAATGCTTTGCTCACTACTGATGTTGGACTGAGAAACATACTTTCCTAGCTAATTCAGCCAAGCATAGTCAAGTCGAGCCAAGCTTCATTCGAGCCGATCTTCACGCGGAGCCCAATTGAACTTGGGTTTGCTCTCAACTTTAAAATCATTATGAGTTACGAAATTTGGCTTAACTTGGTTCGAGCCTAAACTTCAAATTAAGGCGAATCAAGATGGTTCAAGCCGAGTCGAGTGACCTAACTGAGCTAGCTTGGCTTGTGCTCCGCTATAAGTGTACCCCACTTGATGGAAAGCTTGGATCTCAAACACGTTTACCATATTGGCACGTGTGCCTGTGTGTGAGGGTCTAATCTAGGGTTTGCCCGACTGAAGTCCACTTCTGATCATTGCTGCTGTGGGCCCCACATGTATATCTTTGATTGATATTTCCTTATCAGTCTCTGTTGGGACCCACCAACTTAAACCAATCCATATGGATTCCCCTCACGCTACGAAGCAATTATTGTGAATTTAGCAAGACGTGGAATTTGATGCTCTGGTTGGGCATGATGCTTGATAAACAGGCACTTAGAAATGGTACACCTCGCATATATTAAACCAACTAATTTATGGAAGCACCTGTTTCTAAGCCATGGATGAATTAATGGTTAAGATTAACTATCAAAAGTGATCCCTTACGATCATAAGGGATGGAAAATAATTAATACGATTAACGTGAGCCCTTGGAAGACTTTAGTAGTGTGGGGTTCAATCACCTACTATTTCCTATGGTGTTGTTCACCTGTGTCTTGGATCTACTTCGTGTTTGGGCTCATTCCCTAAAATGATCTGGTAAAACGGATGGACGGCATGGATATGCATTACATGCACCAAGGTGGGCCCCACGCTCACAGACATACCGTGTTGAGTGAGGTCAGGCTGCATCTAGTCCGCCGCACCCATATATTGCCTCCTTCCTCATTATTCTCAAGTGGGGCCCACTAAATTAAAGCAATCCAGTTGTCTTCTCAATTAAAAACTGAATGATTGATCTCGAGTGGGACCACCAACATTACACCAATCCTACACCAGGTTCTGACAAGTGGGGCCCATGATTTTCCAATTAATCCCATCCCACTACTATGGGTGGGTGTCGCCCTAACCGTGTGGGGTCCATCTTGATGTATTTGTTATATATCCACACCGGTCCATCTGTTTTCCCAACTCAATTTAGGACGGGATCCCAAAATTGAAGAAGATCCAAATCTCAGGTGAACCATATCACTAGAAAAAGTGATGAATGACCGTTAATAACTTTTTGTGGACCACGAAAGTTTTGAATCAATCTGATCTTTGTATTTTGCCTTCATCCAGATCTTATTGACATTATCAACAGGTTGGATGGAAAATAAACATAAAGAAAACCTTACTATGGGCCGTTTGACATTTTTAATGGTGAGGCACTCAATAACTACTGTTTCCTTCAGTGTTGTCCACGTTGGATTTCTTTTATGCTTAATACTTGGGATCCCATCATAAATTGGGGTGGAGAAACGGATGGACGTCGTGGATATACAAAAACATCATCAAGGTGGGCCCCACGTAAGGGTAACACCTAATCCTCTCCCACTACGTATGGGCTCAGGTTCTGACAATATAAGGTCTGTCAATCCCACACGCTTGTGTGTGGGAGCTCCTCTACACGCCACCTCAGGTGCCACTTGTGACAGATGTGTGTGAGATCCATACCATCCATAAGATGGGGCCCATGCGTGAATATCTTTGACCCAAGAACCGTCAGATCCACTCATCAAATGGGTCACAGCATCAGAAATCAAAAGATGACTTAGAAACACTTCTTTAAGTTTTTCTGTTCACTCATTTATTTTATAAACTGTAGCTTACCTGACGTGTGGACCACCTCTACTTTTTGCCAAGAGCATCCATACATGTAGACGTATTGATGGACCGCTTGGATCTCACACGCTGTTACAATTGACATGGATAGGCACGTAGCTGGACGCCCTTTTCCACAAGTGTAGGTTCAGCATCTCTTCTAATTCATAAATAAATAATCACCGTCCACTCAATCTTGGCGAAAGGCAAAAGTGGGAGGAAGGACAGGTTGGCCAGACTGCAATTCCCTCATTGGAGCAATTCAAACTTGTCTATCTTTCCTTGGGCTTTTGAGTAACACTTCTGAAATGTGCAGTGTGTCAACTTCAACCCCAAGCACTAAAATAGATAGATACGTCTTGACCATATATGACTTAAACCTGAAGAAATTTATTAAATTGAGAATGATCAAGCAATTGTTGGATAGTGAAATTATTGCATCCAACCCATTCAATAGCTGCACCAACCAGATGTGATTGTACACCCAAAAGTCAAGTGGGCGGCTACATTTCTTAGGTGGATCCTTGATTAAATGTCTTTGTAGTTCCTATTCATTTATTTGGTCCATAGTTGAGTTGACCTGTATGAACTTAGGCCTCACTTAGACAAGTAGGGCCAAGTCACTCCCAAAATCTAATGCACAGTAAAGGCATTTATGTAATATCCGACTCTCATACGTCTCTCTTGATAGAATGGCAGCTCAAAAATTAGACATATTTAGCTAAAGTGAGTCGGACTATAAAAAAAACTAGGGTTAAGCGCCCACCATTGAAAGTTAGGTGGGAGAATGCGTCCTCCCTTCATGTTGGTGGGAATGATCTCATGAATGGTGCGATCGCGTGTAAATGTCAAAAGTTTCAATTGTGAGCATATTTCTTTGTTGTTTCTTGTGGTGTGGTTACCTTATCCTAATGTGATGAGGTTGCTAAACTGATGGAGACAGTAGATGTTACTTAAACATCATGGTGGGCCACATGAAGCTTGCGTCTTGATGGTTTTTCTATTTTTCGGCACCGTGGCATTGTTTCTTTGGATTCTTGTACACGTGGTATACAAATAATTCAAGAGTGAGACTAGATGAGCCATGAAGAAAAAATTAAGATGAGTTTCATCACGTAAGTATCTGGTTGGTGGAGATTGATTAATGGATGATTAAATATCCTATTTTTCAAACAAAAATGTCCATAAATGAGAGGTTAGGATTGTTCAAGAAATCTGATTTTGATGCTGTGAATTAAGAAAAGTGGGTCCCACAAATTAGTCAGTTATTGGTTGGTTTATTTTGAGTTAACCTATGCCACTTATAAAATTTCTAGGTGCCTGCGTATCAAGTGGTATACACCACCAAAGTATTAAATGACTCCCCCCTTTGGATAAGTGCAAAGTACAAAGCTATCCAAGACAAAGCCAGAACCTTTGGAGACAAGCAGACAGAAAGGCAATCAAAGCCAACAAGTTAGCAGATAAGCAGGAGGGCGAGGGAGAGAGAGGCTATCAAAGGCAACTAGTTAGGAGATATGCAGAAGAGAGAGAGAGAGAGAGAGAGAGAGAGAGAGAGGCTATCAAAGCCAACAAGTTAGCAGATATGTAGAGAGAGAGAGAGGCTATCAAAGCCAACAAGTTACCAGATGTGCAGAGAGAGATAGTCGTTCTAGGATGACTCAGCCATAGTCGCTCAAGTCATACATGACTCAGATGACTCGGCCATATTCGCCCCAGTCATACATGACTCATCTGAGTCAACTCACATCAACCGCTGATAACTCTTCCAAGTGGCACTCTAACTTCGATGAGTCTTATAAATCATAGGGGGCATTTGGCGCATGGGTTTAGATGAGATTATTCAGGGATTGTAGTTTTAATATCCACGGTTTCTAACACCTTGACTCATTTGAATGACTATGTGTGAGATTATCAATAAGGGATTCTCAAAATCCTGTATTGGAACCTGCGACGGACTCGAAATTCCCACAGTCAACCTTTCCAAATGTACAATCCACCCTTCCAAATGTGATAATGTGAAATTTTCAACCAAATCCCAGTTTGTGATGTTGTTCTCAAACATGTTAGAATGATTTTCTCCATACCACAGGATTAACGGATAATCACCAACGCATGTAATAATTGCTATAAACTCAACTCAATCCCACCTAATCCCATATAATACCATGCACCAAACAACCCAGAATTTCAGCCAAGTTAGGTTCTAACTTGTGGTCAAAGCACATCAGACGAGTAATCAAGATTTATGATCATCTAACCCTGGCGAGTGTGTTCGTTGCTCGATCGAAAACTGAACCTCACAGCGAGATGATCGATGGAAGGCGGATCTTTGACAATCTGTTCGTTGCTCGGTCGGAATTGGCCTTCGAGGCAAGATGGTCGGCGAGGTAACAATATGTTCATAAACTTTAAGGGAACCAAATGTGACAAGAAAACTGTGTTTCGACTATCTGTTCATTGTCTGGTGTGGACCAAACTTCATGACGAGATGATCGACAGAATCACCTAACACATAGTAGGAATGCCCCGCAACCTTTTGTTTAAAACTGAGTAATCTTCCTTGCAATCTAGAGAGATGCTATGGATAAAGGGTGGAGGGATAAACTAAAGATTAAAAATTAGGACCCTATGCTATGAGCAACAACGGATAAATAAATTAAAATATAATAAAAAAATAAATGTTCATGGTGGACGGATAAATAAAACTAGGTTTGATTGTAATGATGTGAGGCCAAGAACTCTTCGTGGAGCGCTATTTACATAGAATTCTATGAGGCGGTGACATTGGGTAGTTTTAAGCATCATGAAGAATCTGAACGATCAACTGTGAATTTTTTTTTTATTGTTCCAAGTTAGATAAGCATATCGCATGTGGCCACATATACAAGAGATATACTCTCTGGGCTCCCACATTAAAAAGTTGTTATGGTCCTTAGGTCACTTGTGACACAGGGAGGGCATGACTAGGCCGATCACCGTCTGCCTAATCAGATAAATACATTGAGTCCACAAGGCCTCCGGGAATCCTCAACCGTACTTCCTCAAATCCATAAGGGAAAGTGTAATAACCCAAATTTTCAGTTCACGTGTGACCATCGGACCGTTCACTTGCTCATTTTCTCCACTCGATCATCCACCACATATGTGATCAAAGTATGTGATCACTCATTCATCCATCCATTTCATATCTACATGATCACCCATCAAAATACATCTCATCCATCGATCCACTTGACTATCCATCTCAATCGTACATTTGAAGTCCAATCACCACCGATCATGCACTAACTCATCAAATCATACATCTACCCATACATCGATCTGTCCATCTATCTACACCATCCAACTATTGCATGCACCTCTCACTCACGTGGCACACACACATCACATGCACTTCTTATTTACATGCATATGGTTTGATGTGGCACACATGTACACAACATTACACTTAACATGTTCTTTAAATAAACAAAAACGTTACTAAAAGAAAGAAGAAACACAAGGCACTTAATATAAAAATTTTGTTACATTTAGTGCATCTAAGCACATGCGGGGGGAAAAAAAAAAAAGAAACCTATAAATAATGGTGTGAGAGAGAGAGAGAGAGTTCTTCACTGGTGACACGAAGAGAGAGAGAGAGAGAGAGAGAGAGAGAGAGAGAGAGAGAGTATTTGCTCATGTGAGAAAGAGGGGAAAAAAGAGAGAAAAAAAGGAAAATAAAGAAGCTTTTTGGAATTGTGTATTTTCTGAAATTCTAGGTGGATAATTTTATCCCTACTGAAATTTTCAGATTATTAGAATTGTATATTTTTTGCTTAGCTATTTATTTATTATCTATGTTAATTTAATTATTGTTAAAATTCGTGTCTTGAAGAAATTAAAATAATGGTATATATTTATTAACTAATTAAATTAATCTAAAGCTTAATATAAGACATTTAATATTTTAATCTTTTTTTTTTTCAAATATGATCTAGAAAGATTCACTTTCTATAATTTTATTTATGAAATTAAATTGAAAATTAATTTTTAATTCAAAAAAAATTATGATTTCATATTTTATTTAATTCTTAAATTTTTTTTTAGAGTTATTACATGTTTATTTTATAAAATTCGTAATTCCTGAGCTATTTTATGTAATTTTCAAAAATTACAGGCACTATTTTGTACTTGTTTAAAAAATTCCTAGACTATAATGTAAAATCTTGTAATTCTAACGTCATTTTATTTCTTTATTCATTTCTAATCACTAATTATCATAAAATTATATTTTCCTACTCTGTTTTAAATTTAGAAAATTAAATAATAATAATTATTATTATATAAATTATTTATATATCTCGCTAACTTTAATAATATTTATTAATTATGCAATCTTATATGAAAATTCGATTTATTAAATTATTTTATTGTTGATTTTGAATCATTCATGATATGACACGCGTTTCTATTGGTTATTGAATTGTGAAAAAAATGAAAAAATAGAGAAAAATTTAAACAAGTAGGACGATTGTGTCCCTTTGTTGAGAAACCCTAAAGCCAGCAAATACGGCAATTGTGTCCCTTAGATGAGAGACCCTAAAGCCAACAAGTAGAGTGATTGTGTCCCTTGGATAGAAGACCTTAAAGCCAGCAAGTAGGGCGATCGTGACCCTTGGGTGAAAGACCCTAAAATTCATTGGATCCTTTGGAGTCTCCTTTGTGTACAATGTATGAGTACAATTGTATGCGCGGACATACATCAGAAGTACAACTTGAGCAGTAGTCTGACCAGCTAACGTACGAATGGGTCCCTCACCATGAGGTACCAGTGTGTAGGCGTTAGTGCAACGTAATCATTCACTTGGGTACGGTGTTATAAGAGATGATTTATATTTAATTGATTGTTTATAAAAATTCATGAAATGTATGACATTCATGACATATTTACGATTTCAGTACTGCATCTTCCTTTATTCTTTATATTATAATTCAATTATCTATTTTATTTATAAATTCTTATATAATCTGTATATTCTAAATTTTGGATAAGAAATTATTTCACTGAGCTATTATGCTCATATAATTACAATCATCCACAGATGCAGAGCTGAAATATTACAAGCAAGCGAGCCTCTACTACTAGTTTTTCCTTTCCAGCAATTTAAGTTTAATTTAAATTTCAATTTAGTTTTGAATTAGTTTGAGTTCTAAATTTTAATGTAAGAAACTATTAAAAAAATTAAAGTGAGCGAATATCACATTCATGAGAATTATTTTATTAGTATTTTCGTTTTCGATTGCTCTGAATATCTAGTAAATTTTAATGAAATTATATGGATTGCAATTATTATTGATCTATTAAAACTTACGAACTCGGGATTCGGGTCCTGAATAACCCCATTCGAGTACCCAAATTTTGAGGCGTAACAGAAAGTAAGAGAAGCAGGAAATAAATCCAAAAAATTCATAATAATAGATTGAATGAAAATTAGCGTGACTACAATGGTTTAAATAAGAAACTAAACCTTAGGTAGAAGTTGTAGACTTCAACTAAAACTAAAGCACTTAGAAAACGTCACTTACTATAAATAGTAAACTTATTATTTATAGAAGTTTTTCAATCTTATTAGAACTCATGGTTTTCGACCAAAAATAGAAAGTTTTCAAACGAGCTCAAGCACGTTGTTCGACTAATTATTCTAAGCCATTTTTATGTTGGGCACAACGTCTAAAACCTTATAAATCAAAAGTTATTATTGAAGCAAAACTTATTATAAATAGTAAAATTGAAATAAAACTAAGCTAACGACCATCGATCTGGTTCGCAATTCTGGCATGGGAAACCCAACTTCGTAAGGTAGGTTGGCTAAAGTAGCTTAAGCTATCCCGAAATCATATATTATATGCCCCGAAACTCATCCCAGATTGTGAGATACGACCGTTTCACAGTCCTGATCACTTCCAACCCCGACCGGTCTTCTTTTGGTCCATCTAGGCCATGTAATAGTCGACAACCCGTTCTACATCAACTTGTCTTTGACATTTATAAACTTTAGCATTTAATGTTAGATAGAAATATACTTTGATAGGATTTTGGCGTTTAATATTGAGAAAGAGTTGCTTTAATGAGACTTTTGTTTTCGCATAAAATATCTTTTATAAAAATCCAGCAATCCAGCAAAATCCAGCATTTAACATTCTCTCATGTGCATGCCTCTAATTCTTTTGAAGTTGATCTACATCATACATGGCACCGTGCCATGTGGTCTCTTGAACTGTTTGATTTGGGTGCGTCACGTACCATGAGTAAGATTTCATCGATCATTTAATGTATGGTGCCAACATAGGTGTCATCTCATTAATTTGTGAGGGTGTGCTAAAAATGGGCAATTTTAATTTCCTCACGTATGCCACAATTTTCATGAACTTGACCCACCAAACATGGAACAATTAGTGATCAACAATAGATATCCATGGCCAGTCAACCATGATCACATGTCACAAAAAATTGTTGGTCACAGCCCAACTTTCTTTGGAACCAAACAGCCGAGTAGAACATTCAAAAACCTCTAAAATTTACAAGTGGCCCACCTGATGATTATATCGGCATGATTTCCTGATGTCAAAAGAATCATAAAAGGCACCCACCTACTGGACATGTGGATGTCATTCAAACATATCATTTGGGTCCCATGACACTAACTCCCCTCTAATTCTGTAAAAAAATAAAAAATAAACAAATAGATAAATGGCATTTTGGCCGTTCACCTCAAAAAGATTCTTTTGAGAATTTTAGAAAAGACATGGGCTTTTTTTAAACAAATCAGAAACTCTTGAGGATTTTTCCTGTAGAAATCCCTTTTTAAAATCTTATATATGTTGCAAAACCCTAAGTCCAAACAATCATGTAGATTATAATACAATCTCGACCACAGATAATCAGATCCAATTGGGATCCACCATGTGGCATGACAACCTTTTCAACTAAATAATGTAAGTGGAGTTATTCGATGCTATCCCAGTGGGGACCACTTACGAATTCTAAAGGTGGCACTGATTAGATCTAAACCATCCAAATCATGGGACCCACTACAGTTAGGTCATCATTCAGAATGGATATAGATTGAACAACCCTCTTTGATTGATGGGTTTTATTTTCACCGTCCATTAGATGTCCACCAAATGGCCAATTAGGAAATCAAATCGGTGTTACTATATATTTATGAGGCCATTGATTAAAGGTTAGGAATCTCTAATCTGAGAGATTTCTATCTAGAATATCCCATCTACGGTAGGACCCATAAGATCAACGGCCTTGATAAGCAATCCATCGGTTCTCATCCTTATGCATGAGGTGTATCATCCATCACACTCTGGCAGAGTATCTAAAAAAAAATGTATGTAACAATTAAAAAGAGGTACACTGTTAATGGGTCATTGCTAAAAACATCACATCAATCGGATGATCTTAACCTTCCAATTGGACGGTTACAATTATTTGTGGACGGTTGACTATATCCATTGGCCAATGATCAAAGTCCATGTGCTTGTAGACTAAATGAAACCGTCCAGATCGTGGGGCCCACTGTGGATAGGTCATCAGCCCTAAAATTAGATTAGTTGTACAATTTTTGCATCTGATTGACGGGCCGTTTTTAAATCTGGCAGTTGAGTTTTTTTTTTTTTTTTTTTTGACCGTCCACTCTCAGTGGACCCCATGATTTTCTAATAAAATTATTACTCGAGTGGCTTATCTTTTGTTCAGGCAGTCTACATGGTGGGACCCACATGATATAGAGCTCTGATATTGTGCCCATGTGCCACGTGGATACATGCAGTGGGGGCGGACGTCAACTACTTTGCATGCGTGTTTGCTTAGACCTAGCTACCTAGTGTAAGGACTCTGTGGGGCCCACTGTGATACATGTGTTTTATAATCCATGCCGTCCATCGATTTTGCCAGCTCATTTTAGGGCATGAGCCCAAAATTGAAGCATATCCAAAGCTGAAGTCGATGAAACAGTGGGGATAATGATAACCACCGTTGAAACCTTCCTAAGGCCCATACTTCTATACCAGGTGATCACCATAGGTGTGGCCCACCTTTTGCATGTATCATGGATCATGGATCGGACTAGGGACCCATATTTAACACACGTGTAGGCTGCATAAACTGCGTGTTGCACCATATCATTCTTTAGTTGATACTCTGGCTGCGTCACTTGATATGCAGGCGCTTAAGAAATTACATATGCAGCAGATATTAACTCAAATTAAACCGATTAAATTGTGGAACCCACTAATCGTGTAGGCTGAACAACCTGAGCTGCTGGTGCGTGGACACCTGTCGAAATGAGACCTTTGGATATTTTCATTTTAAACCGTCCAACAAATGTCGACTGATCAGATCGTCCAATAATCAACTAAGCATAAGTTTTAATCAAAATTATGTTAATCATTTCCTTTCGGATAAATCATGGCATTGATCTTCTCAAAAATAAAATGTTCACACGTATTGTTGTACACTTACTTAAGTTAGGTGGGCCACACACGTCCATCAAGTTGGACCATCAAACTATCCATTGATTTTGACTCTACAACACACCTGATTAATGACCATCCTGGTTTTTCTTAGGGAGATCTTTAATTTAATCAAAATAAAGTGGGACCCCTGACTGTGGGGCCGCTGTGATGATGTGACTGTATCCAAGTTGTCCAACCGTATTGAAAGCTCATTTTAGGGTATGATCTAAAAATGAAGCAGTTCCAAATCCCAGGAGGACCATAGCACAGGAAACAGTAGTGGTTGACCATTAAAAACTTCTTGTGCGCTACAAAAGCTTTGGATCAAGATGATATTTGTGTGTTCCCTTCATCTAGGTGTTTGTGACCTTATCAACAGGTTGGATGGCAAATAAACATTTCAGTGGAATCTATGAAGTTTTTAATGGTGGGGATTCAATCACCACCGTTTCCTGTGGTGAAGCCAGCTCCATTTTTGGTATTATTCACAAAATGAGTTTTCAAAATGGCTGGACGGTGTGGATTTAAGACACATATATCACTGTGAACCCCACAGTCAGGGGTACCGTGGATTCCGTATCTCACCCAACCTGCTCTTTTCATCCTGATGCTGGACTTTAGAGCTGTACACTAGCCGTGTCGAGCCAAGCTTTGCCCTGTTCGAGCTAGGCTCGGTCAACGACCACCCTGGACTCATGTTCAGCTCAGCTCAACCTTCGAGCTGGACTGACATGTCGAATGAGCCGAGTTCAATCACTTGCTCACTTCCAACATGGGACTAAAGTACATACTTTTTCAACTGTGTCGGCCAAGTCGCGCTTAATCAAGCTTTGATCGAGCCGAACTTCAAGCCGAGCTGAATCAAGCTTGGGTTAGCTCGAGCTCAACTTGAAAATCATTTCAAGCTTGGAAAAATAGCTCGGTTTGGTTCGATCCCATCCTTTGAATCGAGCCGAATTGAGCTAGTTCTAGCCTAGTCAAGCAAGCTAACCGAGCTAGCTTGGCTATTGTACATCTCTACTCTTAGTGGGTGTTACCCCTACTTTGTGGGCCACCTTGATGCTTTTATGTATATCCAAGCCACCCATTCGTTTCTCCATACCATTTAGGATGGAGTACCAAAATTTATTCATATCCAAATCTTAGGAGGACTACGCCATAGGAAACAATATTGATTGAGTGCTTCACCATTAAAAATTGCAAAGGGCCCATCTTAACTTTTTCTTAATTTTCATTTGGAATCCAACCTATTTACAATGTTAAGAAGATCTGTTCAAAGGGAAATTAGAAAGATTACATTGATCTAAAACTTTTGTGGCTCACAAAAAGTTTTTAGTAGTTATTCAACACAGTTTCTATTGGTATAGTCCACCTGAAATTCCGATCTTCTTATGAATTGGGATTTAATCCTAAAATGGGATGGACAAGCATATGGACGGTATGGATATACAAATAATAAATCAAGGTAGACCCCACACTGTTATGGTAACACCCACTAAGCTGCCACCAGGGTAGGCCCCACACTTAAGACCCAAGGTCGGAGCCTGGCCGTGCCTCGCATGGCCGAGCATAGAAGGCTTGAGCCTGACCCACAAAAAATTCATTCAGGCCCTCGCTCGATTGATCTAAACCACTTAATTGGCACAAAAATTGATAAGTCCTCTATTTTCCTAATATATTTATTTATCAAGTGGCATGTGTGGACTTAGTCTTCTTTATTAATGAATAGATATAGGTACGCATTTAAAATTACAATTTGGAATCTCTATTATTAATGAATAGACTATTCATTTATTCAGCTATTTAGATTACAATCAAGCCATTGCCACCTTTACTTGCCGTGCCTATATTGTCTTGTTGTGAAAATGACAGAAATGATGTGATTAGATTAATAGGCTGATGACAAGCCTTTTTCATGAAATGGAGAGAGAGATGTGGACGACTGTCTTAACATAAAAGAAATAAGAACAAAGAAAAAATAGTCTAGTATGGATGGCGACTCCCTGAAGTTTCGGAATCGTCATATTTTCACTTTTGACCTTATCAAGTGCTTTTTTCTATTTTTTTCGCCATGCACTTTCAAGAGGACAATTTGGAAAGCAGTTACACGTGTAGGGCCTCAGCTCACCTACACGTCATAACACGTGGCACATGCATACTTTCCTTCCAAGACATTACCATACTTAGTAAATCATATTTCACATAATCAGGCAGCCCAAGTCACTTATCATGGTGCACAAAGAAATGGACGGCCAAAAGATATTAATTAGGCCCCATATATAGTTTAGAAACATGGAAATTTGAGCGGACTAGATACCTACTTCAATCGAGTTGACTCAACAACTTGAGCAAGTTTCTCAAAAGCTCGTATGAGTATTTTTTTAATTTTTTTAGTATTATTAAATATTCGTAAGTATAAATTATATAAATAATGCTCAAGTTGTTAATGTCCATTGATATACATTGTTACACGATCTTTTAATGGCTCTAGCTTTTAGAAAAAAGTGGTTATTTAATATAGTATTAGAGTGTAAGGTTAAGTGTTCAAATCCCAAGAAAAGTAAATATGCCACTACAATATATTCTCCATCTGAGTCGAGTTCTATCATTTTTTATCAGGTGGTTATTTGATGGAATTTGTGCCCATTTAAGTCTAAGTTCTATCATTTTTTTCATGTTTTGTTGAATTTGGTTTCTGTTTCTCAAGTGTTAAGTCATGACCAGAACAAGTTTTTATCTAGTCTTGGTGACCTTTGATTGCAAGAGTCTCAGAAGCTTGCTTGGGTACATTTAAATTTAATTCCTCTATTCTTCGTAAATTTATTATTTTAAGAAGGTTTTAAATTAAAGATATAGGATTTATATAAGTTATATCAATGAACTTTGTAAGTATACTTTGTTTAAACTTTCATTGATAATATTATTTTATTTTTCCTTTTTAGATTTTTTTTCCTCTCCCTATGGATTTAATTTCTATTTTTAAGAAAAAGCTAATAAATTCATGCACCCATTATGTTACCTCTCTCTTTCTCACTCCTTCGTGTCTATTCACCTTTTACATAAAACATAACATACCTTGTTGAGAGAGTTACTTAAAGCTTAAGAACCAACTTCACACCTTGCAAAAGAAGAGACCAGATGGCATTTCCAAAATAGAAATTGTCCTTATTGCTTTAAGGCTTAGCAAAATATATAGATTGTGTGACGTGCAGTACACTCCATCCAATGTTAATGAAAAAGCACCATGCACCTGCGTCATATATGGAACTTACAGTGGAAAATTAAAGACCATCGGTATGAAACCATGAATTTGCCTATGTTTACACCTGTCCTAATGCATCTACATGAACCAATCAATGAAACAACACCAAATTTTGGCACTATGCACAAATGATGGATGAAATCCTACTCGTGTGTACTGATGATATCTTTTGTCCCATATCCTTCGATGACACGTCACCTACCAAAAGTAGAACGACATAAAGGCGTATGCACGTCTACCGCACATATCTCGAACACAAGTGGCACGTGTGATCAAAGTAACATACTCGAAAAGTTTATAAAGACCCGTCAAAATAGGGATCTTATCGCAATCTGGATATGCTTAGCAAGGCCGTCTCATAAAATGTCATGCCCCAAAAATTAAGGGTCAGGTACATCCATGATCCTCAATTTTTCAGTTGTTACTTTTAATGCGGAAGCATAATTTAACACTTTAAATCAGATGGTATCAAATCAAAAGCATAAGATTTAAGCTAAATAATATATGTCTCTTAAAAGTAAAGTGTAGCATATATATAATCAACTCAAACAACCACAGGGATCCTTTAAGCTGGGGACCCAATATATATACATGTCCAAAAATGAATAATACGAGTCCAAATCCACTGTATCCACTGTCCAAAAGGTGAGACTAAAAAAATAGGAATGACATCAAACTAGCAGTGTGAACCGATGAACACAGAGTCAATATAAGTAGCATCACTCCCTACCACTTCTAAGGAACCTGTGACATAAGAATCTGGTTGGTGTTTTAAAACGTATCCCAAGTGGGAGAGTAATGATACTTAGTACTGTTACAATTCCCTAAGTTATGTATGTTATCAACACAAGCCAATACATGAAATGAAACATAACATCACAAACAGTTTCATAGGCTAGTTGAATAATGCATGCAGTGATGATATACAAATGTTATGCTCTAGAGTGACTGCACAACAAAGGGATCAGGCTAACATAACCAGGTGGCAAACACCTGAATACCCGTGTGACGCCAGGGCTGACATAACCAGGAGGGCAACCAGACACCTAAACACCTATGTGATATATGCATGATTGCCAAACGTTTATTAATTTCGTATTCAACAACAGTATTAGCGAAGCCAAAATACCTCAATTATATCATAAGTCACGTAACTAGGGAAAACATGTGGCTCGTCACTAGTGTCCTTAATCCCTTCAGGGTTCATCACCCTATATCCATAATCAATGATTTTATAGGTAAGGGCATAGCCCAAGACATTAAATGAATGTAATATGGGTTGTCGTCCTGATCAATGATGGTAGGATCGTCACCTCCATCGGGGCTTAAGACTCTATAGTATGTCCAACAACAATACAAGTCAAAGATGGTGTTGGAGTCCTAAAATAACACATGCACTGGAGTATTTGGTAGCTCTTGACAGCTGGACCGACGCGGAGGGAAGGGGAACAAAAGGACTAAAGATAGCCTATTCGGTTCAACAGGCGGTCATGCGTCGTAGGCTGGCAGTGCGTGAATGAGGAAACTCTATTCTTGAACCTCAAAAGGAACCAAGTCATCCACATAGATATGCGTTAGACCATATGGGTCGGGTACGTGAGGTAACACAGGTAGGTAGGTCCCACAAAGTCACCAAATGGGAATGGGCCCCACCGTCAGCCCAGGAGTACGAGCACGCACCAGGCGAAGCGATGCAAAAGTGTGACACGACATGCAATAGGGCCTGGGATAGGCCATGTGGGCATGCGCCCAACCCAAAGCGCCTGGCGTGTGTGACCATGACGACTAAGGTGGCCCGCATACCAAGGAATCCAAATGGGGCCCATCGTCTGCCTCGGCGCATATCCACGCGGGGCGGGGCTGGGCCTCGAAGCAATCTGTGCACCCCAGAGTTCATGTCTAAGTGATCAAGCACAGTCTCATGCGCCGAAAACCCAAATACCCATGCACTGAAGCTAACGAACGATGACGTGCGCTCGACCCCAACGCATGCGCCAAGCTTTGCCTATAAATAGCTCATCCTGCCTCATTTGTCTGGGTTGGGAAAACTATCGAGGAAACTAGAGCAAAATAAGTTCTCGATACCATAACATCCGCTACAAGTGCAGAGCGCACCATGTGTCCAATGCATCCGCCCGAAGGCCGGCGGGCATACTGGTCGTCCACCAACGCGCACGACCAACGACTCTTCATTGTTCAGCGTATGTCCCAAGTCCAACGAATCAGTTCAACAAAAAGACGAAGTTCCTTGCGCCTAGCGCATGCGCTAGGGGAGTCGTGGGCATCCGAGGCAATCTTACGCAGCCAGCACACCCTAATTACTCCTCATGTAGTCTTTGCATCATGTGCTGGCTCCGTCGAAGGATGCGCCAAATGTCTTAGGTGAGCACGTGATGCCTCCTTCCTTCGTCTAATATATTTTGTACAAAGTCCAGCCCATGCATGACTCGATCCATACCGTAACATAGATTGTTTGTTCGTCGGAAGAGATTTTAGTCTTTTTAATGCAATTGCATGTTGCGTGAAATGCGCATACACCATCATCAAATCACATGATGACCCCTGATCCAAGGCAGGTTTATGCCGGAGGCACTATGGAACATCACCGGAGGCAGTGCGGGCCTACACCCAAACTCGCCCGAGGTCAAGGAAAAGGATGTAGAGGATGCACATCCCGTAACTATTCGATTCCCTGCTTACTAGGATCGGCATCCGCTGACTAAGCCGTTCGAGTTCACGGCCCAAGTCTGGTTCTCTTGCGGTCCATGTCCTATGATGGGAGCAAGCCTAGTGTCACACCACTAAGCATTACTTAACGGTCTCTCAGTTCAGACTCAAAATGACATAGAACGTGGGCATGTGACCTATCAGAAAGGATAGTCAATCCTCCACACATCTTGACTCGACCTTCGACGGTGGTCTTTAGACCTAATCTTTGTCCTTTTAATCAAGGGTCATCGATCATTCGATATAATTAAGGCTTGTGCCATATCACGACCGGGAATGTAAAGAACTTAGAATCTCTAAAAATAAAAGATTCTTCTCTATGCCTTGTGTTTTGTGTACTTATTTATATTGTTTGTAAATACTTATGAATTCCTCAATTTCTCAAAAAAAAAAAAAAAAACCAAAATGAATTTCACACGCCTTGTCAAGATTCAATTTTAACAGACAGCACAAACACAATGTCCCATACCATCATGTTTGGCTGATTAGCATACTTGCACTCACCGGTCGACTATAGGGAAGCTCGTCACCCTAACATAGAGCGACAGCTTAGACATAAAGTCTCATACCATCGTGTTTGGCTGATGAGCGTACTTGCACTCACCGATTACTATGAGGAAGCTCGTCACCCCAGCATAGACCAACAACTCAGATATAATGTCCCATACCACCATGCTCGGCTCATGAGGTAGAGTATGATGGGGTTTATAACAAATTACTCATTCATTGTACTAATGGGAATTGTGGTATTCTAGGATTCCATGAAATGTTTTGCATCGTTCATACAATTCTGATTAACTCTGAATCGGACCAATTCTGTGGACTTAAATGAACCACGACGAATCGCCATTGGCCACTGTTGGTCAACCATATTCTATCTTGATCAGCTGAATCAGTCTGTAACAGCCAAACCAAGGTAGGCAATCTCAAATTTACGTTTTTCAGATATCTATCCAAGCAATGTAGATATGTCTCAAGCTAAGCATATTTTGAGCAAGAAATGACAATATAGCATAAATATTAATCCATGGCATATCATAAAACACTTGGCAAGCAATCCACGTCATTGCATACATTTATAGATAAAACAAAGCATATGTGAATCGTTGTTCACAAATCCAGGCATACGTAGAATTCATTTCACTTAGGCAAACAATCAAACATTTGGCGTGCAAGAATGCCCAATTTCATATTTTCACAATCCAGGCCCATATGAACATCGAGTTCATACAAACCAGCAAACATGTTATCAAATCAGAGTGCATGACATGTGAATTACGATTATAGTACAATCTTAGCATTCAAATAGGGATAGCTTCAATAAACACCCAATTTCACTAACTGAAGCTAACGGGGGTTGATAAAAAAAAAAAAAAGCTAACTTAGAAGAATAGTCCTCACCTGCGAAACGAATCCATGTTCTACTAGCATCTAGGGTTAGGGATTTCGAGGAACCCCTAATTTCCTATAGGAATTCTAATCATGAACCGATTAAAATTAGAAAACTAGGTTCTTAATCTCAAAATTGAGACACAGGATGTAGATTTACCTTCAATTTTTTCGAGGCATCGATCAAACGAAAGAACCGATAGTTAAATCGACGAATCCGACAATTTTTTCCTTTCAAAACCCTAAGAAAACCCAAAATTTTGATTTCTAAACAATTCCCAAATGAAATTTCTTTTATAGACTAATTTTGAAAAAGTTAAGGTGAGTCATACAACTCATACTCTTTGGTCTTGATCTAAATTGTGCGACTCTGGGCATGGTCTCGGACATCTAATTCAGGTGAAATGTCAACTCCACTAAGGAAAATAAATATTTTAGTTTCACGATCATTGGCCCACCAACGAATGGTCTAGAGCTCTTTTGGACATACCAACCACTTTTAAGGCAATTTCGAAATAAGATTTTACTAGTCCTTGAAATAGGCTTGTAGCAGCCAGGATTAGGCACACTTGTGTCATAATGACGTGCATTTATTTACTTCCTAAGATGACTTATTCGTGCTAATACAGGTTTCTATCGAAATACCCACGTATTTACTTGGGTCAAGTACAATAAAATTTGCGGGTTGTTACACGCAATCCTGCCAAAATGGGAGATCTTTATAGAGATGATCGATGCTTCTCACGGTGATTACGAAGGTTCAAGATGCAATTTCTTCTCAAAGAGGATGGAAATCAGCAAATAGCCTGAGGAATCCAGAGCCAGTGAGATTGATCCAGTAATGTCTAAGGATCTCTACAGTCATGTTGGCAAGGAAATCTACAAATGATTTCATACTACAACCTTCGAAGATCTCTTTAGCCAAGCTGAGAAGATCGGAAAACAGTTTCATACTGTAACCTTCAGGGCTCCTGTGATCACCAAGGATCCTGGACCAGCAAGGAAACTTAGAAGGGTTTACCACCTCCCGAGCTATATAAGGAGTACACGATGAAGAGCTCCAAGCCCATTCTAAACAGCGATCTCTCTACACAGCACAATGTTGCTTATCTTAATCTAGCTTTAGATTCCTCTATTCGTGTCCAGCCACACTACAAAATGTCCAGAGTTTAGGATAGTTTTAGATCGCTATTGTCCAGCGTCATCGCTGGAGTACATCTCCAAGACCTTCCATCATTGGATCCTCGATCAACTGAGTCCTTACTTAAAAGATCACACCCCGGTCACATTCTGTTAACCATCCTCATTGATCATTTGTCCATACAGGCAATTGCATATATTTATTTACTTATTTTGTTTATTTGTTGATCATACTAAGCTTCAAATACAAATCAATAAAATCAACATTACTAGCCTTTAATATTAATCTTTTCCAATCCATTAGTGCATCATTGAAAAATATAAAGCCTGTAATTACGTTTGAAATAAAGCCTTTAATGCGAGGCAAAAGTTTCCATTTAGAATGACTAATCCCTCCTCTTTTAAATCACCGTATCATTGTAGCAATCAGTAGTTAAGAAGGCAACCAATCTCCTTGATCAGGTCTTAAATGGTCTACCTCAGCACATGAGTCACCAATGTACAATAAAAGTCAAGTCGAGCATGACCCTGGCATGCGCACACTATCCTAACTGCATATGTTTGACGGAGTACAGGCTTTCATTAATATATGTGCCTCATGTTTAACTGAATAGGGAGCAGGCTCTTTCAGTGTGGGTCCCATGCTTATAAACAGGACATGGACTGGGTACTGGATCAATATGCTACAGCGTGCTGAGAAAACTTAGTAGGGACCACATGTGCATATATGTGTCTTATCGACACCGTCCATTCATTTTCCATCTCATTTTAGAGCATGATTCAAAATTGAAGCATATCCAAAGCTCAAGTGGACTATACCATCGGAAAAAGTGAGGATAATGATATCCTTGAGACCTTCTCAGGGCCTACATGTGGATGTATGTGTCTTATCCACACCGTCCATCCATTTTCCATCTCATGTTAGAGCATGATTCTAAAATCGAAGCATATCCAAAGCTCAAGTGGACCATACCACCGGAGAAAGTAAGGATAATGATGTCCTTGAAACCTTTCCATGGCTTACAGTGATGCTTGTTTGTCATCCAACCTATTTATAATGTCACAAAGACATTGATAAATGGAAAGCATAAATATCATTAGCACGATCCAAAACTTCCGTGGCTTCCAAACAGTTTTCAACTGTAAGTTCAGTTCACGCTATTTCCTTTAAGTGAAATCCACTTGAGCCTTGAATATGCTTCAATTTCGGTCTCATGCCCTAAAATGAGCTGGACAAATAAATGGACGGCGTGGATAAGACACATACACTAAAAGAAAGTGTGTTTGCATGTAGATCGTGTAGTGCTCCACCTACGCAAGAAAGCAGACCATGACCCACCATATGCATGGATACACATCCATGTACGCATGCAATAATGTACATAAATCCAAACCGTCCAAATCATGGACCCATGCAACCCCAATATCATTTAAGATTAAATAACTGTTACAACCAGTACTTCTTCAATCAGTCGATTTTTAAAAAAAAAATTAATGAAACGGTACGGAGAAAATGATTGATACTCTGGCTGAATATGATCATCCATACACATGCGAACACTATGTAATTCCAATAAAGTAAATAATTCAAATGGTCTGATCATGGGCTCTGTACATCAACTAAATCAGATTGGTCAGAAAAATGCAAGCGACCGTTGGATTAATCAATATTTTTCGAATGTGGGCCTTTGATTTTTTTCTGTTCATTATAACCGTCCATTTGACAGCCACCAGTTGGATGGATAGATCACGTGGTCAAAAATATTTTGAGGGTTGCCACCCGTCCATCGTCAGATAATTTGGATGGATTGGATTCAGGTAGATGCATGCCACGTGTACATTATCTATGTGCCTGCATATAAATCTTCAGTGCTCTAGGAAAGTACCAAGCCTGCAAGTATCAATCAGTCAGACAAGCCACGTGTCCAGCCAGGCCATGTGGCACGCAACTGAGAACCTTCAGCCTGCATGTGCGTCCAACTTAAGTTGATCCTTTTGGGACCCACAACGCATGATTCAGGAGTGAGTGGTGACCCTACACTGCATGGCTGGCTGATTTTGGGCCATGGATT
This sequence comes from Liriodendron chinense, assembly GCA_003013855.2. Classification (NCBI taxonomy): domain Eukaryota; kingdom Viridiplantae; phylum Streptophyta; class Magnoliopsida; order Magnoliales; family Magnoliaceae; genus Liriodendron; species Liriodendron chinense. The sequence continues at coordinate 3,111,548 of PVNU02004155.1, read as the reverse complement.
TGTGGGCCACGGCTTCTGCTACAGAGGTGCAGCAGACATTCAAGTATACATCTCTATCAATCGCACATTGCCCAATTAAATTCTTCCACAAGCGGATTGCGTACTGAGTAACTCCGCACGCTAGCGTGCGGAGTAAAGTCTGTGGGGCCACAGTGATTTACGTATTTTATCCACTCAGTCCATCCAGCTTAACAGAAAATTTTAGGTATGCTGCCAAAAAATAAGCATATCAAAATCTAAAGTAGGACCACACCACAAGAAAAGTGTGAACTGAATGTCTACCATTGAAAAATTCTTGGAGGACACAGAAGTTTTGGATCAAGCTGATATTTGTGTTTTCCCTTCATCCATATCCATGTGATCTTATGAACAGGTTGGATGACAAATAAACATCACTGTAGGGCCTGGGAAGGTTTCAACGGTGGAAATCATTATTTCCACTGTTTCCCGTGGCATGGTCCACTTGAGATTTGGATATGCTTAAATTTTGGGCTCAACCACTAAAATGAGCTGGAAAAACATATAGACGGAATAGATAAAGCACATACATTCTAGGTGGGCCCAACTGAGTTTACTCCGCACGATAAGAGCGTTACTCCGCATGCAATCCGATTCCACGCAGTGTGGCTGCTGACCCAAATACCAGCCAGCTAGCTGATGTCAAAGTTCTGTAGCCCCAACATGGTATATGTATTTTATCTACTCCGTTTATCCATTTTGTCAGTTAATTTTAGAACATGACTCCAAAAATAAGGCAGATTTAAAGAGCAAAGTAGACCACACTACAGGAAATAGTGGAGAGAATGATGTCTACCGTTGAAACCTTTGGTAGATCCCACAGCGATACTTATTTGCCATCCAACATATTCATAAGGTCACAAAGATATGATAAAGAGAGCATACAAATATCAGCTTGATTCAAAACTTTGTGGCTCTAACAAATTTTCAACGGTAAGCATTCAAGCCTCACTGCTTCCTGTGGTGTGGTCCAATTCAGCTTTGGATCTGCATCATTTTTGGGCTCATGCACTAAAATGAGCTGAGAAAATGGATGGATGGCGTAGGATGAAACACATATTACATTAGTGTGGGGTCACATAGGTTTGACATCAGCCACGTAGCTGGTGTTCATATCACCATTCAAACCGCATCCACCGAGCTATGTGATGTTAGGGTCACCCTGCAATCTGGCATGATCACGGAGGAGAGCAGATTAGTAGTCACCGATAGGGCTGCACACAATTCAATTTATGATTAATTTATCAATTGAATTGGATAGAGCAAATCGATTCATTTCCCAAGATTAATTCAATTCAATTTTTTTAGGAAAACATTCCATATCAATTCAATTTCAATTTCCGAATTAGATCCATATATATATATATATATATATATATATATATATATATATATATATGTGTGTGTGTGTGTGTGTGTGTGTGTGTGTGTGTGTGTGTGTGTGAGAAGCTAATTAGGGCCCATTGTCATGCTGTGAGACATCCACACTGTCCATCATTTTTTTCATGACATGTTAGGGCATGAGACAAAAAATGGGCTGGATCCAAAACTCAAGTGGGCTGCATGACAAGAAAAGTAAGGATTGAAAGTCCACTGTTGAATATTCGTGGGGCTACAGAAGTTTTAGATCAAACTAATATTTGTGCATGTTCAGATCATCTCAATAGGAATGACCTTGAGAATGGTATTGATGGCATATGAGAAAAACAGTGGACCCCAATAAGGTTTCAATAGTAGGCATTTCCCTATTCACTTTTTCTTATCATCCGACCCACTTGAGTTCTAGATTTACCTCGTTTTTTTCTCACATCCCACTATGACCAAACAAAATAAATGGACGAGATGAATTTCTCACGAACATTATAGTAAGCCCACCTATCTTTGTGTAGGTAAAAATTCATTCTCTTACAATTAGATGACAGGCTATAGAGTGCATTAGGTGCAGCTCTGGCCTCACCCAAGACAATGCAGTAGGCCCACCTTAGTATGTGAATTTTATATCCAATCCGCCCATCCATTTTTATACATCATTATAGGACACGATTACAAACCTGAAGCAGATACAATTCTCAGGTGGACCACACCATAGGAAACAGTGGTGATTGGCAATTAATAAGCCACTTAACTTTTGGCTTAAGCTAGGCTTTTTTTTTTCATCCAGATTTATATAACTTATCAACATGTTAGAAGAAAAATAAGCATTATGTAAACATTACCGTGGGTCATAAGAAGTTTTTAATGGTATAGCTTTCAATCACCATTGTTTCCAATAGCATGGTCTATCTAAAATTTGGATCTTATTCATTTTTTGGCTCATGATCTAAAATGGTCTAGTTACTATGCATATTTTTTTAGAAGTATTTCTACTCATATTACTATTTGAAGTATTATAAAATCTAAACCTACGAAGCCTCTAGGTTTTTAATTTGCAATGTGTGAAAAATCGAATCGAATTGAATCGAAAAATCCATCAATTCAATTTTATATCAATTTTTAAAAAAGGGGTCGATTCGATTTCAATTTGAAATTTCAAAATTAAAATCAATTCAATTTCAATTTCTAGGATCAATTTAATTTCAATTTCATCCAAAATCGAATTGATCGATGTGCAGCCCTAGTTACCGGGGGAACATCTTAATGGGTGTTACCCTAACCGTGTGGGGCCTATATTGATGTATTTTTTTTATACATCCATGTAATCCATTTGTTCTTATCATTTTTGGACGTTATACTAAATGCTAAGAAGATCCAAATCTTAGGTGGACCATACCACTAGAAACAGTGATGAATAACCATTAAAAACTTTTTGTAGCCACACAAGTTTTGGATTAAGCTAATATTTATATGTTCCCTTCATAAAGATCTTCTTGACATAATCAAGAGATTGGATTGCTAATAAACATTATCTAAACCTTACAATGGGCTCTTTGGATTTTTTAATGGTGGGGCACTCAATCACCACTGTTTTGAGTGGTATAGTCCCCTTGAGATTTGGATCTGTATAATTTTTGGAACCCCATCCACAAATGATATGTAGAAACAGATGGATGACATGGATATACAAAATATCATCCATGCCAGCATGCGGGCCAAGAGGGTAGGGGTAACACCCACTAAGCTATTATCCAGGTAACACCTAATTATGCAGGATCCAAATCTCAAGGGAGATTTATACTGCAATAGCCCTAAGGTGTGGCTATTTTTACTAAAAGCCAATTTCTCGTCTAGCCATTGTTTTGGCCTTTTGACGAGAAATTGAAAATTTTATAGTCTAAAATATCCCTCTAACCACCATGTGCTTAGGGGGAATCCATAGTGCTATGGGGGAATCGATCGGAGGGACATTTTTACCATAAATTTTCAATTTCTCGTCAAAAGGCTAAAAAAGATGAACTAAACGAGAAATTGGACTTTTAGTAAACATAACCACAACTCAGGACTATTGCAATAAAAATCCCATCTCGAGGAGACCACAACCGTGATTGAGTGCGTCACCGTTAAAAATTACAAAGAGCACCCATCAAAAGATTTTAGTAATGTTTATTTGTGATCCAACCTGGTAATAATTTCAAAAAGATCCGATGAAGGGAAAATATGAAGAGCAGGTTGCTCCAAAACTTTTGTGGCCATGAAAAGTTTCCTTTTGTAGTGGTATGGTCCACCTGAGATTTGGATCTTCTTAAGGTTTGGGATCACATCCTAAAATGAGATGGAAAAACAAATGAAGGAAATTGGACATTAAAAAAATATATATACATCAAGATGGCCCCACACGATTAGGGGCCTACGTTGCGGTTTGGGTGGATCCCCGGATCCACTGAGGTAAGTGGATCCCCAACTCTGAGGCCTCTGTGATGTATGTAACTTAGATCTACACTTTCCATGCATTTTGAAAGCTCATTTTAGGGCATTATCATAAAAATGAAGCATATCTAAATCTTAGGTGGACCATACCACATGAAATAGCAGTGATTGAATCCACACCAAAACTCATGAGGGCCACTGGAATATTTATTTTCCATCCAACCTGTTGAAAAGGTCACAAAGATCTGGATGAAGATATCAAACAAATATCAGCTTGACCCAAAACTCTTGTGACCCACGGGAAGCTTTTAATGGTTGAGTACCATTGTTTACTATATTATGGTCCACCTGAAATTTAGATCTACTTCATTTTTTGAATCATGCTCTAAAATGAGTTTTCAAAATGAATGGACGGCGTGGATGTAATAGACACAAAACACACAGTGGACGGCACGGTAAGGGATCCACCCACCTCGGTGGATCCGGGGATCCAGCGAAGCCACGACCGCACAGGATGGGTCGAATATTCTTCTTGTGTACTTTCAAACAATTAATTAATAATTAATAGAAAAGGCCATATGAGTAAAATGACCAAAATGCCCTTATTATTATTTTTATTAAAAAAGGCGCGGTATCTACCCATGCAAGCACACGTGGTTTGTCTATGAAATCCAAGCCATCCAATTAGTGCATTGTAATTATGATAAGACAAACCTAAAATCAGGCCAATCCAATGGTCCACACCATCGAGAATAATACACACTACCTAAAACCATGTTGGATAAGTACGGTCATGGTGGGATGAACTTGTTGGATAAGTCAAATGCCCCACCATACTCTTAACTCTACTATTTTTAAAAAAAAATAATTACTCGCGCGGGTTATCAATGGGCCAGGAGTGAGGCTTGGCTGCAACCCTGGCTCCAGTGATGTGGGTGGGATCTTGCCGGTGAGGCTCACTTGGATGTATGCATTGTATATCTACGCTATCAATCCGTTTTTTGAGATCATTTTGTGGCATGGGCCTAAAGATGACGTGGATCAAAATCTAAGGTGGACCATACTGCAGGAAACAGCAGTGAATGACCATTAAAAAAAATTGTGGGCCAAAAACGTTTTGGATCAAGCTGATAATTGTGTTTTCTCTTTGTCTAAGTCTGTGTAAATTTATGAATGGGTTTGATTGCAAATAAACATTACAATGGACTTAGGAAGTTTTTAATGGTGGGTGTTCCATGACCACTGTTTCTTGCAGTGTGGTCCACCTGAGATTTGGATCTGTTTTATTTTTTAGCCTATTCCATAAAATGATCTCGAAAAATAGATTGACAACATAAATATTTAACACATACATCTAGATGGGCCATAGTTAGGGTCCCACCCAAATCTGTGGGTATAAGCAGCAAACTAATCGTGCTCATGCCCATATACCCAAATTTTTAATCATTTAGGTTGGGCCTATTCAAAAAATTTATTTTACCTAACCCATTGATGGCCCTAAAAAAAATTATTTTACCTAGCTCATCCGTCGGGCTTGGCTCATCCATCAATAGTGGCTCATCCATCGGCCTTAGTTCATCTATAGTCATCGGCCTCATCCGTCAGCCTCGACCTTATACGTCAACCTCGGCTCATCCATAGGCCTTGGCTCATCTGTAGGCCTCGGCTCATCCATCAGCTTCAGGCACTAGGCGTTCTTAGACCCGAGTACATCCCGCACCGCCATATAGCGACGTACGAAGATAACAACCGATTCCCAAAGGATCCAAACGTGATGGGTTTTATCCCAAATAATCCGCTAGATCCAAACAAAATAAGGATTATCCTAAGAAATTTGGACATCACACCTGTATACAAAATCTATGGATCCACCTAATTAAATCTCTTCGATGATCCTATAAATATAGGTTTTTCTCTATTTTGTCAAGGTAAGCAACACTCAATCACACACAGCCCTAGAGTGATTCTAATCTCATCGGTTCTTGTACTAACTTAAGTATCGGAGGACTCTAAGTCGGCATGACCGGCAGCCCCCCTCACAATCTTACCTTGTAATTGCAACTCCTTCATCAGCACCGTCCAACAACAACAAAGATCATCGTTGATCTCTAATTATCACATGCAGATCAGATTTTAGCGTCAACATTCCCATAGAAAACTTTTATAGACCATATAACTGAGAACAATATAATGTTACGAACAGAACCACAAAGTTCACACGGTACGGAGTGCCTAATATTTGATTCAGACTGATTTTTGTATTTTCACTTTATCCTCGCCGGTTACACTTGATTAACGGGCTTGATGAAAGATACACACCATGGTGGCCCCACACACAAACCTATAGTTGGCCGATGCGGCTTCAGTGGATTCCGCATCGACCGACGTCCATGGATCCTAACTGTGGGGTCCACCATGATATGGGTGCCTTACATCCACACTGTCCATCGATTTCGACAACTCATTTTAGAACCCGGAGGGCGGAGTGGATTTTACATATGAGTCCGGATCCTCTGTTGGCTTCCAAGCAGGAAATTCCAACTTGGAGCCTTTTCATTAGTCCGTAATGGGTCTGCAACCCAGTCACGTCCGGGCGCGGATTAGGTACTTCCCTGCCTGTCCCGAGCTTGAGACAGGCTATGGCTCTGAGGGCCACTGTGATGTATGGATTGTATCCACACCATCCATGAATTTTTCCATGTCATTTTAGGACATAGTACAAAAAATTAGGCACATCTAATGTTTAAGTGGGCCACACCATAGTAAGCAGTGGTGCTAATGATTTTTACCGTTGAAACCTTCCTAGGGCCCACCGTGATGTTTATTTGCCATCCAATCTGTTAATAAGATCATAGAGACCTGGATGAAGGTAAAACACAAGTATCAGCTTGATCCAAAACTTTCTGTGGGACTGAAGAAGTTTTCAACAGTCAGCCTTTAATCTTCATTTCATTGTCCAATTGAGTTTGGATCTGCCCCATTTTTGGGATCATGATCTGAAATGAGATGGAAAACGGAATGGACGGTGTGGATAAAATCCATACATCACGGTGGCCCTCATAGCCCTAGCCTGTCTCGAGCTCGGGACAGGCGGGGAAGCACCTAATCCGCGCCCGTCACGTCCTCAGTGCAACCTGGTCACATGATGTCATGCAGTGTGACGTGGACCAATGAAAAAGGCTCCGGGTTGGAAATTCCTGCTTGGAAGCCAACAAAGGATCCATACTCTTTACATATACAACATGATGGGCCCTTGAGTTGCGGTGTTTTATGCACTGCATGAAACAGGTGTTGTACAGGATTCCGGTCCCATCTCAACCGTCCATTAGCTTTGCCCCACTTTTGAGGGAAACATAAAATCGATGCATAGATCGATACCCTATTCAGCGTTTCAGATCACAGGTCCTGCCATTTCTATGGTTTGTGTGAGTCATATGCCATCTGCCTATTTCTTAAATGCATGCGTACGAACCATCACACTCTGCAAGAGCATCAAACTTCACAACCGCGCTGCCGGAGAAGGTAAAAAAACAAAAAGAATAATGAGCAATCAGGTCCTTGTCCATCCAACGTCTACTGTCATGATGCGCCGCTTTCTACATGTGGAGCCCATGGTTAGGAGATCCTGACCGTTAACTCGAAGAAACCCACAATGGATGGGGAAACGCAGAAAAAAATTCCCGGAGAATAGATAATTCCAACCCTTAGATTGGTGATCTAAAACTAAACTGTTATGAAAATTTAAAAGCTCATCCGATGCAATGCTTTTTTGTGAACAATACATGATGGAGCTAGCCTATCAAATCAACGGTCTAGATTACCCAACTGTAGTCTCCGCTCGTACAAAATGGATACATCAGGCCACTGTCTTATAATTACTCCAGAAGGTGGAATTGTAGAGTCCAGCTACATTGAACGGTGAACAGTGCCAAGATGACGTGTTCATCATAATTCGTAGCAGTGGGGCCCATGTATTATTGATCTTGACTTAGATAACTCAAAGAACATGTGGGACAACCCCAAGATATTCTAGATTTGGAATGAGAGCTGTAGTCTTTTTTTTCTATGGACCATTTGCTGTATTGTTTCTTTAATGGCCCATCTATGATATCAACGGTATGGATCACAGAACCAAGGGCTCCTATTTTCGGATAATGGCACATCATGACACTATTAGAATCCTCACCGTTTTAAAAGTGGTGGTGACTCATCTCTTCACACATTGGGGATGAAGGATATGCTTAAAACCACACAAATCAAGAAATCCTAACCATCCAGTTCATGGCTTTCGAATAGTGGGCAGTCCAAATTCCAAGGGAAAAATCGGATGGTTAAGTTCATCTTCTCAGTGAAGATTTTGTGTATGCTCCATCAACAATCGGGTTAGTGATTTGGATGGTCCTGGATCCCCTTCACAACAATGCCATGTGTACAGCTGAAGGGTCACAATCAATTTTAGAATGGTGGTGAATTCCACACTGAGTCACTTCCCATTACTGGGGGCTGACTCCTGTGATAGTTCATCACATTTTGAAAATGGTGGTGACTCTCGCTCCTCACACGTGGAATTCATTTTACAATATCCACATCATCCAAACGGTGGGGCAAACTGCTGATAGGGCATAGTCATAAAATCACAATGATCAAGTAATCCTGACCATCTGATCAATTGGCTATCAAAATGAGCGACAAGAGTAAAAATTTAAATGGTCCAAATTCCAAGAGACAAATCAGATAATGTTTGGTTCAGATCAGAGATTTAGACGGTCTGGATTGATATACAACTATTCCATGTGTAAGACCAGAAGGGTCGGTGGGATATTTTGAATGGTGGTGAACCATGAGAGGACTGTCAAACGAAAATAAAATAATACCCACCGAACTTGGATGATGCAAGGGACCAACATCCCATGTTGAGGGTCGGGATGGAGAACAGATGGAGACATCTGATTGGTCCCCGATATATAGGTATAAGTCATTTATTGAGAAATATTAATATATTGGAATTTCATGTGCAATAATTGAGAAAAAAGAAAGGGAATTTATGAAAAAGTATTGTATGGGTTTAGTGAGAGGCCCAATAATTTTAATACAATAATGGAGTGAGGTTGGGAGATTGTCTAACCTGAATTTCTCTATAAATAGCTAAGTCACAAGGACCCTTTTCTTCTCACAGACCAACTCCTTTGCTCTCTCTCTCTCTCTCTCCTCTCTCTCTCTCTCTCTCTCAACTCCTTTGCTCTCTCTCTCTCTCTCTCTCTCTCTCTCTCTCTCTCTAAAATGGCCACTTGCCTTGTGTCCTCTAATGAGTCAACGTAAGCCTATCATCCCCCTTCCTCTCATATTCCACCTAGCTATCTATGTAACATGTGTATGTGTGTGCATTCATGTAGCTCTCTCTCTCTCTCTCTCTCTCTCTCTCTCTCTGTATCTATCTCTCTATCTCTCTATCTCTCATTCCACCTAGATATCTATGTAACATATATGTATGCATTCATGTAGCTCTCTCTCTCTCTCTCTCTCTCTCTCTCTCTCTCTCATATTCCACCTATAGCTATCCATGTAAACATATATTCATGTAGTTTATCTCTCTCTGTCATTATTTTTGTCGTGTTGAGTGTGAATCATTCATAGTATACATGGATTCTCCTACATAATCTGAATTTTGGAAAGACTAATACGTTGTGTTATTGATACATTAACAACAGATTACTCCATTAATGTGCTCGCTTTCTAACTGATAACTATCCAAAACTAACTTGTGTGTGGCCCACCAACTTACTAGCTTTACGTGCACTGAAGAATCACCTCACTGAAAGAAAAGAAAAAGAAAAAAAAAAAAAAACACACACTAGTGTAGGAGATTTCACCATGTCCTTCCCCATATTCATGGGTATAAAATAATTTTGAAAATAATAAAAATTTAGCTACCTTTCACACAATGTGTGTGCCACACAACATTATAAAACATGCTATACAAAAATCTTAGGGCATTGATGTGGCTCGAAAATAATATTTCATTTCATTTATAGAAACTTAGAAGATGTGCTAATGCTTTATTAAGTCTTGTCTTAGAGATAGAGATGTGGATTATTTGTTATTGAATTTGAGTCCCAAAAGATAGCACATATCTTTATCTAGAGTTTTCACATCCATCAAAATGGATGGCAAAGCTACCTTCCATTATTTAATTATATTATCTTTAAATTTAATACATTTAGAAAACCCTTGTTTATGTCTTAGTGAAGATAACAAGATTATTAGGGTTTTGTTCTTTTTTTTCTTTTTCTTGGATTAGTACACACACTCCACTATTAGTCACACTCCAATGTTAGCCACTCCTACCTGGGAATCGATGCCTAGACCTTAGTGTTGAAACGAAATTATCATCACTTCGATTTGCCAATTAATTCATTCGATTTCACATTTTTATGTATTTATCTTTTATTGAATTGTTTTTATGGATTTTGATTGATAGAATCAATGCAATGGTTGCAATAGCAAGCGAAAATGAATGTGCAGCTGAGATCCCTCATGATGTTGCTGAGATTGTCATTGTCCGCCACGGAGAGACCACATGGAATGCCTCCGGAAGAATTCAGGTAGTACTCTATACAAGTCATTTTCACCCCAATACAAAATATACGGTGCACTGGACATGTGGATGATGCAACCATCAATCTAGATCGTCCATTGATGGGCCCCACTATTGATTTGCTGGTATATGAAAATTACACCAACGGAATAGTCCGTGCGTCCTACGACACATATATACAGAGAAAAGACAATGTCGTCCATCCTCATGGGTCATGGCATGGGACCTCGGCAACACTAGCAATGTCTTCAAAGCTTTTAATGAAATGTAGATGTGTTGTATACATGCATAGATACATGTATGGAAAAGCAAATTCTCCATCTTGGTGGGAATAATAACAACATTAGCAATGTCTTTAAAGCTTTTAATAAGGTGTGGGACATTCAATTATTAATTATTTATATATGTGTGTACTCACCATGTGGCCATATTGTAGACAAAAATTTCTAACTATTGATAAATAACAAAAATAAGTTTGGTCCACACGATGAGTGGCATGCGGGACAATCAATTATCAGTTGGTGTATACATACATACATACATATATAGATATATGCATACATACATGCATATATGTATGCATGAAATGGCCAATGTCTCTATTTTTGTGGTGTAGTAATTTTAGCAATGTCTTCAAAGCTTTTAAATGACATGTGAGACGGCCCATCACCAGAACTAATCCATACATTATTGAATATATTGTATGGCCCATTTTTTTCAAAACTTTGATCTTTTTTCTTTTCTTTTTGAAGGGCCAACTTGAATCGGAGCTAAACGAGGTGGGATGGAAGCAGGCGGCCGCAGTTAAGATCTAAAATCTTGTTATTCTAGAGCTTCCCCACATGCATTCAGAAAAAAAAAAAAAAAAAAAAAAAAAAAAAAAAAAAAAAAAAAAAATCAAGCATTTGTAATTGAAAGGAATTACATAGATTGCACATCTACTTATTTAGAAAGAGGGGGGGGGAAAAAAAAAAAAAAAAGAGTTGTTGCACAGTAGGCCACTTTTTCGATATGTGGTGCAACTTGCATTCTTTCTACATGATTGAAAACTTTTATTATTCAGATCTTTCTCTTCTCTACTTTATGTTGACGATAATTTAACGGTCGGGTGATTACAATATGTAGATAGCGGAGAGATTGGGAAAGGAATCAAAACCGACTGCCGTGTACTCATCCAAACTCAAGCGTGCAAAAAACACTGCAGAGATGATCGCTAAGAAGTGCCACATCCATGAGGTGCATTTGAATTTTCACTTCTTTCTCTTATTTATTCCTTTTTTTTCTAAAGAAAATAATTAGTTTTTCTCCACATACATACATATTAACAATTTAATCATTTATGAAATTCCTGATGTTATTGTTCAATTAGTGGGCCATCCAACAGATGGGCCACCCAAATTACAATGATTTAATGATCTGAACCATTAAGAGCCCGTTTGGTTGGTATCTGGAAACCTGTTTCCAGTTTCAAATCTGAATTCCAGCAGAATCCGATTTTAATTGGGGTGTTTGGTGGCAAGTTCCAGCAAAAGAGGATTCTGTCTGGAAACCTAAATTGAGTGGAACCGGGATTAGTGGAAACAATGTGGGCGACCGTTTCTACGGAAGGAAAAAGAGGAAGAAGTGAGCGTCACCACCTCCATATATGCATGGTACATCTATGTTGTATATGTTTTATATCTCCACAGTTTATTAGTTTTGAAATATCAATTAAGGGTATTGGACAAAAAATGAGGCAGATATAAATCTCAAGTGGGCCACACCATAGGAAAATAGTATTGATTGAACGTCCACCATTAAAAACTTCCTAGGGCCCACTATAATGTTTATTTGCCATCCAACTTGGCCATCTATCTTGCGGGACTATAATGGGCCAGGGGTAAGGTTCTCAGGTGGATCTGAAGCCCAAGTGGGCCATGCCACAAGCAACGGTTGGGACACAATCTGGATTGCACCGTTTTCAACCAAACAGCAAGTTAAGGATGAAACCTGGGTTCTACTCTAGTTTCTACAATTTTGGATTCCAACAGTAGAATCTAGATTTTCTAGAGAATCTGGGTTCTGCAACCAAACACATTCGCCTGCTCAATGTGGAATGTTGCTCATTCTTTTAACCATCCATTTACAGACTGCTGATGATCAAATGGGTACCATAGTTGAATGCTCCATTTTTGGGCTATATTAGATCCTAGTTATGACCTACCAAATAAACGGTCCTCTTCGCAAAATTATACAGCACATGGTGAATCACCACAAACATGTGTCCCACTTTAACATGGCCCATCATTTATACTTTAATATTTTGTGATTTATTTATTTTAATTTTTAATTTCTTTAATTTCTTTTGAGCAGGTGATTGAAATACCTGAATTGAAAGAGAGGCATGTGGGGAGCTTGCAAGGTTTGGTCTGGGGCGAGATTCAAGAGAAGGAACCTGAGGCCTACCATGCTTTTTTCTCATCCCAAAATGACCTAGAAATCCCAGTAAGTTGTTTTTTTATTTTTTCATAAAATAAAATTAATATTTGCCAAATCAACTCAAATTTTGAGTGAGTCGTCACCAAATCAAGTTTTTCTCAATTCTCACCGAAATATGGTCCAGTCGAGTCGAGTTTTTAAACTATAATGACAACCGTTGACCTAGTTGTCTTCATATCTAGAAATTTTGGGACATTGGTGTGAAATGAAAGAATGAATCAAGTCAAAGACATTTTATTGATTTCGCCAAAACTATCATACAAAATCTTGAAAAAACCTAACCCAACTCATATATATATATATATATATATATATATATATATATATATATATATATATATATATATATATATATATATCCCCTTTGGGATATTTCTTGTTTGTTTACTTATTTATTTCTTTACATACCTGATGTAATGAAGGGTGGTGGAGAGAGCTTTAATCAGCTTTGTGAGAGGTCTGTGGGTGCTCTTGAGGAAATTGCTTCTAGACACAAAGGTTCTCTCTCTCTCTCTCTCTCTCTCTCTCTCTCTCTCTCTCTCTGGGCTTGGGCATAGAAATTCCTTAAAATGCCACTACATGTGGCCTTGGGCTTGAAATTCTCTTTTATAAAAAACAGGCCGATTGCAGGCCCAGATTTGACATATCTACCTATCAACTCCCAACTCAAGCCCATCATAGTGGGGCCCACTTATGGAATCATGGGTGAGCCTGGTCTTTGATTTTAGGCCCGGTACCAGCCTCCGAAGCATCTAGATGGCTCGCAATGGGCTAGGCCCAGGCATAGCAAAATCAACACCTCTTCATCCCAGCCCGAGCACTCAAAATGCCTCATATCCAGGCCCAATCATTCCTGCCCCTAGCTCCCACACATGCAAGATCCAATGGTTCTTATAATTGCATGTTAAAAGCATCCATAAATTGTGAATCTTCCACAAATTCTCATTTTTCACTCCTCTCGGGCTCGGCCCAATCCATCGCAGGCGAACGCGTCATCGTGGTCACTCATGGAGGTGTACTGAGAGCAATCTACATGTCACTCACCCGCGAGCCATCCGCCGGCAAGGTGCTGAATGCGTCAATCAACGTCCTCCATCTCTCAGAGAAGAAGTGGGCCTTCAAGTCATGGAGCGACGTGGCCCACCTCAACGAAGTGGGCTTCCTCCAGCGCGGCTTCAATGGCGATGCTCTGCCGCAACCATGAGTGTGACTACATGAGCTAGAGATGTGATTATTGTGGTGTATTATTTGTAATTTGTTAATAAGCATGGGGTTGTGGCCATAGTTTTCGGGCCGCACATCTACCATGCTGTGTTTGTTCTGTGGCTCATTTGTTGCACGAGAGGCTTCTATGAGATCATGTATGTTTATGAGCTATTATTGTTATTAATATAATCATGCCATGCGCGCATATGCGCGGAATGTGCATGCTTGTCTTGTGTAGTACTTGGCACGTGCCGTCGGATAATTTTCTCCTTTTTTTTTTTTTTACACATACCCACACACACCACAATAGGTGCTCGAACCCATGACCTCAATGTTGAAACTCCTGTGAGTCTTCCAAACTCTCTCTTTTTTTTTCCTTAGTTATGGTGAAGGGGTGTGGATGGTATCATCATCATCATCATCATCATTGATCTAGACGATCCATCAGGAGGGGTCCATTGCTCTGGTGCGACGACCCAAACCATCCAATTATCTTTTGGCCATTGTGTTTAGGCCCATTTTCAGCACACCGGTGTAGATCAATGAGAAGTCGCCACGTGTCATTTCTACAGGTTTAGTATTGACAGAATTATACTCGCATTCGAAAATATTTTTGGTTGATCTTCCTTCAATGATACAAATTTCGTTATCAATGCGCTATGCATGCCTTTAAGGAAGCGAATCGACAGATGCCACACGACCATGATTAGCAAGCCAATTAGTAAGGCAACGTGCCAAGCACATCTACAAAAACCCACCGAGAGAAAGAGTCTTACCATAGATCTAGTTATGATACACTCGGTAAAGTCGTCTCTTACAATTCTTTCAAAATGGAAAATCTTCATGTGGACATTTCGAGGTTTTACGGTGATCACAAAGATTCTAAATATTCAAAGATCGAACCGATATTCAAGTAGATTGGTTGCAACACATACCCAAATCAGGAGAACACCAGCAAATCAAGTCTCGAGCCGTACAGCAATCCGAACTAAAAGAATGGGAGCTCAATGGTGGATCCAATCCCACCAATTCTACAATAAGAAGGGACACGGTGGGAAGAACGGTGAAGATAGCTCTGAATGAGCTTTTTTTTATGCAATAGTGTCCTAAAGGTCCACCAGTTCCACAATCAGAAGAAAGCAAGACCATGGAAGGATGGACAACACCGATTGGGTCATTCAAATACATGAATGACTTGATCAATTTGAGATCCAAGATCAGCAGTAGAGGTTCTCCTAATTGATCCCAAATCTACATGCAATAGTCTTGAAGGTCTCCAATATGAGATCATCTATGTAAAAGTGAAGATCTGAAAACCAATAGTTTTAGATTCACACTGATCTATTCGAAATGCATATTGTAAGTGTGAAGGATCCAGAACCAACAAGAAAACTCAACGAGGGTTTTGCTGCCTCAACAACCTATAAAAGGAACGCATGTTAAAGAGCTCGAAGCCCCCATACCAGATACAATTTATCTTCTTTTACATTTATGTTAACCTAGATCGTTATTGTCCAACGCAATTACTATATTACCATAAGATTAAATTAAACATCCACAACCCTAAGTTGCTAGATCTCAATAAACCAAGTCCTTAGGCGATCATCTTTCTGATCACAAGTTGCCGACCATCCGCCTGGATCATCTGTTTCCTCAAATGAATTAGATATTTATCTTTCTTTTGTCTCTAGTTATTTTATTTTTACTTTGCCGATTATAATAAGCTATATTTTCATATTAATAAAAATTGGCATTATTTAAACCTTTCTAATTTATTTGTTCATTTTATCCCTTCAAGAAATACATTTGCCACAAACAATTATGAAAGAAAATTCCCGAAGTCATAAAGCAAAAAAGAACCCATCACGAAGGACTTACCCCAACCCTTTCACAAATCACCTAATTGCTTATCACAACCATTGGCTGAGCCTACAGCTTAATTTTCAAATCTAGTCTTACACATTTATTTCAGCATGAGGTCACCAGCATTCAATCAAACATTGAGTCAAGTATAACTCTAGCACACTTGCACTTCTTCTTAATCGCACACAAAATTTGAATACAGGCCCTTATTCTCACACGTGGCCTTGAGTTTGATTGAATTGCGCAACCACTGACAGCTGAGATCAGATAATATTGGCCCATTGCAAAATTCATTTGCCTTGATGCACATATGTCCAATAATGCTTTGAAGCATCATGCGTTGGGCCAGATAGCTCAGGTGTCTGAGATTCAGGCCATTCATTAGCATGTCCCCACCACACGTCTTGGCCCAGAAATCAGGCTGACCCATTCATTGGATGGTCCACATGTGCAGACGGTTAGGAAATGGCAAACGATGGACATTGAATGTACTTGTTGGGTTGCCCGATGATTAACAGGCCCAACTGATTTTGGGTGAGGCAATCTCGATTGTAGGCTGTGCCTGATGGACTGCCTAGATCTTAATACGCATGCACCCTTGGAGGATGACCGGACCGGACCGAATCCAACAGCAAAGGACATTGTTAGACAGCCCGCTGCTACAATAGCTTTCTTTAGGACGATTGACGCCTCTGCTTGGGAACTCAACCGTTCGATGATCAACGACGTTTGCCGGCCAGTAAGCTGAGCAGAAAGAGTAGCCTGGTCCACTCTCTAAATGTGAATGACAGGTTTTTAGAGAGAAGATAATTGGTGGGCCATCGATTCTTCAGGACACAAATGGCTAAGATTCAAAGCATGAGTGGGCCATTGATCATTCAGGACACAAATAGCTAAGATTCAAAGCATGAAAATTCTAGGGCATTGACCTCAGTAGCATATCCCAACTGGCATTTGGAGCAATTTTGAGGGAGGGCGGTGCCAATCAATCCCAACCCTAAGAAGGGGTGATTTCAAATAAAAGTGGGTCGTTGAACTTTTGCCAAACAATCATCAAAATCTTATAATGCTTACTAAAAGTTTGGGCCTGTTTGGATGTCACTTAAAACTGAGTTCATCTCATTTTGAACTCATTTTAGTTAATCATAATTATGTATTAGAGATCGTGATAGTTGGTTATCAAGATTATTTTTAATCCTTACCAAAAAGATCTCTAAGCATAATAAAGACAAACTAAAATGAGTTCAAATTGAGAAGTGGCACCCAAACAAACTCTTAGAATTCAAGGGAAAAATACGTTCCGCAGATTTTGTAATTCACAAAGTGAAGGGTTCACATAAAGCAAAAAAAAAACATAATTAAGGATGGTTTATTATTTTAGTGTAAGAATTGGGGGACATTTTTTGCCAAAAACTTAAAAATTTATACCGAAAAAAAAAAAAAAAAAAAAACCTTGCCCTTTTTAGGGTTATAACTTCACTTGGTCACAATATTCAGTCGGTCCCAAGCCCTCGCAAATGGGGTGAGATGTCAGGCATACAGCTAGTCATTGAACTTTAGCCAAGCAACGTTTAAAAAAAAAGGACTGGCCCCCATATCAAAAAAATCGTCAGCACGAATACACGGTCAAATAAGCCCCAAATGTGAAACCTTAACTCATGCCAAATCTCAATACATCATTCATACCATCTATTCAGTATGCATCCATATAGAACTCACTCAAAATGTAATGAATCTTTATTGGGAAGAATTAACATTTTCCAATCTAAACACAGACACATGCTTGTTTCAACAAGCCACCATGAATGTTCTTGTCCATATTTTGGCAATAACATACGTGCACTTACACCCGGGCTGTGTGGAACATCCAAGTCGTGCATCAGGTGGCCTCACCATGTATACAATCTGGTGTGAAAGATGGGCTTGTTGACTCATCAGCTGGGCCACACATGCACAGAAATCATGGATGACTTGAACAAAATTTGCCAGCAGCTCACATTCAATGTGCACATGCGGCCTTTTTTTTTTTCAAGGATTGGATGTAAATTTTCTTAAGAAAATACATCAACTTACAACAAGGGAGAAAATCTCTGGCAGAAAGCGATCCAAGATGAGATCCCATCCTTGCCATTCCATCCGCTGCATCCTTCCCTTCAATTCTCCAATTTCCTCCACCCATCTCGCCAGTCTTGACAAATATCCTACTGTGGAGGAAGCCCAATTGATAACACTAGGAAAATGACCCAATTAATCAGATCCAGGCTGTAGTTTTTGAACCATGATATATACATTGGGGCCCACCTGACATGCGGCTAGGATGTCCCCACAAATGGGCCAAGTCAGCATGTGCAGCCATGTATAGGTGTGTATGGACAGCTGCATAGACCTTTAATGTTACTATGGACTGGTCCAATATGAAGAGGTTCTTCTGCCTAAAGGAACATTTCTGGCCCCATTGTCACCAATAATCCCCACACGAGCAAACCCCGTCGACAAAATGGTGAAACCGGTAACTATCCCGCATTATAATTTCTCTACCGGCAACCTTCGATATGAACTTAGTCGCAGAGTGGCAGTCCCCGCACACTCTCAAGTTCTTGATGATCCTCAGAGGCATCCCACTCGGCGTACTAATCAGCCCAAATGCAACAGCCAGCTTCTCACTGTGCCCACAAAGGCTATATTCCTTCTCATCTTCTTCCACATCCTGCAACACGAAATTTGTATCAGGCACATACCCAATCTCCTTGATTTCCGAATACAAGCTTTCCATTTTCTCCGATATCTTGTCCATCAATGGGTGGGATGCGTCTCCTACGATGAAGCTATGGACTCGACGTTTCACCTCAATCCAACTGCAGCCGGGAGGCTTCGTGACCCCACGCTCCTTCATCAAACTCCTTATCTTCGCTGCATCTTCCCACCGTCCCGCTGCCGAGTATATGTTAGCTAAGAGTATGTAATTCCCAGAGTTGTTGGGCTCGAGCTCGAAGAGATATTGAGCAGCGTATTCAGCGAGGTCAATGTTGCAATGGATCCTACAAGCGCCTAATAAAGACCCCCACACAGCTGCATTGGGTTCCATCGGCATCTCTTTAATGAATTCCATGGTTTCGTCAAACTGGCCGGAGCGTGCAAGTAGATCCACCATGCAAGCATATTGCTCCACGGCGGGTTCCATGGCATATTCGGATTTCATCATCTTAAAATACTTCCACCCTTCATCAATCAATCCTGAATGACTACATGCAGATAAGAGGTTTGTGAATGTGCAGTAGTTTGGCTCTAGGCCTGTGACTCTCATGCGACAGAATAGATTCACGGCGTCCATCCCGAACCCATGCATCCCATACCCCGCAATCATCGCATTCCAAGACACCACATCCCGCATAGGCATAGTATCAAAAACTCTCCGCGCCTGTTGAATTGATCCACAGCGGCCATACATGTCGATAAGGGCATTCGACGTGAAGTTGCAAGAATCAAGCCCATGTCTGATGATGTACTGATGGATCTCTTTACCCTGTTGTAGAGCAGCCAATCTCGCACATGCAGGTAGTGCGGAAACAATTGTCACTTCATGGGGCCCCACACTACTTGACTGCATTTCCCTTAGCAAGTTCAAAGCACTCGCACCCCGTGAGTTCTGAGCACAAGCAGAGATGATAGAATTCCATACAACAACATCTCTGATTAAAAGCTCTTCAAACACGGCACAAGCCGTCTCCAAGCGATCGCATCCAGAATACATCGATATAAGAGCACTCCCCACCCCTGTAGACATTTCTATCTGATTTCTAACAACATAACCATGGATTTCCTTTCCCGCTCTCAAATTCTTCACCTGGGCACAAGCCGCTACAGCCCCAGATATCGTAATCGTGTTGGGCTCTGCACCCGCTCGACGCATCCTGCAAAAGAATTCAAGAGCTGTCTTTCCATCACCATATTGCGTATAACCCGTAATCAGCCCATTCCATGTGACGACGTCAGGCTCTATTCCCCGCAACTCCATCTCTACGAGTAGTTCAACGGCTTCATCATGGCACCCTCTCTGTGCATACCCTGCAAGCATTGCATTCCAAGACACCAAATCCTTCTGTCCGATCCTATCAAATTTCCGGCGGGCAACATCCAAATCCCGGCATTTGGCATAAAAATCCACCAATGAATTGCTCACAAGCACATCTGAATCTAATCCATCAGTCTTTACACAGTAGCCATGGATCTCCTTACCATGCAGAACCAACGACAGGCTTGTACATGCCGAAACAACACTAGCGATAGTAATCGAATTTGGCTTCACTCTTTCACTGATCATTTGCCTGAAGACATGTAAGGCCTGCGATGAACAACCATTCTGTTCGTTCCCTGCAATTAACGCTGTCCATGATATCACGTTCGGCTTAAAATCTTCCAAACTACGCATCTGGTAGAAACAATTGGATGCCTCTTTGAACTGCCCATTTTGAGCATACCCTGCTATGATCGAATTCCAAGTGACCCGATCAGGCTTAACACCTGCAACCTTCATATCCTCAAAACACTTCAAAGCCCGCTTAAAATCACCCTTCGACGCATAACCCGAGATCATCATGTTCCACATCACAACATCCTTATACTCCATTTCCTCAAACAACTGACTCGCAATCTCCATCTTCCCACATTTGATAAACATGTCAATAATGGATTTTTTCACAAATGGGTTCCCCTCGAATCCAATACTCAACATATAATCATAAACATCCTTCCCAATCCTATAATTCTTCAACTCCGAGCATGCTTTAAAAACCTTAGGAAATACGAAATGGTCAGGACGAACTCCTTCCCCAATCATCAAATAAAACAACCTAATGGTCTCCTCATAATCGCCCAACCTACAATAGAGTCCTACCAACGAAGTCCAGCTGAAAACGTTTCGTTCAGGCATCTCATCAAACAGGCGGCGTGCATCATCAATGCAACCAAACTTGCAATAAAACTCAAGCAATTGGCTGCTCAGAAACGCATCAAATTCTACTCCATAAACGATCAAACGCGCGTGAATTTGAAAACCCAGTTCTAAACTTTCAAACTTTCGACAGTTTTGAAGGATTTGAGCGAAAATATCGGAACATTCAACGGCGTCGCTTAAATTCACGGATTCGAGCAAAGCAACCACTTTGCTCAAAAACCCACTTTCGGGAATTAAATTCGATTCTGAAAAATACCCATTATTCCTTTCATGGGTCTTTGCCGTTTTCGGAAAGCTTCCGACGCCACCGACGGTTAGTGCTAACGTGCGCCATTTTCTGATAGGAAGAACAGAGGGGGTTTGGGGGCAGCTTACCTTGATGGGTATTTCCAGATTCTGATGGAGAGATGCTGGAGCTGTAGAGATTGCCATTCCAGACTGGCGGGATTATCGATGCATGAGAATTTGGGCCTGGAGGGTGTTTTGGACAGAAATCTAGACTGAACTTTAGAAGAGAAATGCAGATGAGGCTTCATTTCTTACACAGATATTTTTCAGCTCATTTTTCTTTTTCTTTTCTTTTCTTTTCTTTTTTTTTTTTCTAAAGATGGGATTTTTAGATAAGAAAAAGGTTTGATTATCTGCAAGAGCATGATGATCCGTACACATGCATACTGATGATGTACACGTGGAATAGAACTATGCGAGAAATAGACCGTCCAAATACTAGATCCAACTGAGATGGGCCATGATTCAAAAGTGAGGCTGAATGAGTGATCCAAACTGCTTGATTGGTGGATTTTTAACCGATGGTGAAGATGATTGGAAGAATTACGAGGCACCCGGCCCATGGTTCGGTGATCTAGACCGTTAATCTGTGGTGAGGATATCCTGATAACCTCCAAAAGATTTTTGGGACCGTAGCTAATTTGAGATCAGTCCATTAGTATGCTGTTTCCCATGGTTTTCAATTCTTACAAGTGGGGCCATGCTTTGATAATCCAGACCGTTAATATGTTGTTTCCCACCGGGCTATGATCTAAGCCTCAGGTGAAAATTAGGTCAATCAGCTCATTGGACGCAATGTTTAATTCCATTGAAAGCCGATGGATGGCCCACTATATCTCGGTAGGACATGAGATCTGCTTTGTAGGCCCCACGGTTTGCATGGTTGCGATTTCGGTCTCTAGTCGAGTTGGGAGACGCCTGAGTCAGGGATGACTCGGTGTCCAAGTGGACTGTGTCTGACCAAGTCCGAGTTGACTCGAAGGAGGTTGCAAGGGACTCGTCCGAGCCTTACAGCCATGCACACAACGCTTTCCTAGAGCATCCCATCCGTGCAAAAGAAGAGCCAAACGATAAAGGCGGACCAGGTCGAAGAAATGATTAGATGGGTCAGACCATTGGCCCTCCATTGATTTCATTCTGGAGTCCACCTGATGGACAGCTGTAGTTTTGCACGGCTAGGATGTGACCCGTTGGCGTGAAAGAAAGTGTTGCATGTGAAAGTTCACGTACAAGGTTGCATGCGATCATTTTTCTAGATCCGCAACTTGTACCTGGGTTTTCAAATCTGATAGCTGGGGTGATGTTTCTGTCATCCAGACCGTTGGTCTAGTGGGCCCATAACGAATGATGAAATCTCCTAAACTATTCTCAATGGAAAGATCTGAACCACCAGTATTAGGACCCCTTTAGTTGAGTGTGGACGGCTTCTCCTTTAACTATTTATTTGATTGAGAAATTAAGACCGTCCCTGTGGATTCAAACCTGGAAAATAGTCCATGCTGGGACACAACATGCCAACGATATAAGATCATAAAACCATGGGCTGACTTGTCGGAGATGATGAAAACATGTGATGTATACCGGTGAGTTGGCCTAGAAAATAGGGGTGGCAATGGATGAAGGCCCATTTATTAAACAGGCCAAGATGCCAAACTCAATCCCCACCATTTACCGAATGGGCCAAGGATTCAAACCCAAGCCCAACACGACAACCCAAACCAGACCAATTCACGAATCTATAACTTAAAAAGCTGTGGCCCACCATGCCACAGTAAACCCAACCCCATTGGGCTGCATTTTCAAGCCCATCAGTAGTAAAGCTTTCTAATTAGTATTAACTAACTTTTTGAAAGCTGGTCAGGAGCTGTAAATGGCCTGGCCTTCTTGAGGCCAGCTTTGGGCTTGAATTCTAAGCCCAAGGAGCCTGTTTACTAATGGGGTTAGGCTTGGGCTGTCCAAAAGCCCCATTAGCTTAGCTCAAAACTAACCCTGGTATATAGAGTTTCAACAGCATTTTTGTCATATCATGCATGATTGGGCACGCCTAAAAAGCCATAGACATCTTTCACAAATGTGGGGCCGGTTGTTTTGACCAGTTATGAGCGTGGCCTAGGATTTAGTATGTGGACCAGGCCCTAGGTTTAGAGAGACCTCAGCCCAGCCTAAGACCTGATCCATTCGTAACACTATTGGTTAGGTTGGGTCGCCATAAAAACCCGATGGATTGTCCATCTAGACTCTAATGCAAGGGAGAGAAAAAAATCCTCCTGATGTTTTATGCTAGCTGGATTATTTAAAAAATACTAAATTCTGTAAAATAATCATTAGCCTTATCATAATCAAATTTTCTAACTGAAAAACAAAATAGCTACTGTCCAATAAATCTAGAATTTTCGCTTGCGAAACAATCAAGACCTATAAATGATAACCATTTTTCAACCATGACATTAAAATTAATCATTACATAATTACTGTTTTCATGGGTATGCTATGGATTCTAGCTAGGGGGGAAAAACATCATCAAATTGAGAGAGAGAGAGAGAGCTAGGACTCAACTAAAGCACAAAAACCTCAATAACGAGAGAGAGAGAGAGAGAGAGAGAGAGAGGAACAAACAGGCTATCAATGCCCCAGGAGCCTTCTTTTGGTTAAGGCTCCTCCTGTTCTACAAATCTACAACTCTCTTTACTGGGCGGGTTAGCTTTGGCAAGGATTTGAATTGTTCAAGCTGGGCCCATTCAAAATTTTGATTTCGCCTGGCCCAAGCCTAGCCCTTGGAATCCCACTTTATAATAATATAACAAAAGTACCCCTCAACTCCAAATGCATTTGCTACACTAAAATCCTAATCCCAGACTCAATGGCTTGCAACTCTTCCTCTCCAACCTTCTTCCACACCCCACCTATCATCAATCGACCTTGAACCAGAGAAGCTCGTGAATCATCTCGACCCTCCATCAACCCACCAATGTTCACCGTCTCCCTAATCTTCTTAACAGCACTCGAATCCTCCAAATACTGAACGTCGCAGGTAGCTTCTCTCTCACCATTACGCTGGCTCCTTTGACTGCAGTCCTCATTTTCAATGGATCTTTCATTTTCTAGTCGATTGCTTCCAGTCCAATCAAGAACAGGAAGAACCCCCGAAGACCCAAAAGCACGGGCAACATACCGATGGGACACTTACTCCATGACTGGGCCACAGTCCACAGCCTTCTCTCCATATTGCTATCACATGACTCCGTGTTTACAGTTTTTCCCTTCACTCGGTGTAGTTTTAGAAGCTCCAGCCTCTTTGCGGCCCGGTTAATGGAATCCTCTTCCTGTAAAAGGGCACGTTCAATATCTGTGCCGGTCATGTTTTCAGATGCAAGATCTGGGTCTGGTGTGCCGCTCAGCATCAACTTCTTGAGTCCCTCAGTTAGAGAATTCTTTCCTATCATCTCTGCTAGGAGTAGAACAGAATCCGAGAGATGGGTATTGCCAGGAGTGAGTAACGCAAGACATTTACGTAATAGGTCCAGGAGCATTGCTTCTGAAGTAGAAACTGTAGTGTGTTTGGATTGGATGAGACCAGAACCCTTTGCTTCTTTCAGATTCTTGAGGAGCCATCGAAGCAGAGAAGAGAGGTTTTCAATCTGACGAATCTCTGCCCGATATTTTGATGTTGGAATCTGAATTTCTCCTGTAAATAGAGAGATAAATCAAAGATGATGAAATGAGTTACATTATAACTGAACTGTGTAAGTCGAATAGGAAATACAGTTCACAAAGACCGCACAAGAAATGTAAGTACGTGTTTGTTTTCGTTGAAACCATTTCATGCCAATGTAAAATGGACATGGATGGAAAGCTGCTTATTCCATAGGAAAATCCATGTCTTTGGTTTTCAGTGCAGTTTTTTATGGATTTACATAAAAATGCAACAACAAAAAAAGTAGAAGAAGAAGAAGATGAGTCAACAATCAAATGATCACTCTATATCCTCTCAGAAGTCGGAAATCAATCAATCTACTTTTTTGGGAATTCCCCTGTTTTTTTGCAGATTAGCTTAGAAATGGAAAGTGGATTCTACTCCATTCTTTGTTTTGCAAACGTTGTAAAAGTAGGCTTCTGCAGATACTGTTTTCTTTACAAAGCGTATTGCACAAAACAAACCACCCTAACAGAAATGGGTTGCACTCCAGTAGTACTGTTACCACTGTAAGGTTACAGTGGTCCCAGCCAAATGTGGGGGCCATGTGATTTATTCACCCCATCGAACCATCCATCAGATGGGTTGCTTCAAAGAATCAATAAAGCCCAATAATCAGTCCAATCCAACACTGTAAGTGGACTGCAGAAAGAAAAGGTAACAAGATGGGTGGGAACACCCAACCTTTAATTTAATAGGGGAACACCTGAGTTGTACAACAGCTTGATTTTTTGGCCTGACATTTCACTGGGTCTGGAAGGGTCTGAAGACTCTGATAGGACGGCATGTTATATATGCAACACAGTAGGCCTCCTCCACTCTAATCAATGGTGGCATGCCCTCTCAATATGTTCTATGTTCCATGGCCCACCTGAATTTTTTATCAGGCTGGTTTTTGGGGGCTGGCGGCCTTTTGAGGTGACACATCTGATGGACAGGTTGGATTCCATGAACACATCACCGGGCCCCGCATCCATCTGGTATGACCATAAGTACCACTGGAAGATGCCCCAGCAGAAATAGTTCCAAAACAAGATCTAGAAAGGACTTGGAACTTGAAACAATGCACCAGTATCCCTTTTATATTTTAGAAGTAATTTGATTGAAAAAGAGACTACTACAATAAATGTCCATTAAAAAAAAAACTATTAGAAATCTGGCATGCAAACTCATTTTTATCAGAGGTACAATCAACACCGATGTTTGCCGGGTAACAATGTCATTTGGGTCTTGAGCCTCAAAATGTACAGTTTGCTGATGCTCCCAATCCCATACATGAGGCGGACCATGGTTCAATGATCCAAACCATTGATTTCATTGATTTCATCGGGTTCGGATCGAGTCGGATCCGCATCGAGTCAGATTCCGAGTCAAGTCAGATTACTAGTGACCCGGACTTGACTCGATTTGGATTCGGATCCGATTCATAATACTCGATCCAGGACCGTCTGCTACTATCGGATCGATTCGAGTCAAGTCTAATCGGTTCGGACGAGTCGAGTCAACCGAGTTGACTCGACCCGTGCCCAGCTCTACCAACAATTATGCAAAACAGTTCAAGTTACATGGGCTAAAAGGGCAAGGCTCAAAACTTAAAAAGCATCACCATTTTCATTTGGACCTATCACGGTTTGGGTGAACGGCTTTGGTTGTGGGTTTGCTCCCCACAGACACAAGTTCGATTCCACTCCCCGTGGATTACCCGATGCACATGGTTGGCAGGTGATTGCGTGCATCCGCAGGGAATAGTTTTGCTTTAAAAGGGTGGGGACACCCTATCGTCATAAAAAAATAATAATAATAAATAGAAGACACAAATGAAAAGAACAAAACAAAAAAAAAAAAAAAATTAAATCGATAATAACCACAAAAAAAAAAAAAAAAGGTTCTTGCTGAATATAACTGTAAATTGAAAGGTTCCAAACAAGAGGAACCATTTTATATCTAGTCACGGATATAAACAATGTATTCAGGTTTTCAGTTTGTACAAGTAGGGCCCACGGTTCAGTGATTCATACCATTGGTCTCTTAGGGCCCCATTGTGGATAGGTTACTGCCCCCAAAAATCCCCTAGATTGGAAGATCCTAGCAACCAACTTCAGGGCTTTTATCAGTTGAACGAGGATCAATGCTGTGTCTCTCGTCTTAACTGTATGTCCTCAGTCACATATTGAAAGGTCAGGATTTTCCTGTCAAGGAGATTTTGGGCATGGTTCATCACAGTGGAGCCCAACAAAACAATGGTCTGGATACCATGGGCCCACCTGCAAAAAAAAATAAGAACCATTTGAGTAATAGTGTTCATATCCTTGGATTGAGGATCCCATAATTCTCTTCAGATAGACTATAAGTAAATGAAGAAATCAGGGAGACAGTGAGACTCGGATATGAGAATATTACATGTTCAAAGAGAAAGGAGTGGAAAGATTACCAGTGTCAAATTTCATAGCTTCCCAAGACTCAATCATTCCAAGAACTTCCTCAACCATTGTCAGTAATAATGCAGGTTCCTTACTCGACAATCTGGTTATGATGGCTTTCCAATCCCCAATTGTGCCTCCACGGGATTTTGGGTCGCCAGGAATGGTCTCAGACTGAGAAGTACCCTCTGCTACCTCAATGGCATCCCCAGAGTTGGACATCTTCAACAAGAACTCTTCCAACAACACCACCACTACTTTCGAAGGGAATGTAGAGTATAACCGAATAAGATTCCCCAAAATAGTGCTTGGTTTCTTAAAACCTGAAAATTAGAAAAATTAATCCATCAAAAAGCACACTTTGTCAATCGTCCGGGGTATAATACAGCATAGCAGTGAATAATGAGTGCAACTGGAACCTCTTAAAAAAAAAAAAAAAATTGCAACTGGACTGGACCAGGCCGAGGCATTAGTGAACCTGGCCGACGAGCCAAGGAGCCAGCACATTCCCAGCCTGGTCTGACTGGGGCAGCCAACAGGCCATGCAGTTGGCTTCAGCCGGAATCGAACTGTCTGGCCAGACCTATTCTTTTTTGTTTTCTTTCTTTTTTAAAGATTACTGAAATTTTATTAGCTAAACCCGAGGGCGAAGAGAAAACACCGTTAGGGCGCAAACAAAAAAGAAAGATCGGCGCTATTGGCTGTTTTTACATAATGAACCCATTCTGAAATTGCTTACTTAACAAGGTATATTTATCTCTAGAGCTGAAGAATCCTTGTTTTCAAAGCAGAGACCGTGCCGAGATTTCCATACAAACCAGAAAATCGCCAAAATTGTGATTTGCTTGGCCTGGGCCTGGCCCATGGACAGCCCTAGGCCTGATAGAGAAGCACCAGTCCAATGGTCATGGGGCCGTCATGCTGCACTCAGCACTTTAGTCAGATCAGACCCAAAGCCAGCCCACGGGTCTCTAGGCTCAGCATGATTCCAGCCCAAAGTGTGTTAGGCAGGCCACCAAGCTCATCCTAGAGTATGAATGAGTAAATGTTGGGTTATCGAAACATTTAATGGACTTGCCAAAGTTTGAACCACGGACCATGGCAGAAGTGTTGATGGACAATAATTTTCACCAATCGGTATAGAGAATGACCATGTAAGATTTGCTGTGATGAAAATGAATGACATGGAGATCCTTTTTTCTGCACATAAAATGGATTGCAAGATACGCAAACCAAGGTTTTCACCATATTGGTAATTCAATAATGAGAACAACCCCATGAACAAGAGAAAATGCAATTTGATCCCCTGAAAATTTTCACTACAGTAGAATCAAGGATTTTTTTTTCTTTTTCCTTTTTTTCTAGATCAATGGGCATTATACCATAGGAAGAAAGTGGTACAAGCTCTGGATGTAAAGGAAGAAAGTGGTGCCTTAACAGCCGAAGAGAGTGCATTAAGGCTCAAGCTTTCACAGGATTATATGAATCAGCTTGTGGAAGAAGAGATAAAATGGAACCAAAGGTCACATGCTGCGTGGTTAAACAAAGGGGATAAAAATATGAAATTTTTCCATAGCGTTGCTAATGCGTGTGGCTAAAAGTTCATCTCCCGCAATGTACGATACCTATACGTGCAAGCTATTCAAATTACTAATCCTTGGAAGTTGGGACCACCATACTTAGAGATAAGGTTATAATAATATATCATAGCTGTCTTTTTCCTTTTTTGGCTATAGATTTGTATTATAAGTACCTCTTTTTTCTTCAATGGAATGAGATTCATCTTCTATTCCTGAAATATTCTTTCTTCTTTCTTTCTTCGATTATTAGGCCCATCATCTGCATGAGTACAGGGTTTGGGCCCTAATCCGTTGTTGGGGTGTTGTTGTTTTTGGCCTGGTTTCCCCATCTATGATGTTTAGGTGGTTTCAGTTGTGAACAAGGTATTCCAAAATGGTAACATAACAGTGGTAACCATCACGCATTACAGGGTCGTACTGGCTCCATAACGGTATTGAAACTGAAATTGGTTTTTTCAACTAAAAAAAAAAAAATCCATACCGGTGCCCGTAGCGTAACAGTAATGGCTACCGTTACCGTTATGGAATACCTGGTTGTGAAGTCCCCTCCTTGTATTATCCTCTTTGTTGTTTGAATAAAGCTCTATTATCCAAACACACACATACACACAAAGAATGCTAGCTAGAGTAAACTTTACAGCAAAAATGAAATGCATGATGTGTCGAAAATGCAGCTTTTTAGCCGAACAGTGAGCACAATTTCAAGGATATGCCTAAGGAAGAATTTCTTCCTAGGAAACGTATGCAAACATATAATGAAGTTAGAGACTCTAAATACTAGCTCAAGAGTTTGGTCATCATTGTAACGAGACCTGAAAAAAGGAAGCCTTAGAGGTGTTTCATGGTGCATGTGCCAATGTGTCACAGTGGTGCAATAACTGGGCCACCCAACAGGTGGGGCCCACCATGAACATGTCTTGGACAACAAATCAGGTTGGCCCAACCATCATGTGCGCCAGTAGTGTATGCGAAAATGGATGGTTAAAAATGACTGGTACAGATTCATTGAACAAGTGTGGCCACCAGATGAGTGGACCCAACTGATTTTTGGGCCAGGGCATGTTCATGCTTCACAGAACCACTTTGGCACATGTACAAAGAAACCCCTCAATCCTCATCATATAAATCTTCCTTAGATTTCTCAAAAAGAGCGGCATTAGTTCCCTCATGACGTGTGTTTCGAGAAGCAGACACATGTTGATGGAGCTTGATATCAGTGTACCTATGTTTTTTACCGATAAACCTCCAGATTTGGAACATTGGCGCATAGCTACATGGGAGAAGCGTCCAGAAAGCAGTTTTGAATGCTTAGCAGACTTAGCACCTACACATGACAAGGATGTCAGCTGAAGCAAGATCTAGTACAGAGTGGAAGAATCCATGCTTAAAAAGCAGAAAAGAAAAGATAAGAAAGAAAAAGAAGTAAAGAGTGGAATAATCAGATCTAGAGCTGCATTGATAAGGATGTTGAATCACAAAAGAATTTAAAACCACAAAAGAATATGCGCACAAAGTATAGAAAAGAAAAAGAAATTATGTCTCATAAAGTAGCAACAAGTTTGTTTTATCCTAATAAGACTTGCAAAGTTATACTAAATACTGCTGCACTAAATCATGCTTTGCACCAGATATTATATATTACTGTTCATGGTCTGCAGATTTGGCAAATACCAATTTCAATTGTTCTGGCTAATAGCTTCACCGACTTCCTTGAGGAAATCAGTTCTGTTAGTAATTGGGTGGGATTCAGCAAAATTTATGAAGAAATATGATAAGTGGCCGGTTCAAGTCAAATCATCAAACCCTTGTTCTTTTGAGCTTCCTAGTGTACCCAAACCCTGACTGACTGGACCCAAACCTATTCAGATTCGGGAACCCATGATGGCTTGCAATCATTCCTTTCAGGTTCGGTTTGAAAATTTATAGCATAATAAACTACTCAGACATTACAAGGGTGCCACATTAGCATGTGCAAGGGCTAATATACAATGTTGTGAATGCAGGTAGGCTTATCAAAACTCAAAAATGGAACCTCTTCATTACATCTTACCTATTATTGGATAGTTGCAGGAAGCATGAACTGAATTGCCTACAGATTTGGGTGCGGGAGCAGGGGAATCGTATGTTTCAAAATGTTTTCAAATATAAACAGGTAGGAAGCAGGAGCAGAAGCACAAGTCTGAAGCATGACTCGAAGCGGAAGAGGTACCTAGTTAGAAGGATCATGCAACTAATTGTAGCAAACTTCCTTTTTCTTTTTTGGAGGGCCAGTAGCAAACAAAAGCCAGGCCATATCTACAGCCCTCCCCCATCTTTTGCTTTTCTTTTATCAGCATTCCCTCTCTCTCCTCCCCTGCTTGTAGCCCTCCCAAAGGATCCCACTTCAAACTCTCTTATCCATCCAATTTTGATTTGGAACAACCTCCAAGGTTAACAAGACTGGAAAATCATCCTCTCCATCCTCAGATTCCCTCTGAAGACTGGGGACCACACCACCTGAGCCCCCTCCTGAATTAGACATTGGCTGACCTTGGCATCTTTAGCCAGTTCAAGCTTGTAGAGGGACCCAGAAACCTGAAGATAAGGATCAATCGCTGCACCACAGGCCCTCCAAAAAAGGGACAGATGTGCCATCTCTGACCTCAAAACTGATTCGTTGAGCAAACTGGTTCTCAATGTTCAGAACGGTTTCCCCATTTCCATGGCCTGGATACCCAATACTGAGGGGTTGTTGTTCCCAGCCATCGTCTGCATTCCATAGTTTCTCAAAGGAACCTGCTTCCTCAGCATGCCTTCTCCTATCCAAATCTCCAAAGGCATTTGCCTAGCAGCTTGTTCCTCCCATCCTATCGGCTACCCATTGCACACTTTGTCCCATTCTTCTTAAGTGATATTTGTGCTTCTCTTCCATTTCACCCCACAGGAAATCTGATGCAACAGAAGTTGCAAATCTTTATCTAACACAGCTTATTAGGGTTTTTTTTTTTTTTTTTTTTTTGTTGAAAGGTAAATATTTTATTGAAGAAGAAGCATAGAAAACAAGACACAAGAAGCATAAAGGAAAATAACAAAAGAGAAAGAACAGAAAAGAAACACGAGAAAAGACCAACCCAAAACAAAACTGTCCCAAGACAGTAAAACCCCAAGAAAACTCAAAAAGAAACTAAGGAGCCCAGTCTCGAAACATGACAAGAACTCAAGAGAACACTCCAGCCGTAGAAAGAGAGAGAGATCTGAAACAGCGGTTATTTCTTTCCGTCCAAATCACCCACAGAACAGCTAGAAAAAAGATCCTCCATTTTCTTTTACCCATCGCCCCTCCTGGCTCAGCATGCCACCCACAAAGAAGATCATCCATAGACTAAGGCATGACCCAATCTACCTTGGAAAGTCTAAGAATGCTCCACCAGATGTCAGACGTGAAGGGACCGGATAAAAAGGTGGTCCGCTGTTTCTTCAGAGCGGTAGCACAGAAGACAGACGTTGGGGATGTACATTCCATGTTTTTTTAAGATTGTCAACCGTGAGAACTCTATTCCTTCCCACCAGCCAACCAAAAGCCGCCACTTTAGGGGGGACTCCATATTTCCAAACAGGAACCATATGGCTGGAAAACATTGCAGAAGAACCCGCTGCAATGGATTTGTAAAACAATCAGACAGAGAAAACCTCTGAAGCAGAAAGTCTCCACCGCATTGAGTCTTCCTCATTGAGAAAAGAGTGAAAGACCTGCACACGAGAGAGGAGGAGAGTAAAGTCCTCGATCTCAGTCTAATAAATTCCTACGAAAAGGGGGAAGCCAGATACCTCCCCCTCTCATAGGAATGAAACAGTCCTGAACAAGAACATCCTTGTGAGAGGAGATAGCAAATAGGGCAGGAAAAGATTCAGCCAAAATCTGGTTGCCACACCATAAATCAAGCCAAAATTTGATTCTGAAGCCATTCCCCAAGGAAAAGGAAATTCTATCAAAGACCATAGGGGCACTCCTGGCTATACATTTCCACATGAAAGAAGCACGGTAGAGTGAAGAAGATTTAGTCCACCAGCCTTGGGGGGAAAGACCATATTTAGCATAGATAATTTGGTGCCACAAACTATCATTTTCATTCCCGAATCTCCAGACCCACTCATTGACAAGGGAGAGATCCCTGATGTTAGCTCCCCCTTCCCCATAAGGTAATCAAACCTCTTCCCAGTTTAATAAAGGGAACTTCCTCCCCTCGGAACCACCTTGCCAAATGAAATTCGTTCTCAACTTATCAATTCTAAGAATAATCGATTTAGGACACTAAAAGAGAGAGAAATAATAAATGGGCAGATTCGAAAGAGAAGCTTTAATGAGATTAATCCTCCCACCTAACGTTAACACATTCATCTTCCAGGAAGATAATTTGCTATCCATTCCTTCTACAATCCTATCCCAGATGTATAAAGGGGGTTTACCAATGCTAAGAGGAAGATTGAAATAGTGGCAGCGAACTCACCTTGCATCCAAGAAAATCAGCAAAAGACAAACAGACCTTCGGGAGAAGGTTAATACCAAAAAGTTCAGATTTTGTCAGATTTATCTTAAGCCCTGAAATAACCTCAAACCACTCAATAATCATTCACAGATAGGATATCATTTTCTCATCTGCCTCAAAAAAAATAAGAGTGTCGGCGAATTGAATATGAGAAATAGGAATGTGAAAATTTTCAATGCTAAAGATTTTGAAAAGACCTGAGTCCTATCCCCTAGAGAGTAAACCACTGAGATCCTCAGTAACAAAAACAAACAGAAAAGGGGATAAGGGATCTCCTTGACGGAGACCATGAGAAGACTTGAAGAAACCAAAGGGGGATCCATTAATTAGAACAGAGAATTTAGGAGAGGAAGCGCAGATTTTAATCCAGGCCCTCCATTTAAATCTGAATCCCATTTTTTTGGAACATGTAGTCTAGGAAATCACATTCCACATGGTCGTATGCTTTCTCCAATTCTAGCTTGCATAAAACTCCTAGTTTCCTAAGACGGGAATAAGAATCCAAGCATTCATTAGCTATAAGGACGTTGTACAAAATTTGTCTCCCCTCAGCAAAAGCAAACTAGAAGGGGGAGATAACCTTTGGAACAATAAGTCTTAACCTTTCGCTCAAAATCTTGGAAAGAAATTTATAGGGGTTACCTATCAGACTGATAGGGCGGAAATCCTTAGCATTGATGGCCCCCTCGACTTTAGGGATTAGGGCTAGGAAAGTGCAACCTAACTCCATGGCCAAACGATTTCCATCAAAGAATTCGTTAATAAAATTAAACGGGTCCTCCTTAATCAAGTCCCAGAAAAGTTGGAAATTTTCAATCGGAAAGCCGTCCGGGCGAGGCACTTTATACCTCCCTAATCCCCAAACAACCTCCTTCACTTCATCCAGATCAATACCTCTCTCAAGGAACAGCACGTCCACCTCAGAAATGGATCTTAACTGAAGATTGTCAATCATGGGGCGTGAGATTTTATCAGAAGTCAGCAAATTAGAGTAAAAATCCACTAAAGCCGAAGACATGAAATTTTATCAGTGACTAATGTACTCTCGATCAAAATCGAGGAGATAAGGTTTGAACGGTTTATCGTGTTAATTAAGCTATGAAAAAATTTTGTATTCTGATCACCTTCTTTTAGCCAAGTAGCCCTAGACTTAGGTCTCCACTTTATCTCCTCCTCTTTCAATCTAGCACAGTAATCAGAGGAAAGATTCAATCTGGAAATTGAATCAGCCTCAAAGAGTTGGCCCGCTTCCTCTTTAAGATCTAACTCCTGAATAGCACTATAGCAGCAAGGAGAGAGGCCATTTCCATTTCCTGACCTCCAAAAACATCATGGTGCAAAGATTTTAGATTGGACTTTGCATCTGGAGTTTTTTATGTAACACAATTCCAGAACGAGCTTCAACCACAAAATAGGACCACCAATCAGTGACCAAATCTTTGAAACCTTCAACTTTCAACCAAGCAAGTTCAAAACGGAAAGGTTTAGGCCCCCAATTAATATCCTTGATCTCGAGCGAGATCGGGCAATGGTCCAAAGACTGGTTTGGGAAGACCTCTCTGGCAGGTGAAGGAGAAGTGTTGGATCCAAAAGGGAGAGACAAAAATCTATCCAGCAAATACATAGCAGGAGGAAATCGCCCATTAGTCCAAGTGAAGTTGACGCTCCCCTTGGGCAAATCCAGAAACCCTTGCATGCCAACCCACTCCACAAAATCCTTCATAGATCTAGAAATTTTAACGCTATTTAGTTTCTCATAAGAGAACCGAACAACATTATAATCTCCTCCTACAACCCAAGGGAGATTCCATTTATCAAACACAACAGACGGCTCGGACCAAAAAGAAGGCCGAGAAGAGGGGTCGGTTGGGCCATAGACCCCTACAAACATCCAAAGGAACCCTGAAGATTCCCGAAAGATAGCGTTAATGGAAAAACAGCCCACCCAACTATCTTCCAAAGATTTAGAAGAAGTATACCAAAGGAGAAGAATACATTCTACTTAACTAATAGAATCTAAGGCCAACTAATCCATACCTTTCTTTTCCAAATGGACTTAATCAAACCTCTGTTAACGGTTTGCAACTTAGTTTCTTAGAGGACGATCAATTTAGCTTTCAAACGTCGGCACATTTCTTTCACCTGGGACCGCTTTTGAGGGCAACCAAGACCTCGAACATTCCAAGAGAAAATCTTCATGGGGACTTTTAAAGACCCTCTCCCCTTTCTATCTTTACGGGGAATAGCTTCCAGAATGGCCAAGGAAGAGATACACAGATTGGCTAGATCCCTGTTTTTGTAACAGTTTTTAGGCGAGCAGCCCACTGAAAAACCCTCCACAGTCACTCTAAGGCCTTATTCTGCCACCAGCGTAAACTGGGCGATGTAGTCGTCATCCGTGTTTTCAAAAAATACCCTTAATAATCTACCAAGTACCAACATGCCCCACAGCCTCCCTGACCCACCGCTTTCTCTTAATGGCCTCCACTAAACCTTCCAGCACCTCCAAAGGATGGTGGAAAGATGATCCTCTCCTTGCTAAAACTGAGGCGAAAAGTCTACAAAAGAGGTTCTGGGGGGAGGGATAATGATGACCTCCTCTTCCAACTCAATTGAGGACTCTGAAACAGGGATCAGAATTAAAGCCAAAGAACCATCCGGCAGAAGAAGGGGACCGGGACACCCTTCGTTATAGCTCAAAGATACGAAGGGGGTAAAGACATGGGGGACGAAGGTGGGGTGTGAAAAGTGTCAGGAGGAAAAGAGATAGGAAGAGATGGGATTGTACCATCAAGGGAGGATAGCTCCTTTCTGCTTGGCTGAGAAGTGGAAAGAAGATCCTCCAGGGATCCTTCCAAGGGAAGATCGTCACCAAAATAACCATCCTCAAAGGAATCACACGACGGGGATAACATCAGAATCCTCCCAGGAGTTTTCTAATGCCAAGACAGAGGAGTTTTCCCAATCTTCATCAATATAAAACTCCTTTCCTTCGGAAATTGCCATTTGAGTCGGCTCTAGAGCAACTTCTAATGAGATGGAACGAAGACTATCTTCCGTGAGGGGGTACAAAGGAGCAAATCTTGATAAGAACAAACGTGATCTCTCCAAATCGTACGACGGCCGGAATAAGACACGTGAAGAGATCGACGGGAACATCACTGCCCGAAGTTCTTTCTTTCCCAACATTTGTTGGGATACCCGTCAGATTCGAAGTGCGCACAAGACCCGAGGGCGAAGACACCGAGGTCGGGGGAGGACACATTACCAAAATAGCTTGTGTAGGAGACGATAGGATTCTCAAGGCCCGCCACGCATCAATCCTAACATTCGAGGGCTCTCTCAAGCAACCCACCTCATTAGAGCCTGTCATTCAAGACGACTGATCGCAAATCTCACGAGAAATTGCGACGATATTCTCAAAGAAGGAGAACTTTTCGTGAGAGAGGGCTTGACATACTCGTAGAAATCGTGCCTGAGGAGGAAAAAGCGCCCGAGGACAAGGGAGGGTGGGAGCTTCATACCTGTTACGACATGTTAGCACCTCCAAGGAATGACGCATGTCTAAGAACTGGCTATGAAGATGTAAGGGGCGATATCATTGGTATTAAGTGCACCACCGAAATCGGTGGCCCTCCAGACATGGCAGATTGAGTATGCGCCGGGAAGAAATTCTGAATCGAGGCTCCATGGAGGCTTCATCCCTGAGAAGGATAGAATTTTGTTTGAGCAAGAGGATCCCGGAAAACTTTAATGCATAGAAGATCCTTTCCTACAAAGATCTTGATCTCAGTCGGAATTTCCTAAAGTCTCTTGATCCTTGTCAAAAGCCTAGCAAATCGAAGCTCCTCCCATCTCTCAGTAGCGTGATCCACTTGAATAACTTCACCCACACAGGACCCCAATGCAAGGAAGAAATCCTCAAACCACGACTCCAGAGGGATCCCTGAGAAGACAAACCAGACATCTACAGAACCAAACACAGACCAATCAAACCATTTTCTGATACCCCTCATCGGACCTACTCCGTTTTGATTGGTGATAAAGATAATCTTGTCTAAATCAAAGTAGGGACAAAGGGAAACCCAAACATTGGTCGGGGAAAGGAGACAAAGGAGGAAATCCCCTTCCTGAAACCCACAAAAGAACTGGAACCATAAGGATAGAGACAGGGGGGAGGCGGGTCCGGCTCACGGCAAAGGGGAGGAAGTCTATCAAAATTCCCTAGATTATCCACCCTGACTTGTTGCCCCTGGAGAACTTCTTTGAAAGATATATAATCAACCGGGAGGTTCAAGCCCTTGACCACCGAAGGATTAGCTAGAGGATGAGTTAGGGCAAATCGAACCCTTTGACCCCATCTAGATGATCGGGAAAGAAGAGAGGCATCATTAAACTCCTTATTCACTCTCTCAAGGCCAAAGTGGGCTACATTAACTTTGAACTCCTTACCATAGAAGAACTTACCCTTCATCTCTTCCACTACGGCATTCAGTTCTTCATTGTTGTTCAAACGAACAGAAGCAACGCCTCTAATGATGGAAGAGTCACGCTCCTTCAAAATAACAACCTCCCTAACCTGGCCAAATTTTCCGAAGACCCTTTTGAAGTGTAAGTCCATCCGATCCTCAAGGAAGTCTAAGCGGATTAATGAAGCTCTTCTAAGGTTTAGATTTTCTTCTGGAAGGAAACCTTAATCCAACCACTATCATCTTCTCGCCCTTCAGACTCCCTCTAAACAAGTCCTACAGAAGTAGAAGGAAGATTCCGAGCCTTTCCTCTTTTTTCCCCTACAAGTGAGGAAGTTGCAAATGGGGCTTCGGAATTGTTAAGATTATCTCGGGTTCTACTGCGACGAATGGCTTCGTAGTCACTAATGAAATCGCCGTCCAAATTAGAACTGTAGCCTCCACGCGAAGAGCAGCTTTGTGGCTCTACGGATGAGCTACAGGCAGACCCGTACAGCGACTGAAGCCTTGATGATCTACCAAAAGATTTCTAAGGATGTCTGCCCTTGGAAGGGAGAGAAAATCGACAATGGCTTCGAGGAGAAGACGAACGATGTTGGGTGGAGGAGTGTTGGGAACAAGAACGAGATTTTACCATGACTTACTTTTTCATACATTTGGCAAATGCATACCAGAATGTTCAAAATCTTAATACTTTCTTGGTTAGAAGAACAAACCTCCAATTTGAATCCTGTCTCCTTAGATTTTCGAGAAAGGCTACAACAAATATCAGAAAATGTAAGATAAAGACTGAGAGAGATGATCTCTCAATATATGGATATCAAGAAAGCAAAAGACGAGATACAGTTACAGATGTGGCTGACTTTAGAAAAGGAGGTAGCCATAGGGAACATTTCAAAGGTACTGC
The DNA here is from genome assembly GCA_003013855.2 of Liriodendron chinense. Classification (NCBI taxonomy): domain Eukaryota; kingdom Viridiplantae; phylum Streptophyta; class Magnoliopsida; order Magnoliales; family Magnoliaceae; genus Liriodendron; species Liriodendron chinense. The sequence continues at coordinate 3,072,746 of PVNU02004155.1, read as the reverse complement.
TTGTTCAACAACCACACCAAGAACAAAGCAATCCAGCATTAAGCAATCCAGCATTTCTCCTTTTAAAAAGCCCAGTAACAATTGAAGTCCAGAAAGAATAATATGGCCTTAAATTAATCATAACCTTCTAATGAGGATACAAGACCCTTCAAAGCCTATCAGCGAAGAAAGCGCACACCACAAGCATCTTCCTTGTGGTTAGGCGATCATTGAGGAGCATTGAAAACCCTACAGACGTGGTTTAACACATAGAAGACCCCACATTGGGAAGACATGTGTGTAGGATAGAAAGAAGACCCTTGCTGGACAGTTTTCACTGTCTTCGGGCGCCTGACCATTGCCTTCAGGCGCCCCGTCGAGCGCCCGAACATTGCCTATCTGGCGCCCGAAACTCACTGGATGTTTTTGGATGTCTTCGGGCGCCTGACCTCCGCGCAAATTATGTTTTTCTTGCGTTTTTGCTTAAGTATTAAGGGTATTTTGGTATTTTTCTGTTTTCTTATTGGTCATTTAAGAGGGTTTAACCCTAAACTCGAAGTTAGTTGTTGATTAATGAAAAGCAAACATTTGGTTGCCTCCTTCCTCTCTCTCTCTCTCTCTCTCTCTCTCTCTCTCTCTCATGGAAATTCATCTTCTTCCCTAATTCTCTTCTTCTCCTTGCTTCTTATGCCCCTCCAATATTCCTCTAAGGTAAGTTCTTCCCCCTTTTCTCTTTCTATTTCTATTATTCCCCAATCCTCGAACCCTAAATTTGAGAATTGATCCAAAATCCCAATTCCTCAAATTTCTAATTCCCTAATTCGAGAAATCATTTGATCTCCCGGACTAGTGAACCCCATTGTTCGATTGGGTTATGACCATGCAAGATCGGGAGGTTCCATCCCTCGCCGGATTCAACCTAAGCTATAATTGAACTTCACACTTTGTGGTTGTAATGATGGCCCGCTCCATTGCATGCCCCTTTTATGATTTTCCTAATCTATGATGGTAGATGCTGAATTTTGGATTATTATTGCTATTTATTTCCGCTGGATTACATATGTTCATGAGCATGCATCATAATTAGGGCATCCTACATCACCTTCACAAATATTCGCCTTAATTTAGAAAAACTTTCAACTTAATCCTAAAATAGACTTTCAACTTTATAAGTTCAAAGAGTCATTTCAACATAAAAATGCATGGTCATTGTTACATGGTACCCCCTCCATCACCCACCTTTGCCTTGGAATGTGCTTGTACTAGTTCAGTTGGGGGTTACTGCTGGGTGGGGTGGGACCATGTATGCATGCATGTGGTGGCAATGTGCACCTCTGCCATAGGCTGTTCTAGAGCCAGGGTAAGAAGGGAAGGCTGATGTCAGTGGACAGCCGATTGTTACACTTTTGCCGGTCCACCATTTCAAACCAAACCAAATGGCATGGAGAAATGATGATGATGATGATGATCCCCACGTAAAACTGTACAAGAGGGCTGGTGTCTGATGGACAGCCGATCGATAAACGTTCGACCCCGAATTGCTGGGAGAGAGAACAATGATGATAGATGATAGACGGTGGTGAACAGGAAATTGGGTGTCAAATAATCAGAGGTGAAAATCAAATTACAGCAGTAGCATTGTCTATTATCCTCAGTAACATTTCAAAATTCATACTCACATTTCCCCTTGCTTTGTGAAGAATCACATCGCCGAGCCTGCTTAGCATTTAAAGAGACAACCATCTCACGCATTCTAGACTTGGTTTCTTTTCTAACATTAGGAATTGCTTTCCTTTGAGGCTCCCAATAATTAGACTTTAGCCAATCAAGTGCCTGAAATCATTGACATGAGGTACTAACATGAATAGATGGTTCTAGTTTTCTATTCTACAATAACAAAACTATTCAACAGAAAGTTCTAGGAAGTATTCATGATCCACAAGAGAGAGGGAGATGGTTGAATATCTATCCACATCTCAAGTTGCTTCCATCTAGCTTTCCTCCTTTATTCAGATTGGCAGTGATCAATTTGGAAGGCAATCTCCCACTGTGTGAATAAATTTATTATTGGAAAGATATTCACTCCCTGGGAAATTTTATAATGTTCTGGGAGACAGCAGGATCGCTGGACATAGTGCTTCTCCGGTCCCATCTCGCACTGTGATCAGCCAAAAGTGGAGGCTCTAGGGCTGAGAGAAGCCCTCTGTATTTTACTGTCTCACAATTTCGGGTCGACAGTGATTGAGAGCCATACCTCTAATGTATTTAGATGGATCAGAGATGGGGAAGACCCTCGTTCTCTGCACTACATTATAAATGATATCAGATTCTAATTTATCGGGGTTAAAATATTTCATTTAACAGGCTGAGGCTAGAATCAAATGATGAAGCTATGGCTGTGGCTCATCAGGACTCTATTAGCCCAGATATGTATGTCAGAAGTTCAGTTCCTTTTTATGCTTTAATGAATTTCTTTTGTGGTTGCTTGTGCAAAAATAAATAAATAATAATTATGCTCACATGCAATTATTCCGAGCTCATATTAGGCGCATTAAGAGCAATAACCAAAAGGTCTAGTAAAGGACAATGACATTGATGAAAGGTGGAGAAGCTATTTTCAGAACTTGTTAAATAACCACCACTCTAAGAGCATGGGGATAGAAGGAACCATAAACTCAAATGACAGTGGAAACCATAGATACTTTTGCAAGAGTAGAACCTGAAGTAAAAGAAGCTTTGAGAAAGATGAAAATAGGAAAGGCGCTCCAACCACATGGTAAACCAATAGATATTTGGAAGTGTATGGGAGATATTAGGTTATGTTGGTTGACAAAGTTGTTCAACAAGATCGTATGATCAAAGAAAAATGCTAAATGGAGGAAAAGTACCATGGTATCTATTTATAAGGGAAAATGAGACATATAAAGCTGCACTATCTATTTAGATCTGTTAAGTTACTCTTTCTTTACCTTTATACTTGAACTTTACCTATTTTTCCTATTATTTTAGGTTGTGTTTGGTTGCACTAAATGTCATTAAAATTTTCATTACCAATCAAACTAATTTGGTGCAAAATATCATAAAATTTTATGATACTTGGTGCGACCAAGTACAACCTCAATTAAAAATCTGTAAGTAGCATGTAGTGTGTGTAGCTTAAGCCTCACACTTCAAAGGGGTGAATGCTACACTACACGCTCTTCACTATTTAAAACACTGGCTGAAAACCCATACAGCAAAGCATATACTACAAAAAGTCCCAATTCACTTAAGCATATGCGTACTCCATGTCCAACTTGCACACTAGGGCTGGTTGGCCCTGCATCTCGAGCCAATGCATGAGTGTGTTGTCACTTATTAGTGCCATTCAATGATTTGATGACCAAAAAAGGGCCCTTGTGAATTAGAGGTAAGCCCACCAAGTACACCTTTCCAAGGCCGGTTGCTAGGATCTTAGTGATGTGACTATGGTGATATTTGTACCATATGTATGTACTTATTTAGAAAAAAATATATTATTATTATAAATCGTCAAGAGGGAGTGACATTATCAAGATGGGCGTGACGCAGGTGATGGTCAAGGCCCTTTTCAGGAATCCAATGGTGTTGAAGGGCTAGTCAATTGAAACCCTTTTGACTTTGACGTTTTATTAGGATCAAAGGATATTTTCTGAATTTTTTAAAAAGGTCCAGGGTGTTTTGGTCATTTAACAAAAAGTCTCGGATGATGGGAAAAATAACATGGTTAGCTCCAGGGTATAATCTTCAACAACTTCCCCTCCAAAGGTGTTTCAATCCAGATTCATCTTCATGCCGAAAACAAGTTTTGAAGGTGCTATAAGCAAGTGGACCAAAAGGGTATTTGATGCAGGACACCCTAATTATGATGCATGCTCATGAACATATGTAATCCAGCAGAAATAAATAGCAATAATAATCTAAAATTCATCACCTATCATCATAAATTAAGAAAATCATAAAAGAGGCATGCAATGGAGCGGGCCATCATCACAACCATGAAGTAAGAAATTCAAAGAATGCATAGGTTGGATCCGGTGAGGGATGGAACCTCCCGATCTTGCATGGTCTTAATCCAAATACCCAATGTGAATCACTAGTCCGAGGGATCGAGGGATTTCTTGGATTAGGGATTTTGGAATTTGAGAAATAGGGATTTTGGATAAAATCTCAAATCTAAGATCTAGAAGTTATGAGAGAAAAGAAATAGAAAAAGAGAAAATAACAAGTTTACCTTAGAAGAAGTTGGAGGGGCACAAGAAGAAAAGAGAAGAATGAGATCAAGAAAGAAGAAGATGAAGTTCCAAGAGAGATAGAGAGGAAGGAGGCAACCAAGAAGCTTGCTTTTCAATAATCAACAATCAAAAGTTAAATTCGAGTTTAGGGCTTTAGCCCTCTTAAATAACCAAATAAAGACATAAAAGTACTAAACTACCCCTAAAACTAAGTAAAAAAACGCGCAAATAACATAAGTGCGGGAAAGTTCAGGTGCTCGGTTGGGCGCCCGAGATGCCGCCCAAAGTCGTCCGAAAACCTCCAGAGAGGTTCGGGCGCTCGGCAGGCAAAGTCGGGCGCCCGAAGGCTATGGTCGAGCGCCCGATCGGGCGCGCTCGAAGTCTTCAGTTTCGTCGCTTCTTTCTCCTTTCTTCATTCACATGTGTCTTCCCTGAGTGGGGTCTTCTATGTGTCTGATCACATGTGGAGGGTCTTCAGCTCCTCAATAGTCGCCTATCCACAAGGATGGTACTTGTGGTTGGCGCTTTCTTCGTTGGTACACCTTGAATGCTTTTGTTCCGCATCAGTATTTTTCTCTGTTAGGCCTTAAAACTAGCCAATGGGCCTAAGAAATCTCATAAAAGGGGTTCAGTAGGGGATGCCCAGCACTATTCTACATGCTTTAGAGAGTTAAAATCCTAAGGCTTGGTGATCAAGAAAAAATGTTGGATTCCTACGGCCACTCTTATCACCAAATGCCACCGTTTTCGCGATCTTGGGCAATTGTAGCCATCAGCGCACACAAGGATCAACATCACATTGTTGTTCATGGAGCTGCAGCATTGTTTTGAAGTATTTTCATCCCCGTCGGGAATCAGAATTTGGCCTTCTATTGATCAATTGGATGAAAATCGGTATTGGAGCACTATTATTTCATTTGGCAACAATGGGTGAGGGCTTCTACATTGTCGCTTCTTATTTGTCTGTACAACAAGTATCAATATTTTATTTCAGCAAATCTGCATTACTTATTTCCCATCGCATAGAGTGATTTGTGTTGCATTGTTGGTTTATGCTAATTTCTCTTATCATTACTATGCCCTCAAGGTGTTTGTTAAATTGTCTGGCCATACGAATCATATTTATTTGCTTCTGGATCAACCCTTTTACATAACTTAGCCAGGATTTTGTATGAGTTTCCAATTAGACTAATTGGCATGAAATCTTTCAAGCACTCTTGGGAATAGGGATGACAAACGAGGTTCCCAAGTCTTCAGAAATCCTGCATCTATTTTTGGAACTCAGCTATGAACTCCAAGAGGTCTCCTTTCACAGTCTTCCAAAACTTTCAAAGAAAGGAACTAGGAAATTGCCAAGACAAAGGGGCTTGTCATTTCCCAAGCTTGACATGGCTTTGAACACCTTGCTCACTTCAATAGGCTGTTCCACCCGATCTTCTTCTCCTTGGCTAATCTGACCAAACCCCAACTTGTCCAAACTAGGATAGTCCCACTCATCAGCAATAAGTAGGTATAAAAACCCACCATCATAGCCTTGAATAGTAACTTCAAGGCTATGAATTCCATTTTTCCTTCTCCTAGCATTAGGCCCATGGAAGAAATTCGTATTTTTCTCTCAGGTTGCTCAAGATCATTGCTTCCACATGATTTCCTCTTAACGGAATTTCCTCGTGTATTGAATTTCAAGAGATGTCTATCTCTTTACTCCAACGATGATCCTATTGATTCTTCCTTGAGATTTAAACCATGGATTTCCTGAAGTATAGTAGATTTGGCGCTCCCACCAAACCAAAGTAACCCCATTTCTAGGCCTTGATGCACTCTTCCAGATTTTTTCAAGTTCACCATAAGCCTGGGATCAGCCCACCCATCCCCTATAAAAGAGTTCAGTCATTCCTGCACCTTTCCAAAGAAACCACTTTCAACTCAAGCCACTATCAACTCAAAAACAAACGGAATTGGTTTCCAGGATTCAATGCCTGAGTCAAGAATAACTGGGTAGTGATAAAAGTGGGGGCGCAGGATGATATACAATTACACACCCAAATAGTGCTCTTCCCAATCTCTAGAAACGGACATGGATGTGAAATCACCATTAGTTGTCCAAGTACTAGTCCAGATATAATGGGAAGGACTATAATGAGATAAGACGTGTATCACATGTTTGTCCTGGATATCGTACATACATGTCACATGTAAGGAGATAGGACACTTGACAGCTAACTTAAAGCGTTTAGCACTAGATCCTTCCGCAATAGCAATTATCATTTAACAAACTATTTATTCTAAAAGTGAATTTCCACAAAGAACTCGAATTCTAATAAATTTCAGGGTTAAACTTGCCATTCAGGCTAGGAAATGTAGTGATTCCTGAAATTTAGGAAGTGGTGATAATTAGGTTCAATAATTTCAAGATGTGCCCGAAAAGAGTATTAGTGTGTAAAAGGCAATTTCATCTGTTTATTATTTGTTCTGTAACATGCCCAAATAAACTATCCAATAACACTGCTTGTATGAGATTTTCAATCCTCTGCTGAAATGATCACAGTAATTTTTTTATTAAGTGTAAAAAAGCACCACCCTTCAAAAAAAGAAAAGGAGGGGGGGGAGCCTTTGCATCCATGCCAACCAAAATCTGAGATTCAAGAATCCATTTTCACTGAGCCAGAACACTGCCAGATTATTCAGAGAACATTTTAGAACAAAATGATTATCTTCTGTTGAATTTAACTTTTGACATTTCTTTGGACCATTTCATGTCACCCTTGAGGAGGGACCATGCTAATATGATCTGTAGTCTGTACGGCTCTAATTTTATCCAACGCCTCCAAAGATGGATTGATTTTTTAACTTTCACATCAATTTTTGCAGTCTTTTAGCACCTTTACAGTATAACAAGCTCACTCCATAAGTAGACCCATTGTACCTCGCTCTAGAATACAGTGAACTCCAATACCTACGTCAATCAAGGAAATGATGGCATGACCTTGAAATGCTCCAAATGTTCAAAAAGGATTGTAAGGATAAAGTAATTTCTTAGAGCAATGATCCAGTACGAATCATTCTTACAAAATCATGATGAATACACCTACGCGGGTGGGGCCATCTACATTCACAGTGGACCACTAGATAGGAGGGATCCACCATGGGTTGCACAAGGCCACAAAATCACTTTGATTGGATGATCATAGTAGCCATGCAAGTAAGCCCTGCAAAATGGACGATCAGACCACTTTACCCTTGCCATCCATTTTCAGGCCCTTATTCAAATCAGGGTGATTTGTGGGGCCATATGTGATCCATGGTGGACATGTCCATTCGAATGGTAATTGGATATATCATACAAGGTGATCAACTTGGACCTCACATAGAAATCTGCTCATAATGAGGCATGAAGATTCGTGCTGGAACATAGATGTAGTTTCTTCTTACATTTTGTACAGGCTTAATAGGGAGGACAACAAAACTTTTCTAGAAACCTCCCAGTAAATGAGACTTTGAATAGTATAACTTCACGAGACAAATTCTTCATTCAAGATGAACTTATGATGGATGCTCTTTAAATCTAGCTCTTTCTAAGATATAATACTATTCAACCCAAAATAGGCACGGAAACTGTTTTGGAATTCAATGAAGATTTTGTATGCATTTTGTTCTTGGAGTTGGCTCCAAGATTAAGAACCCTCTCACCATTATTCACTTGTATTTGACAGCATTCCTTATGACCATAGAAACTGTACTAATAGAATTACTATTTTCCAGCCGAAATTCCTCAGAACAGTGTAGGTCTAGTCAATGCAATCAATGAATGAATGGGTTAATCAAATACCTTCGCACTGGCAGAGCGAACCAACGGAAGTGAAGGAAGACCGCGATGAGAGCCCTCTAATATGGAAGTGTAGCCAGAAAACATATTAGAACTTGTTCTCATTAAAGTGCAACTAAAGTGAACAAGAAATTGACCACGACTAAACAAAATAACAATAATAATAATGAATGGGTCTCCTCACCATGACGAATATCAACCAACATACGCGGGATACCAATTTCCTCCGCCAAAACGGAAATTGAAAGTCTCCCAACCTTTTTCTTGAATGGTAGAGTTCTCATGTCTTTACAAGACTTCTCAACGTAACCATTCACAAGCCTTCACAAATTATATTGAAGTAAGTCTACTGATCTTTCTTGAAGGATGGATGAAATAAGTGAAAACCAGAAAAGCTAAACGATGAGAGAGAGTATAAGCAAATAACAATCATCACCACTACCAAACTCAAAAGATACTATATCCACTAGAGAACCAGAACATCATAGTTGGAGTTCCCAATTCAAGAATCATGACAATATGTGCAAAGAAAGCTCAAGGGTTGATTTGGAGTCGAATTGGTGTCAAACTATGTTGCATGGACACAGATACAAGTGTTAGAATCCAGCACAGAGCAGAGTGTAGGATTCACCAGGCCCTGAAAAACAGAATCCACGGAGTTGTAGATTCAGCAGTTTTTTATTCTTTCTTTCTTTTTTTTTTTCAAAGGTAACGACAATTTTATTAGAAACAGAACCAAGAACTACAACAAAGTGGGGCGCCGAGAGGGCGGCCGACCTACATCCCAAGCAAACCAAAATTACATCCCTTCAATTTGAAGCACAAGAGGCCCATTCGATAACCAAGGCTCTAACCCTCTGGGAAGTTCGGTCCACCGACTTAGAGGTGTTGTTAAAACACCTTTCATTCCTTTCTTTATTCAGCCATGCATTTTAATTAATTTAAAAATAAACACTTTATAATTCATCTTTTGCAGAAGTAGTTTTGCTTTTGAAGAGTAATTCTATGACAAATTTTTTTCGGAAGATTTCTGTAACAAGTTGTTTTGCGTTTAAAAATAGTTTTAATTTGTTTATCAAGGTAGGAATATATCGCGAGAAGATCATTTGTATTTAGGTGTCTAAACAATTGGTTTGATGGGAAACAGCAGGGAGAAAGATCAGGGTGTCCACCCAAGAATTCATACACGTCGGTGTTTCTTCTGGCAATCGATATGGCTAATATTTAGAAGAATCCAGGTAATATAGGTCTCAAGTTACATTGAACAGACCAAGTCATAAGTTGATTTGGTCATATCTTTTGAGCATGTGAGCTTATTTCAAAAAAGCATGGAGCGAGTATTCCTGAGCAGAGAGAAGAAGAAGAAGTTCCCAACTCTACCAATTTGAAGAAAGCACTATCACACCAGATGATTTGACTAGAGTCCAAGATTAGTTGAGTCAATTGGCCTTAGTTTCACTCTCAGCTTGACTGATCAACGTCTTAGACATTGACACACATGCTTCAAGCACCCGCTTGACCTTATCACCAAAATAACCATGAGAGTACCAAAAAGATACAGGACAGCATGTAAACTACCTTGCACATATTTCCACTGACATAACCACTCAAAAAATACAAGGCAATTGTTTTGCATGGAAACATATCTCACCTAATGATCGCCATGCAGTACGACATTGCAAGCATCTCATCAGAGTTCATAGCATCGTTGGTCAGCCCTTCCCTGCACGAACCATCAACCAGGAATGAAAAACAAGCAATCGAATCATACAAGTAGATAGTGAGTAAACAAAGTTTTTCAAGCTTTAATCATGAAAATCATTCCACAGAACTAGGAGGCACCTATTTCCCTACATCTTCTACCAATTGACTTTTAATCAGGAACATCACAGAGCATGCTGTTTTTACATTAATGCATACATAAATGTATAAAAGAAAATGCTGACATCCCCAACTTCATGGAGGCGTTAGCATCATCAACAAGGCTATTAAGTGACACGTGTAATGGGCATCGATTGGTCCAAACTGTTCATTTATTCCTACCACTAGAGTCAGGCCATGACACAAACATCACACCAATTGGATATTCATATCCATCCGATCAATCGCATGAAAATTGGAAGGTCAAGATCAAACTAAGAAACAAAATAGGTCAAATCATCATCTTGAAAACATCTAGATGTCAAGGTAACTCCTAACTAATAGTAGCAAACATTGCTATAAAGAATAATTTAAAAAAAAAAAAAAAAAAAAAAAAAATCATTTGCTTATGAATTGACATGAGAAAAATCCATGCTTGAGTTTCCATATCATCAAACATATTATTTTTTCTATGAATTACAATTAGAGTGTTAATCCATTGATATATTTCTCACCATGCATGGCAAAGATTCCATCCACAAGTACGCCTATCATATGAACGATTCAGATTATAATCACCCAATATCTCACAAAAATTTAGAAAGAAAATATTATATGACCAAATAGATACCCAAAAGAAGGATCCTTCTGCCGAACTTCAATAATCGCCGCCGTAACTTCGACCGCTACAGGAAGGGGGGCCCTTGCTCGCCATGCCGATATCTAAAAACCAAAGCAACAAAGGATAAATAAATAAGAGAAATGATAAATTGCTCTCAAAGCACTATAGGTTAGGGCTGTCAACGGGCCAGGTTGGCCCATCAGGCTTCCAGGCCTAGCCCACTCCGGATTGGGCTTGGGCTGCAATATAAGGCCCAACGGCCAGGCTCAGGCTGGAAAGTCAAACCTGTTTCTAAATTGGGTCAGGCTTGTACGTAATGTACGAAAGCCCATCAGCCTGGCCCAGCCCACTAGTATTTACATTTTTTTTTATACCAAGTGAAATCGAAATCACATAAAATCATATCTTCCAAAATCAAAATCCCCTCCAAAATCAAAATCAAAATCTCCAAAAATCAAATTTCCCTCCATAATCAAAATCAAAATCCCCTCTAAAATCAAAAGCCCTCCAGCATCATTCTCCAAATTCAATATCAAAATCCCCACCAAAAGTCAAAACTAAAAACTAAGCTTAAGAAACAAATAATGGCAGTGACCTCCCAAAAGCAGAGATCCACCAAAAGAGTGAAGAGCAAAGAGAGAAGTAAAGGATCAATGGTCCCGATTAATCTACTCCAATCTGGCCACCCACAAGCAGGAGGCATCTATCAACGTATCTTGTTTGGCAACAGTGGCACTAATCTCCATCCAATGGGAAAAGACCATCCTTAGGCCATGGAGAAAGGGGTTCTAAGGCACTGCCCCATCACCTCATCCCAAACCCTAGCCCCATCTCAAGTCCCTGTCAGAATCAGAATTTCAGGACCAGCCCTCCTACATCTCAAGATCCAACTTGAGGCTGAATCCACTGCATCCGTTGCATAGTCCCCCAAGAGCAGTAGGTTCATCTCTCACTGTTTTTCCCCTTTTTAGATTTAACATCATCCCGCAAGAGCAGCAGGTTCGTCTCTCCCTGTTTTTCACCTTTTTATGTAATAGGATCGGGCTCGGACTCAAGCTAGACTCTACACAAACATTCCGAGCCGGACTCGGGCTAGATTACTTTGGCCCATCAAGGGCCCGGGCCGGGTTTGGGCTGACTTTTAATCATGCGGGTTGGGCTCGGACAGAGCACGGCCTGGCCCTAGCCCGGCCCATTGACAACCCTGCTATAGGTTATAGTGCTCCTAGTTGCATCAAGATACTTGGACTGCACAATAGATCAATCCGGACTACCCATTAGGTCGAGCACATTTCCAACCCTATACAAAAAACAAAAAACAAAAAAAAATTAAAGAAAGAAAGAAAAACCAGCTAGATGTTTCAAACCAACCTTAAGCTAACCATCATTTTTTACAGCCATTTGCTTTCTAAGCCCTAGACAGGATGGGTAAGATTGCAAGATGGAAGTGATTCTTGATAACAATAAGCAATCCATGAGAGGCCCCAACAAATTGATGGCTCAAATTGTCAATCGGACCTATTTTTATACCGACAATCTTCACAGTCGATTTTAGGATGGCTCAAATTGTAGCTCGGACCTTCTTCTCTCTCTTTTTTACCAACAATCTCCAATGTCCATTTTAGGCTATAACATGGATGGGTATGACCATCCACTTGGTGAAATGCTTGCATAGTAGTCCATGAAATGTGTTGGACCTAATGGAAACCATCCACTTGGTGAAATTCTTGCATAGTGGTCCATGAAATGTGTTGGACCTAATGGACAGTGAGATTGATCAATTTAACTGTCTAGATGTCCAGATGCAACTAGAAGCAGTATGACTTACAGTGCTTTAAGAGCACTTGACTATCTCTTAATAAATTATAGCTCTGGACATTTTTGCCTCGCAATTAGTCTTCACAACATTGGTTAAAAGAGGGTAAATTCATCTACTACTAGGCAGGGAACAGTTGACATTTTATGGCACAAGGCATAGATTGCACCTGCTCCTTTCACTTCTTTTAATGTGTGTAGCTCACACTGACCTCTCATCTTCCTCTCAGCATGTAGCCCGCACAAAACATTTAATTAGGGAGACCAAGTGACACAGTATTAAAAAATAGTTATATAAAGGCCATTACGTAACAATAACAGTGGGACCCATTACGCAATACAAAATTGTAATGCCCATTCTATAAAAAAATGGCCTGTAAGGCTGTAACAGGCTGCCATGGTGATCATTACAAGCCCGTAACAGGCAAACATGGGGCATCACAAGCCAAAACAGCCCTGTAATGGTCCAATATAGGGCCAATACAGTTTCTTCCTTTAAATTTTTTTTATCGTTACAAGGCGGTAATGGTCATTACGGTGTATATCTTGCCAAGTGTCAAGGGCTCCATGGGGCCCACCCTTATGACTATGTGACATACTCCGTATATCTATTGTGTCGGCTTGTTTTAGAACTTCAACACAAACATTAGACGGATCAGGGACTCATGTGGTCCCCCCCCCCCCCCGTGTGTGGTCAAGAGAACAATTACAGTAAAAATTGAAAGCAGCCCAAGATTGTACAACTGTGATCAATCTACAACAGACCCTGCAACATCAACGATCTAGATCAACAAAAACATGGGCTTCAATTGTATGGGTCAAGTGCATCAAGGATTCATAATTCCTCGATGGTAATAATAATAAGATTCAGACAAGTTCCATGAGACATGTCCAAGTTGACTTGAACTCGATTGAAACCGATCCTGCCCAACACCACAAGTCACCCCCCGACTCGGACACATCGCAACTCAACTTGAGAACAAAGAAGTTGGTCTGAGTCTTTTAGAGGTCGTTTGAATGCCTGTAAAATCCTTAATTGTAAAAGATTTACAAGTAAACACTTTATAGGTAGGTGTTTAGATGCAAATTTTGCTTGGAAAGTGTTTACAAGTTGTAAACACTTTCCAGGCAAACTCTCCTTTTTTCTAGCATGGGTAAAGTCTTCACACCTAAAAAGACATTATATATAGCAGAACACGATGATTGATTTTTTTTTTATTTTTTTTTTTGAAAGATAACTATTTTATTAAAAGACCGCCAAAGGCAGAAAAGAATACAAAAAGGAAGAAGCAAAGCAATAAAAGAGACTACAGCCCCAAAAGGGCAAAGAGGATACACGATGATTGATACACACGCATGTTGTGCAGGGCTTGTAGTGATGTGTATAGTACATGGAATCAGTCTATCATGCACGTCCCTTGTGCTCTCCTACAGCCCTAAAAAAAGGATTGATTGATCATCAAGTGGATCACATGATAGGGAACAGTTGGGATGGGACGCCCAACATTAAGAACTTTTTAGATTGTGTGTACGGCCCACTATGATGAGTGCAGGACATCCAATCCACCCAGCATGTGCGTTCCTTGATGCGCTCTTAGGTCCCTAACAAATGAAACCCTTTTTATCTGATTTGGAGATTTTGGCAAGATTTCCCACCCCAAGCTCTATATGATGTGAATACCCACTTTATGCATTTGTAAACACTTCACAACTTAGCCCAACACATAACCTATTTACTTGTAAACACTTCACCACCTAAAAACCAAATAGGATATCATGTAATACTTTACACCTAAAACTCTTCAGGTGTAAAGTGTTTACAACTTAAATTGTAAAGGCAACAAAACAACCCCTAATTGGACAGCTAAAATTAAAAAAATCCAATGGTCTTATTTCAACAGACAAGTGTCCACGAATCAAAAGTTAGAATTCTGCAACCAATCTAATATTTGGACTGTAACTTGACAACAGTGAGTTCCATAACTTAACCAGTTTAGCTCAAATTAAAGTATGCCACGTGTACCATTTCTAAGTGCCTGTGTATCAAGCGTCATAAGCAGCCAGAATATCAAATAACTCCCCAATAAGAATAAAGACTCGGACGAGTCCCATGCGACTCATCTGAGTCGACTCGGACTCGGTTGGCCCAGTCCAGCCAAACACCACCAGTCAGCCCCTACTAGGACGAGTCAGTCCGAGTAGTTGCACGAATTCCTTCACCATAGCAGATTAGGAAGGGTGTCTTTATCATTCAGATGGGTGTCGATATCAGTTCCAAAAACAGAAACAAAGAACGAAATTAGGGTTTTGAATTAGGGCTTGGAGAAAATGGTTTTACTCTTCGGAGAGCAGCAGCGACGGAGTCTGGAGAAGGAGAGAAGAGAGATTTCCTGACGTAGTTCCATTCGTCCCAGTTCAGCCATGGAACGAGCTTGTAGGTCACGTGTTGAGGCTCGGAAGTCACGTGCTGGAGATCCTCGTTCTCGGCATGCGCTTTCTCCGCCATTGAAGCGAAGAGGGACGAGCTCCCAGACGCGGAGGAATTATATGTGATGGAGTACTGTGTCGGGTTTTCAGTTTGTATACTGATCAAGGCCGTTGAATTGATGCGGGCCACTGTTGATAGACGAAACCTCAACGTGATCAAGGCCGTTGATTTGATTCGGTACAGATTTATGCGGCTCGGATATCCTGTGAAAGCCTTGCGCAGGAAGTTCCTGCGCTGGGAACCAAGGTGGGGTCCACAGTGATGTTGTTTGATAAATCCACTCCGTCCATCCGTTTTGGGAGCTCATTTTAGGACAAAAGAACAAAAATGAACCGGATCCAAGACTCACGTGGGCCGAAAACGTGAGGATTGAACGTCCACAGTTGAAATATTTGTGGAGCCATAGGAGTTTCGAATCAGGATAATATTTGTGTTTCCAGTTCATCCCTGTAGTAGTGACGTTATGAACGGTATGGATGTCATATAAACATCACTGTGGACCCCAGGGAGGTTTCAACGGTAGTAATTTACCTACCCACCTTTTCCTTTAGTGAGGCCCACTTGAGTCTTGGATTCGGTTCATTTTTGCATTTTTGTCCTAAAATGAGCTCCCAAAACGGATGGACGGGGTGGATTTATCAAAAAACATCACTGTGGACCCCACCTTGGTTCCCAGCGCAGGAACTTCCTGCACAAGGCTTTCGCAGGAAATCCGCGCCCGTGGGGCCCACCGTGACCTATATATTTTATCCACGCTGTCCATCTATTTTAAAAGATCGTTTTAGGGTGATATTTAAAAAAGGCTGCAGATCGAAGGCTCATCGAAGGCTCAGGCGGACACTACATGAAGCAGCGGGGATTTAAAGCCTACCGTTGAAAACTTCTTGGGGTCCCGGAAGTTTTGGATCCAACTGATATTTATGTTTTAACATCGTACAGGTCTATGTGGCCTTATGAACTGGTTGGATGACAAATACATCGTGGTGGACCCTAGGAAGTTTTCAACGGTAATAGTTCAAGCTGCTTCGTGTAGTGTGGCCCACCTGAACCTTCGATCTGCCACCTTTTTTGGCTCATGCCCTAAAATGATCTTTCAAAATAGATAAACCGTGTGGATAAAACATATCGATCAATGTGGACCCACGAAGCCCCTGACATGACCGTCCGTCTGTAGGAAGGTCCCCCATGGGGTAATATCCCAATCCGCGCCCATTTACGGACCCACCATGATTTTTATGCCAAGTCGATTCTAGTTAAAACGCTGCGACAACTCATTTCCACTGTACGTAGGAAAAATCAGCTCCATCCAAAAGTTAGGTGGCCACACCACGGGAAAGGTGTAAAACGTCATGGCTATGACATCTAAATTCACTTGGTGTGACCTGCTGGTTCTTTTTTATCAGGCTTAACTCTTGAATTTATGTCTAACTCAGTTAGCCTAGCCTGATTGACGGGTTGGATAGCATGTGAACAACACCGGGATGGATTCTATGGTGGGCATCATAGTCCCAATTGTTCTCGGAGTGTGGCCCACTTGAGCGTTGGACCGGCCTGATTTTGTTTCTCTTGATCTATAATGAGGTGTCGCAGCTGATGTATTGATAGGATATCAAATACGCATCATCGTAACCCTGAAGAGCTTGATTGTTGCCGGTGTTTGCATTATCTCCGATATTATCAAAATATCCCGATATTATCTTTATTTCTAGCTCAGCAATACTGATAATATTGGTAGTATAAAAATTTTAGGTACCAGCAATGTATCACTAAATATCAGCCAATGTATCGATATTGCAGATATTTTCAATTGTGTAAATTGCAGGCATCATTTGTATTGTAAATGCATTGATACTGCCGATGTATCGTTAGTATTTTTTATTGTGTAAATTCCAAGTGTTGCTTGTATTGTCAATGTATCTACAAATATTTCGATAATATCGCCAATGTATTGATACGGCAAAAATATGCATGTTAAAAAATTTTCATGTCATATTTTTTATGAGTGCATGGATGTATGCAACATTCAATTTGTCAACGATAATATTGATAATATCACGATATCATCATTATCACAAGATGGCAAGAACGAGACCACAATCTTTAATTTCTTTTTCAGTTGTTAACGATTTGTTTAGAAATATCATGTTTTATTGATATTCTGAAGTATCAATGGATGTTTAGATTGAAGGTCAGATATTAGATGGATAGATGGGATGGATGAGATAATTGGACTGATTTCTTACAGCAGCACATGCTTCTAGGCCCCCATTAAATACAAACCTATTATGTATGCATTATTTTTGTAATTTTTTATTCATAAATATGCAAATATGTGTATTTTATCATCTCTTGGGGTTTCACTAAAAAATTCCATCGTTTTTTCCCATTTTCCCTGCATTTTCGGTTATCAGTGATATTATCGGCGATATTGATATTGTCTCTGTATCCCTGGCTAGCGAAACTTATAGCAATACCGAAACATCGAACACTGATTGTTGCTAGGGCTGCACATCTGTCAACCCGCCCAATCCGACCTGACAAAAACCCTATCCGCTCCTACCCGGTAGAGAAAATGATCCGGTCTCGGGTGAATGCAGCTAGATTGTTTTTAATCTATGTACGGTATAAGATACACGTCAAACCCGACCGACGCAACCTGAACCACCTCGAGTTCTATCAAAGCATATATATATGCTTGAAAAATTCCTACAATTAAACATCCCTAGGTTCATAGTGATGTTTATATGTCATTCATACCATTTATAACATTATCATTTCTATTGTGATGAACCGAAAACACAAATATTAACCTAATTCAAAAATTTCGTGGCTCCACATCTTTTCGTAGATGTTCAATCCTCACATTTTTTGTCCACTTGAGTTTGTGGCCGAAAGTTTGTACAGTTGTGCTCACATTTTCAGTTTGTTCAAATAGGGTCATTGTTCAATGGTCCAAACCATTGATGAGAAAGGCCTCATCGTGGATGGCCACACATAAAAAAATACTTTGGACTGATTGAAATATTGCACAATAGAATATTTGGGTTTTTATAGGTTAGCGTTAGATCCCAATTAATTATGGACATTCCATCTCAGTCCTAACCCGACCCGACCCGGTTTAACATATAGGCTCGGGTAGGGTTAGGGTTGGGTCAGTCCAATCCGATCACAATTCGGACCTGAAACCCGAACCTTTAAAATATGTTTAGGTTCAATCCAGGATTGGGCTCGACCAGACCCTAACCCTGACTCGTGTGCGGGCCTAATTGTTGCACTGTAATATGGCAACGGGTCCTGAAGATTACCACACTCTCTGCTCGTCGGGATGTGTACTTGAATGTGCATGGTCATTAAGTTTTCCAAGCAATTCATGCAAGGACGGTCCCCCTGACAAGTAGACAAGCCTGGGCTGCAAGTATCGCAATTGAATCTGTGTCCTTATAGATTATTATAAGGATTAGGGAATTTTAAAATGGGAGGCTTGTTCTCTTAAAGAGATTTTTTACCTTCGAGACAACCATTTTATTTGATTGTAGCCTAAGCTGTATTTCTCAATAAAATATAAAATATAAAATAAAAGATTAAATTGCCAACTTTATTAAAATTAAAACGTTAAATTGTCAATTTTATTAAAGGGGCATTTGGCATCTCTACCAATAAAAGCTTATTGGCTTATTTCTAAAAAAAAAAGCTTTTATACCGTTTGGGAAAAGTCTAATTAAGTACTTATTCTTTAGAAAATAGCAAATACGCTCCGATTTAATAAGTTAGGGAGGAGTTACTTTTTGAAACGGAGCGCTTATCTGGCATAAGCAATAGACATTTTGGACTAATTTTTTGATGAGTTTATCCTTCAACTTTTCAAGTAATTCTCATCTTACCTCCTATTCTCTTTACAATTTCTTCAACAAGCCCACGTGATGAACGACCCATAGTGAAGGTGGGCCCTACATGATGAATGGCACATATAAAAAGGTGGGCCCACATAATGCATCATCACATCAAAGGTGAGCCTCACATGATGGATGGCCTGCTTCAAAGTGTGGCCCCGCATGATGAACGATCCACATCAAGCAAGCCCTACCTGATGATGGTCCACATCAAAGGTGGGACCCACATGATGGATGGTGGACATTGAATGTGGGACCACATGATGGAAGATCAACATTAAAGGTGAGCCCACATGATGAACGACCCATGTTGAAGGTTGAGCCCCCACATGATGGGCAGTCCATAGCAAAGGTGGGACCTACATGATGGATGGTGGACATCAAAGGTGGGTCCCACGTGATGGACTATCCACATCAAGTAGGCCCCACGTGAAAGATGGTCCACAACAAATATGGGACCCACATGATGGATGTTCCACATCAAAGGTAGGACGCAGTTAATGGATAGTGGACATTGAACGTGAGACCACATGATGGAAGGTTGACATTAAAGGTGGGCCTACATGATGAATGACCCATATTAAAGGTTGGGCCCCACATGATGGATGGTCCACAGCCAAGGTGGGACCTACATGGTGGATGGTGGACATCAAAGGTGGGTCCCACACGATGGACTATCCACATTAAGTGGGCCTCACATGATAGTGGTCCACAACAAAGGTGGGACCCACGTGATGGATGGTGGACATCAAAGATGGGCCCCTCATGATGAATGACTCATATTTAAGTGGGCCCCAAATCAAGGTGGGCCCACGTAATGAAAGGTTCACATCAAAGGTGGGCCCCACATGATAGATGACCCGCATCAAAGTGTGGCCCAACATGACAGAACATGCTCATCAAGTGGGTCCCATTTGATAGACAATCCAAGTCAAAGGTGGGACCCACATGATGAATGGTGGTCATTGAAGGTGGGCCCACATGATTCTCAGTTAATATCAAAGATGGGCCCACATGATAGACAATTAATATCAAAGATGGGCCCACATGATGAACAACACATAATGAATGTGGGGCCCCACACGATGAATGGTCCACATCAAGGTGGGCCCACATAATGGACGGAGTGGGCTTCACATGATGGATGGCCCACATAAAAGTGTGGCCCCTTGTAATGGACAGTTCACATCAAGTGGGCCCTACCTAATGGACGGTCCACATCCAAGGTCTCTCAGTGATGGATGACCCATACCCAAGGTGGAGCCGTATGATAGATGATCTACAAAGAAGGTGCACCCCACATAATGAATGGTGGATATCAAAAGCAACCCCACATGATGGACAATCCACTTCAAAGGTAGGGCCCACACTATGGACACATCAAATGTTGAGTGCACATGATGGGTGATGGTAGTGGACATTGAGGGGGCCCACATAAAGAACAATTAGAAATGATGTTGTACCCCATATGATGGATGGTCCACCAAAACAACCATTTGGATTACTCTCGTTGTAATCTTTAAAAATGACGTCAACTGGCCATAAAAAAAAAAGGCTCTTATTTGAAAGTTTTACCAAACATGCTTATTTTAAATAAAAGTTTTTTTTTTGGATTTTACCAAACGAGCTTATTTAAAACAGAGCTAGAACAAAGGACTTATTGAAGTGGACTCTTGTTCAGAAAGCTCTTATTGAACTAGAGTAGAGATATAAAACAAGCCTGGAGTAAAATGTTGAGGAAGAGCAATCGACAAATAAAAAAAAAAAGTATATAAACATAAAATAATATATATGGCCATGGGCAGAGCCACATATGCCCCCCTAAGTTTTCAACCGTAAGAGTTCAATCGGGTTCATGTGTGTGGTTTGGTTGAGCCTTATATTTGTCTCACTTCTGGTCTCATGTCCTAAGATAAGTAGGCAAAATGGATGGACGGTGTAGATTGATCGAAAACATCATAGTCAGCCCCATGTAACTTCTCAGCACAGGAACTTACAACAGTTTGGCAGGAAATCCACATCAATGGATTAGCTACCATGGGTTCAAGTGACGTCACCAAGTTCCATGGGACCCACCATGATGTATGTGTCGTATCCACACCGTCCAACCATCTGGAGAGATCATTTTATGGCTTGAAACAAATAGTAGGGCAGATTCAAAGCTCAAATGGACCCCATCACATAAATACTGGGGACAATGGCGCCCACTGCTCACCATGATATTTATTTGAGATCCAACTTGTTTATAAGTTCACACAGACATGGACGAAGGGAAAACACAAATATCAGCTTGATAAAGAAGTTATGTGGGCCCCCAAAGGTTTTTAATGGTAGGCGTTCAATCCTTTTTTTTTTGTGGTGGGGTCCACTTGAGCTTTGGATTTGCCTTATTCTCTGGGGCATGCCCTGAAATGATATCTCCAAATGGATTGACGGTGTGAATACAACATGTATGTCATGGTGGATTCCACAAAACTTTGTGGTGTCACTTCAACCGCGAATCTAGCTACACAACCAACCCGGATTCCTGCGCTGGGAACTTAGCCCCCCCCCCCCCCCCAAAAGAAAATCCTGGCTACGACTTGGTCTATGCAGTCTATGCTAATGAAAATAGACATAGAAATTGCTAGACAGTAGTGGTGTGAGGTTCATAGGTCGTGACTGAAGATATACCAAGTATGAACTCAATATTCTAGATATCTAATAATTAGGTCGTGGATATTTAAACTAACTTACGTGTGTACTGTAATGATGCATTGGATGAGAGTGAAACTAAGTAGAGGACTAATGGATCTATGACTAGACAAAAATGGGAGAACTAAGCTAAAAAGTTAAGCTAATTAGTGTGCACAGGGGACGAAAGGAATAAACAACATATAGCTTAGAGTACTGATTGAATTGTGTTGGCGAGGATCCCGGGTTTTCTTCACATGCCTGGAAGTTGTATCCTACTCGGATATGAAATCCCTGCTATGTTGTGTCCTCGTAGCTTATCTACTTCCATCCTTGAATGCATTTTCGTTGTTTGCTTGAACTTTCTTATGTTTTTTAAAAATATTTTGTGCGTTCTCTGAAGAGTTTCATTTTCAACCGTAATCTCATGATAGTGATATTGTGCATATGATGTTGTGAAGAATCCAACAATTGAAGGTCTTTGAGAAACTTTCTCTGCATGCTATGGATTGTGAGCGCCTTGTGCCCATTGGTCATTTGTCATGAGAGCGATGATCACTTTATTGAGTGCTGATCACATGCATGGTTTTGAAAATCTCATCTTTTAGCATGATACATGTTTCCAATAGATGGGCACTTGTGGTCTTTCCTATTGTGAGTATGTTTCCTTCTTGTCTTTGTTGGAATCGGGTGACTCAAATCTATGTTGGACAAGGCCGTCGGGCGACCGACCACCGCATGATTTGTATAGCGAACTCTTTAGACAAATTTGAGAGGGTTCAAGGGACCAAAATATGGTCGTCAGGTGACCGACAATGGGCTCGGGCACCCAACCCGACGACCAACCGTGTCGGTGATTTTACGCTGTTTTGCATAAGATGTTTCTAATTTCGGGTTGTTACCTATTTAAAGGGGTGTAATGCAGGATTAGGGTTGCGACCAATGGGACCAGGATTCCCTTGAGGGATTGAGAGGGTTCTAAGGTAAGAGAAAGAGCTAACGGAAAGCTTGGAGTTCTTGGGAGTGAGGGAAAGGGCGGGGCTTGTCCTTCTCATGTGAGAATTAGCTTTTGTTAGCTTGGGGTTTTTCTTGTAGACTGTGATATGGGTTTTGATTCTTTTGTAATCTCTTGTAACTTCTTATTCATTGTAGATTCGCTTTGCGTCATGATTTTTTACCAGTTGAGGGGTTTTTACATGTAAAATCAGATTGTCTCCATGTGGTTGATTGCTTGTGTGATTGATTGCGTTATGTTGTTCGTTTGATTTCATACTCCGTGTGTTTGGTTTGATTCTGTTGCGGGCTGGTTTTCCCAACAAGTGGTACCAGAGCGAACGTTGGGAGGTAGATCATAATCTGAGACGAGATATTAATGGCATGAAGCATGAGGTTCAACGTAGAGAAGGATTTCGTGAAAAAAAAAATGGAAAGCGACTTAAGACTGTGATAGAAGAAGAGTTAAAGAAGGTGGATCGGAAAGCCAATATCTTAATCAGGTCCATCCGCTGGGATCAGGTTTGTAAAGTGACAATGGGAGCACTTGTGACAGTGAATGTATGAAGGTGCGACCATCTTTATAAGGTGACTGGGAGCACTTCTCACGGTTGAGCTGCGAGACCAGTAGCGGAATCCATGATTGCTTGTAGGTGGCAAGTGCCTAAGGGTCACACGAGAAGAGTGACAATGAGCGTTAATGTGCAGGAATGAGTCGGTAGAGGCACGAGAAGTGGTGGAGCTATGATAGAAACAAAGAAAGGATGAAGGACGAGGATGATCGAGTATGGCGAGGTGCAGTATGAAGATTTTTGTCACTGTGGAGATTGTTGGAATAGGGTGACTCAAATCTTTGTTGGACAGGGCCATCGGGCGACTGATCAGCGTGGTCTGCATGATTTATACAATGAACTCTCTGGACAATTTTGAGAGGGTTTAGGAACCAACAATGGTCTCGGGCGCCTCGACTGTGTCGATGATTTTACGCGGTTTTGCGTAAGATATTTCTAATTCCGATTTGTTGCCTATTTAAATGGGTGTAATGCAAGGTTAAGGTTGTGGTCAAATGGGCCGGGTTTCCTAAAGGGATTGAGAGGGTTCTAGGGCAAGAGAAGAAATAGGGGAAAGCCTGGTGTTCTTGAGAATGAGGGAAATGATAGGGTTTGTCCTTCTCATGTGAGAATTAGCTCTGTTAGCTTGGGGTTTCTCTTGTGGGCTGTGATATGGGTTTGGATTATTATGTAATCTCTTGTAACTTCTTATTCATAGTGGATTCGCCTTGTGCCGCTGTTTTTTTTACCCATTTAGGAGTTTTTCCACCTAAAATAGGATTGTCTTTGTGTGGCTGATTACTTATGTGATTGATTGGGTTACGTTGCTCGTTTGATTCCATACTTTGTGTTTGGTTTGCTTAATTGCTTCCCTTGTGGGTTGATTTTCCCAACAACTTTTTTTTATTGGAGTGTGTTGACACAAGGTAGTTTCTCATTCGCTGATCAGGACATTGTGCAAGCTAGGTGTAGACACATGGGTATGATCATCTTCGCAATGGCACTGCTTATGGGCAGCTAGGATGTCCCGTGTATCTTCACCACCATGGGATGTGGGTTGCATGGTACACTGCAGAGTATCAAGTAAACTCTATGCGTCCACTGTGATGTATATGCCTTATCCATGCCATCCATCCATTTTACCAACTCATTTAAGGCCATGCCCCAAAATGGAAGCATATCTAAAGTTCAAGTGGACCACATCGCAGGAAAACATTGGGATAAAAACGTCCACCGTTAAAACATTCCGAGGGTCCCTGCAGTGAATGCTATTTAACTGCGATGTTAGGTCCATCAAGTTATGCAAATCCCATCCAACCCATGCATCAAGAGTCCCACAAATATGCTGGGATGCACAAAAAAGTAGGTATTTGAATTCATTACGCGGGCCACACATGGAAAACAATGATGTTTAGCAAAAAAAATATATAAATTCAGGTGGTGATCCATGTGATGGTTGTATCATCTTTATTTTTGGAGCACCCCAATTTCTTGGTGGGTCAACCCTTTTGGACAGGTTGGATTCCATTCACAAACCACAGTGGATCCACTAGCAGACACCTAGAATAAACTTTCTTCAACTAAGATATGTCTGTTGATTTCGGCACAACCATCTCTCTCGTATGATCTGGATCTCCCATCCGAATTTGGATTGGGTACTAAGCACCCTTTTATCATATTGGGCAAGCTCTGTGGCTCACCGTCAATGTACTTGGATTATCCACACCATCCACCTGTTTTTCCAGCTCATTTTAATGGTTGAGCCCAAAATTGTAGCATATCCAAAGCTCAAGTGGACCACATTACAGGAAACAGTGGGAATAATGATTTTCCACCGTTGAAACCTTCATAGGGCCTACAGTGATGTTTATTTGTCATCCAAACTGCTCATAAGATCACACAGACATGGATGAAGGGAAAACACACATATTAGAACTTCTATCGCCCCCAAGAATTTTTCAACGGTAGACATTCAATTCACACTGTTTCCTGCGGCGTGGTCCACTTAAGCTTTGTATATTCTTATTTTTTAGGCTGAAGCCCTAAAATTACATGGTAAAATGGATGGACGGAGTAGATAGAATATACAGATCACGGTGGCCCCACAGATTTTACTGAGTACGATAAGCGTACTGAGTTACTCAGTACTAGGGATTTTTACTATATTAGCCCCGAGGTGTAGCCATTTTAACTAAAACTTCAATTTTTCATACAAAGTTTCCAAATTGGCCTTTTCACGAGAAATTGGAAATTTTGTGGTCGGTTTTGCCCCTCTGACCAGCTGCTCACGTACGGAGTTACTTTTCGCACAAGCTTTTTTCAAGGGGATTGTGGGGCCCACAAAATCAACGATTTTGGCCATCGGATGGCCAATCTGATTCGCTCATATGAGAGGATTAATTTCGAAAATCACGGGAAGTATTTTTGCATTCATTTTTAGGCGATGTGTGGTCAACAAAAGTCTTGACGTTTCTCCTTCTTTTTAAATTCTTTTCTAATGGTGTGGTCCACCCATACTAAATTTTATCTTCAAATTTTCTGACGATACAGAAGTTTAAAATCCTTCTTGTACGAAAGGATTCGATTTCTTCTGCCACCATCCAATGGGCCCCACATACGAACGGTGTTTAGTTTGTAAAGGGTGGGGCCGTTGGCTCGTAGCCATTTACTTAGAATTTGAAAATAGCAGAAACCTCCACCGTCGTCATCGCAAGGGACCACCACCAGGCACAACGTAGGGGACCACAGCCGTCAACTCATTTTCTAAGAAAACAACCTCCAACTGGAGAAGGCGGTTAAGATTGTTGCTCCTTCTTCCATGGGACCCACACCGACACCTCAAATCTTCTCTCATTGCGACTGATATGGCGTGTAGAGGTAATAATGTGTATTATTTTAATTATTTCTCCTGTGTATTTTTTGAAAGTCTTCCTTGGATCCCTCGAGCACTGTGGAATTCTCTTGGTAACTGTGGATTCCTACTGGTCACTGTGGAATCCCCCTGAGCACTATGGATTCCCACTGAGCAATGTGGAATCCCCCAGGCACTGTGGATTCCCACTGAGCAGTCTTGAATCCCTTAGGTACTGTGTAATCCCCCTGAGCATTGTGGAATCCCCCTGAGCACTGTGGATTCCCACAGAGCAGTGTGGAATCCCCATAAGTTTTGTGGATTCCCACTGATCACTGTGGAATCCCCCAGGTACTGTGGAATCCACCTGAGCACTGTGGATTCCCACTGAGCATTGTGGAATCCCCCTGGCATTATGGATTCGTATTGAGCACTGTGGAATCCCCCTGGCACTATGGAATCCCCCTGATAACTCTGGATTCGTACTGATCACCGTGGAATCCCCTAGGCACTGTGGAATCACCTTAAGTACTGTGGATTCTCAGTGACCACTGTCGAATCCCCCGGGCAGTGTGGATTCCCACTAAGCACTGTGGAATCCTTAGGCATTGTGGATTCCCACTAAGCAATGTGGAGTCCCCCTGGCATAGTGGATTCCCAATGAGCACTGTGGAATTCGGCTTGCATTGTGGATTCCCCCTAAGCAGTATGTGTTACATCCATCAAGGTGCACCATTTGAAGGGCCCCGATAACCTTTGGTTGGATTCTAAAATAAACATTTCAATGGCGCCAATAGAGGTGGGCACAAACCAAGCCAGCTCGAAAACTAAACCAAGCCTCATAGTCAAGCTCCTTAAAAAAAAACAAAAGCAAGCTCAAAGTAGGGTAATACCGGGTCCATATGGCTCGAAGCTCGGTTCGATCCACCTCGGTTCAATTCAGCTTGGTTTGATTCGGCTTAATTCTGCTCGTAGATCGTAAGTACATTGTTTCCTGTGGTGTGATCCACTTGAACTTTGGTTATGATTTTAAGATCATGTCCTAAAATGATATGTAAAGATGGATTGCATGGATAATACATATACATGATGACTTGAATAATACATAATACATATACAAGGATGCATGCTGTTCCCATGCAGTTGTAAAATTATGCTCATGAACTTTTGTTTCGAACAGCCTCTTACATGGATAACATGAATAATACATAATACATAATACATATAATACATATACACAAACCAAGCCAATCCACAAACCGGGGTGGCATAAAAACAAGCAAAAGCAAAGTAGGGCTAACTCCGCCCGGCTCGGATCGTTTTCCACTACTATGCGCCAATTACCCTCGAATGTGTATTTATTATATGTTTATGGTTAATTCATATATTTCAACTTATTATACATTATTCATTGTACTAATTGTTTCAACACATATCCACAGGTGGCATGAATGAGAGAAAGCCGGGTCCTTGCCCAGATTATTTTGCTAAGAAGGTGACAGCAAAATGTTCAGTTGAATTTTTAACTCCATTGAAGGTTGCATTTGATGGGTGTAAAAATTTATTCCGATCGACTTGCTTTGGATATTTGCTAGACTTTAATGAAAGAGAATTCATATTTCATGGACCGATCATCCATGCGTTGATGCAGAGACATCTCGATGACCTACGGTTCAACATCCATGATTCCATCATCCGTTTTGGTGAGATGAAATACACAGTAATTATGGGATTGAAGTGGGCACCGTACAAGCCAAAAGAAGTTAAGAACGATTTACGAGACCTGGTACTTTAAGAATTACGAACATATTACAAAAAAAGACTTAATGGAAACTTTTGAAAGTCTTGTAGGGTCGAAAAGACATTCGCATGTCGTGAAATTTGCCATACTATTATGCATGGAGAATTTAATTGTTGGATTACCTGGAAAGAATAAATGTGTGGAGGAATATATTAGTTTAGCAAATAGTATCGATGATTTTAATAACTATCCTTGGGGTCGAGTTGGCTACGAAATCTTAAAGTACCATGCCAACACGACAATAAAGGCGCACTATCCAGATACGTACGTTTTTTGCGGAAACACATTTGCCCTTCAGGTAAATTTAGTATTGTATTCTATGAATTTGTACAAATACATGATATATTACCTTATATTATTCATTTCCTTTTGTATTTTTGACTCAACAGGTTTGGGCATACTAGTCCTTCCCATCTCTAACCGGCTCACATCGCTGGGCTTCGACAAGGACTGTTATCCATATTCCGCGATTTCTCAACTGGAAAATGAACATGATAGCGCGGTCTGCGAGCGTTTCTAAAACCTTTGAAAAAGAATCGGTAATATGCATGGAATGTAGTGTGACGGTGGATTTTGTAGTTTTAACATTACTTTTATATTCTAATAATTGCATTCATGTTCATCAGTGTAGTTTGTGAGCATCGGAGCCCTCATTCCCACTATAGATGAGGAGGAACGCGACGCTGTTATAGAAGTTCAAAGACTTGTTGGAAACGCGACGTTAATAAGTGAGAAGAGGTGAAAGAGGAACATGGATAGACGACAAGAAGCTATTGAGATTAAATCTATAGGGCCTAAATAAGACAGTAATGAATACAAATATAGAGGGGGGAGTGAGCACAAAGAGGCCCGTAAAATCAGATGAAAAGTCTAGATGGAAGAAATTGTATAAGATATTATTGAATAAGGTAATTAAATATGCGACCGAAGTGGCCGAAATGAAGGAGGAAAATCAGAAATGAGGTGAAAAAGTTTTCTCATCTTGAAGCCGAATTGGAGGCGGTGAAGGTATTTTCAATTCTAATTGTGCAGCACTGATAATTTACAATGCGATTTAGATACTAACCAAGTAGATATCGTGTGTCTTCAGGGAAAACGCGCGGCGGATGAACGGGATGGAGAGGAAGTAGAGCCTCATTCAATTCAGCATACTCCGGATGCATACGGTTATCATAACGTGGATGATGTAGAGGTTTGCACTACCCTTATCGTGTATTCTGGGGGTCATTCAAAATTTGTGACACCCCCTCATTTCACGTGCGGGATAGCGGGAGATGATAATATGAAGCCCGTTCGTGACCGACAACCTTCAAGGTTCCAACGCAGCCCGTTCACGGAACCTCGCACCGAGTCCGAATTCGGCTTCACCGACGTACCTGGATTTATAAACCCTTCGAGACAGCTATCGCCTAATGAATACAGTATTGTTCAAAGCCACTTACGATTCCGGTGACCATTATTGGTTGCATTATATATGGGATAACATATCGGTTGATGATGGGGTAAGCTGCAGTTCAATGTAGGTTTCATTATTGATAATTCTTTCATTGACTGTCGATGTTTACTGATCAATATTTCTTTACACAGTGCATTAACGCGTACATGGATTTTCTGACGGATCGCAGAGCACATTATCCTGCTGCGTACCCCCAGGATTGCTTATTTGTGTCCACTTGGTTCTGGGTAAATATTCGTAATAAGAACAGTTTGATATGATCATATGTAGTAATAATTCTGCCTGAAATTTATAGTTTTCTCTTATCGTACTTAAACAGGTAGAAAGATGTCAACAGCATATGTAAATATGCTGCAGGTGACCACAGTAATAGGGAGAAGATGCTGAATGGACTTAATCCATCGGTTGTGACCCTCGTTGCTCGGTCGGCAAAGCCCATGTGGCAATACGAGACGGTTTGTCTACGATTATGTATGTGCTTTTGATGGAATGCGCATGGTAGACATATGTGCTTATAATATGTACTTTGTATGTCTACTTTCCTGTCCATGTTCACGAATTGCACTGGACTTTAATAGTAGCGTATCCAATGAAGAGACAAGTTTGGTTGATCGACAGTATAGCCACCACTTGGAAGAGAAATTTCAAATCGTATGCACGTGGATTCACATATGGGCTTCGATGGTTATTTCATATATGTGATGACGGGAATCCTTTATGGAAAGTTGAATGGCATTTTGATATAGTCGATGGGACCCCAAAACAAACAAATAGTGATGACTTTGGGGTATACGTCATGAAAGCTATGAACTTCCTATGCAGCGGGTTGGATGTATAGTTTACTCCGGTAAGGTTACATTGTCCGAAAGTCTAATCATCATGTCCTTCAACCGCTATTTACTCATTACGTTGTATTTTCAATCACAGGAAGAAGTCCCTAATTTCAGGCAAATAATAGCCTTTCGACTTACTTTCAGTTTAAGTTGAAAGGAATGACAAGACCGGTACAAATATCTTTAGATGAAGATATTGTAGAAGTCATCGAAAGCGGTCCATCAACAACAAATAATGGTATACCTGCAGCGAAAGATATTCCAAAGAAGCCGCGGACAAAAACATCTTACCATGGAAGAGAGCGTGCGTAGGAATAAATTTTGAACTAGTACATATGCTATTCACTTTGTACAACCCATATGTATTAAGGATAATACATTATTTTTCTTTTTCAGGAGAAAAGTAATTTACTTTGTACTTTGAATAAATACATACTGAAGACTTGGATTACTTGTAATCTGCACATGCATTTTTTTACCGTACAACATCCATTATCAAACCCCAACCAATATGGATTCCCACAGACCAATATGGAATCCCACAGAATAATATGGAATCCCACAGGGCACTGTGGAATCCCACAGACCAATATGGAATCCCACAGAGCACTGTAGAATCCCACAGAGCACTATGGATTCCCACAGAGCACTATGGAATCCTATAGAGCACTGTGGAATCCCACAGACCAATATGGAACCCCACAGAACAATATGGAATCCCACGAAGAACTATGGATTCCCACAGAGCACTATGGAATCCCAGAGGACAATAGGGAATCCCACTAGAGCACTGTGGAATCCCACAGACCAATATGAAATTCCACAGAGCACTGTGGAATCCCACAGAGCACTATGGATTCCCACAGAGCACTATAGAATCCCACAGGACAATAGGGAATCCCACGGAGCACTTGGAATCCCACAGAGCACTGTGGAATCCCACAAACTACTATGGATTCCCACAGACCAATATGGAATCCCACAGAGCACTATGGATTTCCACAGAGCACTATGGAATCCCAGAGGACAATAGGAAATCCCACAGAGCACTTGGAATCCCACAGGGCACAATGGAATCCCACAGAGCACTATGGATTCCCACAGAGCACTATGGAATCCCACAGACCAATATGGAATCCCACAGAGCACTATGGATTCCCACAGGGCACTATGGAATCCCACAGAACAATATGGAGTAGTCCACACTATAATTAGAGTAGTCCATTCACATGGTGAGCTATGCATGTACTGTGTTAATTATGTTATCCCACAGAACACTAAGGAATCCCACAGAGCAATATGGAATCCCACCGAGTAGTATGGAATCCCACAAAATACTATAGAATCCCACAAAGCACTGTCAAATCCCACAGAGCAATATGGACAAGTTTTCTGTGGAATCCCATAGTGTTTTGTGGGATTGACATGTGTTAAAATGCCTGAAAACGACAATTGTTATGAGCAACAAGTGGAGAAGTCGTCGGTCCAACCGACAACATGAGATCGTGCCGAAGGTGGATTACAAGGCACTTCTTCGGTTAACCGAAGAAGACCGTCGGTCCGCCGACGATTCGTCCAGCATACTTCGGTTCAGGCTGAAGGTCTTCGATTTTTACCTAAGTTCACTGTCTTCTACCTTCGGCACGTCGAATACGACTTCGGTCCACCGACGATTCGTCCAGCGTACTTCAGTTCTGGCCGAAGGTCTTCGGTTTTTACCTAAGTTCACTGTCTTTTACCTTCGGCACGTTGAATACGACTTCAGTCCACCGACGGCCATGAAATGCTTTTTTAAAAAAGGGCTTAAAAAATGAAACCGACCCCACTTCCAACGGCTTTTCGTTCTCCCTCTCATAATACCTATCTCCCCTAGACGAAGTACACCTCTTCCAACCATTCTTTTCCAGTAGATTGGCTCTGAATAGCACTTGACGGCTAAAACACTTGAAGCATTGCACGGATTTGAAGTTTAAGAAAGATCTCGATTTGGGTTCCCCATTAAGATTGGTGAGTTTCGAAGTTTGAATAAGCTACTATGGCCGGTTTCCTTTCTTCAGTTGCATCTTATGAGATCCTCGAGCTCAAATATATTTTAGCAGCAGCAGGTATATATTTTAGTTCTAAGCCGAAGTTAATATGAAACGAAAATGGTAAACACATATGATAGCAACGTACCGAAGAACAAGCACGAGTTAAAAAAGCTATCTATAGGAAAACAATGACTATTTATCTTCAAAATCCGATAAATCCCCAGTCACTTTCATTTGAAATATCCGATTCGGATGCATTCTGGAGATCCGTCGTCATACCATCCATCCACACTCTCGCCACACGACTTACCATCCTTCCGATCTCCCTTCTCAGCCTTCCCAATGCCAGTATCAATTTCTGCCAACGTATCACGCTTCATGTTCAATGACTGTCATCTAGGCATTGGAAGATTGTATCTCCTACAAATAGTCGTCCTATTGTTCTAGCTTGCATATTCACGATCCCACTCGGCCCTCCTTTCCTGCATACGGTAGGAGTCTCCAGGAGGTGGACGTAGGTTGGGATGATGCCAGTCATGACCATTTCGTGACATTTTTTTAACAATGGGAGGATTCAAGAAGTGTAGGGACTCGATAAGGGGGTCATGGAATCCCACGTGATCACACATTTTTACCCGTGACTGTACTTACCTGTACCTACTAATCTAATCTTCACCAGTCACATCTCATCTTCACATGTTACTTCAGTCAGATGTATTCTATGAATCCCGTGATCTTTAAAACTAATTTTTTCTTTTAACGCTATCTATCCCTCCCTTTTTTTGTAATGGCAGCAGGTAAATACATTTGTTTGATTTTGTGTTTTGGCACAGGAAACTATGATAGCGACATGCGTTAAATATACATACATATATACAACCACATACCTTTCTCCATTCAAGTAGTAAATTACGTAGACAAAATGTTTATATGACATAGTGTGGATTTACGAAAAGATACGTACAAAATTAAATACAAAGTGAGGCTTTGCGTATGAAAAAGTAACTAGCGCAACACGTAGTAATAAATTTTAGCTAATGGCCGGAAGGTGGGTGCATGTCATCCGACTGTGACCCGTTCGTTTACACCTGGAACACTTGACGGTTGGTCTCTCCTCACCTAGGCTTGTAATTCTCATTTTCTTTCGTCTTCCTACAATTTTCCTTTCATTTGGGTGGCGAATTTTATCGCATATCACCCTTACATCTTCAGGTGTGTCCAATTGACTCACATCAGGGACTAGGTATACGGAATCGCGATACATCACTTTGTAAACTGCTGTTGAGTAGAAGGGGGAACAATAATTGTAACGATCGAGCTCATACTTGTCGCATGCGGCGATTGCATGTAGACAAGGTAACATTAGCACGCTGAACTCGCCACATCCACATTTCGCTTCACTTAGTTTCACTACATCGGTATACTCACCCCCATTAACTTCATATTCATCCACAGATATCGCTGTGCAGCTTGTCATCCTCGCCTGGTCTGATAACTCTCTCTTATGTGTTTCCGCCCAGGGTGTTGCTTTTCCTAAAAACACTTTCGCATTTTCTCGCCTTTTCAAGAAGAATTTTTTAATCTTGCTCTTGACATTATTGAGAACTTTCACGATCGGGTATTCTCTTAGTTTTTTTCATAGTGCATTTCCGCTCTCAGCAATGTTTGTCGTTATCATGTTGTATCTCTTGCCCGGGAAAAATACAGAAGCCCATCTTTCTTTATCTACACTATTGAGCAATTCATATGCGGCAGGGTTGGCCATTGATATGATGTGCATGAGATCATTAAAACTGCTTTTTCGGCACGTTTTAGCAGCGGCGCAAAAGTACTTCTTCAAAGATTCATCCTTGTGGTGATGCATCATATTTGAGAGGAGATGGTGTGCACAATAACCATGAGCTGCATTAGGGAATACTGATTTCACCCCGTTGATTATACCTACATGACAATCCGATATAATAACTATCTCCTCCGGGAGAGGCTCAATTACCCGCTTCAAGTTTTAAAGGAACCAAATCCAACTACTGTTATTCTCTGACTCACTAACCGCATATGCTATCGTGAGAATGCGATTATTTCCGTCCAACGCTATTGCGGTGAACAGTACACCTTTATACCTCCCTTTCAAGTGAGCCCCATCCAAGCATAAAACTTTTCGAAAATACAACCGGAAGCTTCGAATACATTGTCCTAGCGCAATGAAGCATCTTTGGAAGCAATTCGTTTCGCTGTCTAGTTGTAAGTCCGTTACTGTACCCTGATTTGCCTTGATCAATTTATAGAGATAGGCAGGGAGTACTTTGTACAAATCTTCAAATGACCCCATAATCATACTACTTGCAGCTACGATACCTTTATACGCTTTCATATAACTGATCTCAACATTGAATTCTTTTTCTATTCCAAATTGTACATCTTGTGGCCTACATGTTATGCCCTTTCTCATACGCTCTGCAGCAATCTTGGTACATATCTTAATCGTTGCTTGACGATGATGTCTTCCTGTACCTTCATAACTGCATTACGTTTACCACGACTATCATCCGCAAAACTTGCATGGAGATAACTGATTGCATCGAAGGATTGGCTACATGTGTGTTCTGATCGATGTGTCTTTATTTTAAAAGCACCACCATTGTCCAACAACGATGCATGCAACCTCCAATCACAACTATCAATTAGACACTTAATCGCGTACCTCTGTTTGTTTGATTTCAATACCTTATATTGGAAATGATTTCGCATCGCAAACTTACAAAGCATTAACTGTAGCCGAGCCTTGTCTCTATACATTTGTCCAACGACTAACTCACTTGGGTCATCAACAAAATCATGATATACCGGACAATTCACGTATATTGATGCCGCATCGAGGTCAAGTATCTCCTGTGGAGTTATTTCATCTCGCTCAAGCATGATATCCATTGGAGTCTCAAGAACCTCTAAAAGGCGATTACGGACACTGATGGTTGGACATGGGATGTAAGCATGAGCCCTGGAAGGAACGTGCGCATAGTCTTCGCTATGAATGAGTCGGAACGATGGCGCATCAAAATTGTTCAAACTCGGATCTTCCCGAAGTGCATCACTCGATGAACTCGGGATATTTGCACTAGCCGATGAAGGAATGTGCGCGTAGTCTTGGCTATGAATGAGTCGGAACGATGACGCTTCGAAACTGTCCAGCCTTGGATCTTTTTGAATTGCATCACTCGATGGTCGATGACGAATATCTGTACTAGCCGGTGAAGTAATGTGCGCGTTGTCTTCGCTATGAATGATTCGGAACGATGGCGCATCGAAACTGTCCAAACTCGGATCTTCCTGATATGCCCCACTCGATGGAGTACGTATAACTGCACATGCTGTTGGCTCCGGTGCCTCGAAATAGCCCGTACGGGGAAGTTTTGAACGTGCCCCACTTAATGAACCAATGACGTCTTTACGGACTGTTGAATGAATGTCAGTGCAGTCTTCTCTATATACGGACGTATCAACAGTTGGTATAGGCTCATTTAAATGCACCGCCACAGGATCATGAAATACACGTTTATGTCTGACTTTCTCCACAAACATAGGTATATGAATTTTCGGGTTCTGAGCAGAGATAAACATATATGCCGCCACATCGTCATCATATCTGATCAGTTGTAGACGAAGTGATATGGAGTTAGGCGATGGGTAGACGAACTTTATTCTAAGCTCATATTTCGAATGTGTCGTGCCGATAACATTGTGAATTTTAGATACAAGATCCTCATATCTTATTTCATTGCTCACCATGATAAACTGAGAATCGCCACCGTTGTATCGCCATCGTTTACTAGCTCACCATCATAATGACAACATATGGGCTGCGTAACTGTCATGTTCAACGATTCTTGTGCCTGAAACGAGAAAGCTTGGTTGTAAGCTTTAAAACATACATTTATAAATTGAGTGTTGTAGAGATGAAGATGTTGAGATGCATGTCTGGGAGAACTAAGAACTATACAATTGAAACAAAGGATTCCCTATGCCAATGTGAATTCGCACTGTCGAGATGCACGGGATAACTTGTTTTGATAGCCCAATGTAGAGTATCATTCTTGTTATAGCACCCATTAGGGCCTTATTTTGACAGCTTCAAAAAGAGCATGTCATAACTAAAATGTCAAATGGCGGTGGAGCTTGTGCGTTTGGATTTACCTTTCTCAGTGGGAATCCAGATTGCTCGGTGGGAATCCACTGAGTCCAGGGGGAATCCACTATTCCTAGTGGGAATCCCCAATGCCCAGGGGGAATTCACAATGCCCAATACGATTCCATAGTACTCAGTGGGAATCCACAGTGGCCTAGTAGGAATCCGCAGTGCCAAGTGGGAATCTACATTGTTCGGTGGAAATCCACTATGCCCAGGGGAATCTACAGTGCTCAGCGGGAATCCTGAGTGGCCACTGCGAATCAGCGGTACCAGGTTAAATACAAAGTGTTCAATGGGAATCCACTATGCCTAGTGGGAATCCCCAATGCCCAGTGGGAATCCACAGGGGCCAATAGGAATTCGCAGAGCCAGGGGGGAATCCACGTTGTTCGGTGGGAATCCACTATGCCTAGGGGAATCAACGGTGTTCAGCGGGAATCCACAGTGGCCAGTGGGAATCCGCAGTGCCAGGGGAAATCCACAGTGTTTAGTGGGAATCTACTATGCCCAGTGGGAATCCCTAGTTCCAGGGGGATTCCACAATACTCAGTGGGAATCCAGTTAGCACACGGGGTTTTGAGTACTCAGTGGAAATCCAACCCACATTAGAGCCTCCACCCATTACACTTTTCCATTTCACTATGCACATTACCATCCACATTAACATTTACATAGAGAGTCAGTTAAAGAGATGGTTTACCTATTTTCATTTAGCGGACTATTATTGTGGGCCCAACCTTTATTCTCTGTTACAATCTACTACAACCATTATCTTGGACGTGCATCATGGAGAATCGGATGATGACCACCAAAGTCAGACGAAGAGGGAAGGAGAACGGTCCATCGACGTCGTTGATGAATGGATAGCATGCATTGCCTTGGTGGGACCTCCAAACCCAACTTTTTCGCTTTCTTCGTATGAAGAATGTGGTGGATCCCATACAACGTGTTTCACAGGAAGTTAGTGGATCCCATTTCACCATGCATTGCGCCAATGGCCCCACCATTTACAAACGTGATCTTATGTGGGGCAATTTGGATGTGAGAAGACAAATCAAATCCATTCATATAAAAAGTTTTTTTTAATTAGGAGTTATTGTCGAAAATTTCAAGGAAAGTGTCAATACCGGTGGGCCACACCGGTGCAAAGAATTTGTAGTAATGAGAATTGTTAACGCTATTCTGGGTCACACACAGCCTCTGTTGGATTTGTAAAAACCTCTCACGTGGGTTTGAAAATGCTCCATTTATTGTGAACGGCTCAGATTGGCCATCCAGTGGGTAGAAGCATTGATTTCGTGGGCCACTCCGTACGTGGGTAGAAGGTGTCGAATGTCTTGTGCGAAAAGCAACTCCGTACGTGAGCAGCCAGAGGGGCAAAACCGACCACAAAATTTTCAAATTCTCGTGAAAAGGCCAATTTGGAAACTTTGTATGAGAAATTGAAATTTTAGTTAAAATGGCCACACCTCGGGGCTAATATAGTAAAAATCCCCCTGAACTAATGTTTGGTACTCTGGTGGGGTATGATGCTCGATACGCAATCATAAAAAAAAAAAAGATGCCTGTACACTAACTCAGGCGGCAGACAGCCTAAATTGTGGAATCCACTATAGCTAAAGTACAAATTCAAAATCAGATTTATTGAACAACCCCAGCTTCTGATTGCGGACGCTTCTTGAAATAGAGAATTTCAACCGTCCAATAAATGTCCCCATATACAATAGTTATATAGTTAAATAAGTCTAATTTTCGGTTTTAAAAAAAAAATGATACCCACAATTTGGACAGTACAATTTGAATTACTTATATGCCACACGCATAATTTCCCAGCGCCTGCGTATCGTCAATCACACACTTCCAGAGTATCAAGGTTTTGGTGGAAAATAATGGATGCCCTGCTGCATTGCTTTGTGGGCCCCAACAAGATGTACGTGTTTTATCCACTCCGTGCACGCATTTACCAGCTCATTTTAGGATATGAGCCCAAGATGCGGCAGATCCAAATCTCAGGTGGACAACACCACAAAAAACAATGGTGATTGAACGGCCACCATTGAAAACTCCAAAGGGGCCACAAATGTTTTGGATGAAGCTGATATTTGTGTGTTTCCTTCATCCAGGACTGTGTGACCTAATCCACAGGTTGGATGGCAAATAAACATTACAGTAGCCTTAAGAAGTTTTTAACGGTGGGCGTTCAATCACCACTGTTTTCCTGTGGTGTGGTCCACCTGAGATTTAGATCTGAATCATTGTTGGGATCATAGCCTAAAATAAGCTGGAAAAATGGATGGACGGCGTGGATAAAATATATACATCATGGTGGGGTCCACAGAGCACAGTCCACTGGCGACGTTGCTACTGGCAATCTCAGTCTGTTTCCATTGAAGTAGTAGTACTCGGGACAACAACAGGAGAGGAGAGAGAGAGAGAGAGAGGAGAGAGATGGCGTGGAGAGGTGCGTTGCTGAGGCACGTTAGCATCCCTGTCGTCCAAACCCTTGATCGGGCCCCGTTGAGGTGGGGCCAGGCGTGGAATCGACGGCTGTCATCACACGGAGACGATCATCTGGACAAGGAAGAAGTGATAGAGAGAGTACTATCCGTCGTCAGGACCTTCCCCAAAGTCGATCCTTCCATGGTCCTCTCTAAAAACCTAACCCTAGATTTACCTTTCTCTCTCTAATTCATGGACTTCGATTTCCTTTTTCTAAAGTTTCCGTGGAAAATGCCTGACAAAACCCTAACCCTAATTTCATTTTTCCTTCTAATTTCCTGAAAATCGGACCTTCCATTTCACTGTTCTGATAAATATGAAAATGCTGTATCTTTTCTCCTGGAAATGATAATTTACAACTGATATTTTGATGCAGATACCCCTTTTTTCATGTCAACTGAAGTAGAAAAGGGTGTGTGCATAAAAAAAAAGTGGGGGTCTGAGTAGTACCCCCTCCCTGTGGTGTCCATAGTTCGTCAATGCAGACCGTTGATGTTATGGGTCTCATCGTGGATGGGTGATGCACAAAAAATATCAGTCATTGGAAGATAATTATCCATTCGATGCCTGGCGTTTTTTCTTTGTTGAAGCGAGTCTAGAGGGTGGTGGAAGAGGTTTTGAGTCTTGGATGAATCCCATGCAACCTGGCTGGGTCGACTCAGGCTCGGTCACACTCGATCCTGGCTTGACACTGCAGGTCAGAATGTAGAATAGGGGGTGAAGTAGCCGAGTCATGACTCAGTTCAGCACCGAACAGGTTGGTCTAAGTCGTGAATCTTAAAAACATGGCGGCTGACATCCTCCTGTCACTGCTTCGGAGGAGAACAATATGCTAAAAGCTAGGTTTCTGCTCATGGATTATAGGTCATATTTAGAGACATCATCTCACAGTTCAGGCCCATACAGGGAAACCGCATTTCGGAAGAGTGCTTGGGGAATTACCATGATCTGATGGTCCACTGCGAGGTGACTTAGAATGGACGTCGGGCCGTGGCTTATTATTGCTATGGATTGCAAGGAGAGTTTCAAAGGAACATATCAGCCATCAAACCCATGGTTTTTAAGTAGATGTTCTGGAGTGCGACTCACCTAGAGACTGAAATTGATACAACATGTGTCATTTTGATCTGTGTTGGTCGTGTCTGTGCTCCTTTCAATTTGGCGACTCATCCTAGTTCTACTGAAACCGTTACACTTGGGCGTAACCAAATCGTATTTGCGACATTTTGGACCTTGGTTAGACCTTATACCATAGATGAAGCTTATCAGATTTCCTTAAGAATCTAGGAGCATATTCAAGGAGCACCTTGATCGACCTTGAACAACTTGCTCCTACCTACTTTTGCTCAATGAGTTAATAATAGCGAGCGCACTTCTATGATTATTAATAGTAATAGACAATGGCCCACATAACCGTTAAAAATAGTTCTCATAACAATGCAAATGCAAATGCAATGTGACGAAAAGCAAAGCAATTGTGACTGGCCAAGGAAGAATGACTAATATTTGCTTCAAGTGTGGAAGCGTGGCCATTTTGTGTTGGCATAACCTACATAGTGTTTACAATTCTACGAGTAGGAAGCTGAGTACTATGAAGAAGTGGAGCTACTTGATATGCATGTAGAGGCTACAACAATGAAAGTTGAAGAGTCAAAGCTTGAGGCTATAGAATATTGTGAGGTTGCTATGCTATTGTGAGACATATTCTGACTCCACCTAAAGAAGCGAAAACAAACGATTGACTTTGCACAAGTATCTCTCATACTTGAGCTGA
The DNA here is from genome assembly GCA_003013855.2 of Liriodendron chinense. NCBI lineage: Eukaryota > Viridiplantae > Streptophyta > Magnoliopsida > Magnoliales > Magnoliaceae > Liriodendron > Liriodendron chinense. Next base: position 3,032,366 of record PVNU02004155.1, on the reverse strand, counting down.
GCCAAGGAAAACTGTGCCAAGTAGTATGCATGTGGCCTCACTAGAGTCGGTTGATAAATTGAAGATTACTGTAAAAAGTACCCAAATTCTAACTGATTGAGTGGGCGAACAGTGTACACAGTTCTGTGTACAATATTGCTTGGTTAACTACTTCATGGGTCCAGATTACACTGAATTTATTTGGTGGGATGTTATTATCTCGAGAATCTTTCACATCCTTCTTGGTTGCACTTGCTTATACAGTCACAAAGTGAAACACTATATGCCTTCATGCACAGTGGTTAGAAGATCATCCTGAAGTCTAAGAAACACAATCCATTGTAGGAGAATGATAAAGGCCATTGCTTTGATCAATGGAGGCAATAGACGGTGACATGATAGGATGGGTAGACATTGTTGAGAAATAAGTGGATGTGTTCGGAAAGATACATGTGTCGAGATCAATATCACAACAATGTATGACTAGATATGTTAATGGGCCGGACAGCCTGACCGGTAGGTCCAAGATTTAGGCACCTAAACTTGGCCCAAGGTCCAGACCCAATCTTTAAATCTAGGCTCGATGTCTGCCTAGGCCAATGATGAATGGTTTGGCCGGCATGTTGGCCTGGTCCAATCATCAAGTGAGTCTCTATTATACAAAAAGAATGGATGGTTTAAAGACACTTATGAGCAGTTCCGATCCAACATATATGTATAGTTTAGAGACACTTGGTGTATATGAGCCTAGTTTCAATGGTCGAAACCATTCATGTGACAAGACTTATTGTGGGAGATACAAAAGACAAAGACAACCCCCCCCCCCCCCCCCCCCCCCCCTAGATTGAACTATTTCAAGCTTTTTATAATTTAAATCATTTCCTTATAGGGCTGGACTTGTAGGGGCAAGCTAGGGTCTTTTCAGCTCGATTAGGGCCAGGGCTAGGGGGACTATAGCCAGGCTAGGGCCAACCTTGGTCCGGTCCTAGCCTAGCCTATTACCAACCCTATCTACGACCATGATGAAGACTCAGCCGTGGACAATGTTTGCAAGAGGAAGCAAGAGCCTTCAAGTATTGCACTATATCAACTAGTGAGACTTCACCACAAACTTCCGGCGTCAGAAGAAGACGCCATAAAGGTGAATTTGGACCACGGATCAATGTTGACCTCAAAGCCAAGGCTAGTTCTTTCTATGGGGAAGTGATGCATCTAGGCCATTTATTGGTCCAATTAAGAATTTAAAAAAGGATCCATATTTGATCCCAATGCTAATCGATTGAAGATAAGAGCCATCCAAGGGTCTAGATTGAAGATCTGGCCCAAAGATTGCCGATGGAAGATTGAAACCATATCAACGTTCCTGATGGATGATTTTGACTAGTTTACCAGTCTGATTGGACTATGGGACCCACATATTGAATCGGATGGCCCTGATTGGCTACTGATTGGATTGTGGGTCCCATAGGTACATTTTGTAAGGTCCCTACATACAAACAATGTGAGAGGAACTAGGATTTTGTACAAATGTACAATCCCTATAGCCATAGGATTGGTTTAGAGTGTTTTGTACAAATGTATAATCCTTATAGCCATAGGATTGGTTTAGAGTATGTTACTATTTTTGGATTTCAGTTTTAGTTCTGTTGTTTGTTTGTTTATTTCTTTTATTACAAGACATTCTGCATTTAATTGGTAATATGTATTGACCATTAGGGTTCTATTATAGGCTTTATGCTGGAAGACTTAATGAGATTGTATTGGAGGTTGATATAAAAGCCTACAAAGCCACATATATCACTATACTATGATTTTTTTGAATGGCTACTATGCTATGATTATTTGATGAATGAATTAATTTTAGGGTTTTTGTTAAGAGAACGAGTCTCTTATTGGGAATTGGGCTGGAATGGGGATTGATTTATGGACTTGATGTAGGGTTATCTAGGGACAATTTGTAGTCCGATATGTGGCTGAAAGTATTTGCTGAGATAAAGGATGGTTTTTGGAACATTTGTGGCAGGGACTAGTTTATAAGCTGATATGTTTTGGTATGGTTCCGGGACTCCTTGAGGTTGTAAATAGGGCTGAGATTAAGGGATCAGTTGCGGACAGATTTTAGAGCTGTTTAGGGACTGAATTTATGGAAAGAAATTAGGTTGATGTAAGGGCTGATTGGGGACTACTTGGTGGAATGGTTTGGGATTATGATTGGGCTGGAGCTTATGTCCAGTTTCAGGTTGTTTCGGGTTAGGGACTTATGATATGTTAGTATAAACTGGTTTGGGGTCTGGGTAGAAGGGTTGGGGTTGAATATAGGTTAGGGTTTGGAAGAGGGGTGGGGATTTAGTCTATGAAGTAGAATTGCGGAAGGGAGAACACGCTGAATTTGGGAAAGTTAGCTGATACCAAATTGATTTCACAAGGAAATGAAAATTTGAACTACATCTTTCAATTAGATTATATGTACCTATTTGGTAATAGACTTTCACCTGCCCTTTGCTGGAACCTCGGGCCTGTTTGAGTAGGGTGGCATCCCCCTTGGAAATCGGTCGATGTGGAAATGTTGAAAGGACACATGTCAATTTATGCTGTTTGTATTTTAGGTTGAGTTCCATGGACATGAACCTAACGTAAATGGTCAACAACGAGAAGTGTCTTACCTTATCATGGAAATGCCCATGGATTAGTTTTTGGAGAGGAAATAGAAAAGCTACCTTTCCAAGGAAAAGTTTAAGAGTTTTAGAGGTGTCTCATATTTTCATAGAGTTGCCCACCCTCCACTTTTGCTATACGCCAATAAATCCCATCCCTTTCTAGCATTGTCAAATATGCCTTCCCCTTTTCTATATATGGTCATAAAACACCCCGTGGTTAACTTCCATCAAAGTTGACTATTAAAGAGGATAGTTGACTATTAAATTTGATTGTTGACCACATGAAATGATGCTTTTGTCCTTGACTTTATAGAGATGAGAGAAATTCTCATTTTGCCCCTATGCAAACACAAATAGGTTACATGGTTTTATATGGGATCCAAACCACATGTAATCCACTACAACATGATTTAGACTGTCCAATGGTGGACCATCAATTGTATTTGATCCAAATCGTATGGTGGATCTAAACCATCAATATGGTGGGCCATCCACGACATGCAATCTAAGCCATCCATTAGGTGAGCCATTCATTAAATGCGATCTAAACTATTGAAATGGGTGTTTGAAATCATCTATGTAGTGGGCCATTCATGACATGTGACCTACACCATCCAAGCGGTGGATCTGACTACCCATAGTGGGTGATTTATGACATGCAATTTAAGTATCAAATGGTCTAACCTATCCATATGGTGGGCCATCTATGGAATGCGATTTAAATCATTTAAATGATGGATCTAACCTGTAAATGTGATGGGCTATCCATGACATGTGATTTAAACCATCCAAATGTGGATCTAAGCCATCCATGGCATATGTTGTACACCATATAAATGGTGGGTCTAACTTAATATGGATAATAAACCATGTTGATGGATTAGATCCACCATTTGGATGATTTAGATCGCATGTCATGGATAGCCCACCATATGATGGGCTAAATCCACCATTGGGACTGTAAATTGCATGCCTCGGATGACCCACCACATAGATAGGTTAGATCCAACATTTATATGGTTTATATCACGTACTATAAATGGCCCACAGCATGGATGACTTAGATTGTCCATTTAGATGGTTCATATTATGTCGTAGATGCCCCACCTTATTGTTGGCTTAGATCACATTTGGTGGATGGCCCAACTCATGGATGAGTTAGATCTACCATTTGGATGGTTGGAATGACATGTCGTAAACGACCCACAACATGGATGGGTTGGATCCACCACTTTGATGGTTGGGATCTCATGCTATGGATTTACCACCATATGGATAAGTTAGATTGACCATTTGCATGGTTTAGATCGCATGTCGCATGCCATGGATGGCCCGATAGATGGATGGCTTAGATCCACCATTTGGATGGTGTAGATCACATGCCCTAGATGGCCAATCATATTGATGTCTTGTATCATCCATTTGATACTTTGGATCGCATGCCATGGAAGGCCCACCAAATGGATGGGTTAGGTCCATAGTTTGGATGGTTTAAACTGCATGCCGCGGATGACCTGCCATATGGATGACTTAGATCTACTATTTTGATGGTGTAGATCACACCACATGGTTGTTTTAGATTGTCCATTGGGTTGTTTAGATCGCACGTTGTAGATGGCCCATCACATGGATGAGTTAGATTTACCATTTAGATGGTTTAGATCGTATATTGTGGATTTAACATCCATCATTTGGATGGTTTAGATTGCATGCATGGATGACCCACTATATGGATGGGTTAGACCCTCATTTGGATGGTATATATCACATGTCATGGATGGCCCACTATATGGATGGGTTAGGCCTACATTCGGATGATTTATATCACATGTCATGGATGGTTTAGATCATAAGCCATGGAAGACCCATTATATGGATGGTCTAAATCGACCATTTGGATGGTTTAGATCAAATGCCATGGGTAATCTACCATTGGATGGTCTAAATCATGTGGTTGTGTTGAGCTCACTCACATAACGGGTTTGGATCTTGTCCAAAACATTTTCGCGTTCATATAGAAGCACAATGAGAATTTCTCTCATAACTACAAAGTAAAGGGCAAAAGCATTATTTCATTTGGTCAACAGTCAAATTGAATGGTTAACTGGTCTCTTTTAACGGCCAACTCTAAGGGAAGTTAACCACATGGTGTTTTATGACCATATGTGGAAAAGGGGAGGGATTATTTGGCAAGTGAAAAGAGAGGGTCTCATTTGGCATGCGGCAAAAAGGGAGGGTGGTATATGTTAAAAACTCAAAGTTAACTCATGACAATCGATTGCCATAGCTACCTTTTACAATATAATATTGGAGAACATATTTGTGGAAGTAAAAAATAAAATAAAATCAATTCCCCAAGGAATCCTTGTTCCTATTTCCCAAACAGCCCCTTAAAGGGACCAAAGAAGAATGGAAGCTGGAGAAGAACAACAAGGAAAGATCTAGGGCATAACAAATTCACACCGATGATGAGGATAGATCTATGTATTACACCACTAGGGAGGATAGTTCTAGGGCATCACCCCACTAGATTAAAAGGAGAGCACCTGCAAGGTATTTGGCAACACTAATGGCCGGCTCAATGGCTGGCCATACGACCATTATGATACAGTCTGTAATGGCTGTTACGGAAGAAAATGTATCGGTCCATTATGGGCCCGTATTGGTTCTTTTCAGACTCGTATTGGCCCGTTATTGCTGTTACATGCCTTTTTTTACCCAGTTGGGGCGTCAGCCCTGTATCGTATAACATATTAACGGTTCCCATCCTTTACAGCGCTGTATCGCGTAACTACGTTACCATTTTTTGATACCATTCACATGCGAAAATTTAATCAATAACAGACTTCAATGGAATGAATTTTTAATCACCAACTAATTATTTAGGGTTCTATATACCTCTGGGCTTGTGTACACTGGCCTTGATGCATATGTTATTTGTGAACCTGAGATTAGAAAACATGCTCTTTCATTAGAACACAAGAACTCATCTCTTTTGGTTTTTTTATTCAAGCCGAATAATGATCATGTTTGCTTCCATGAATCTTGTCATGGTATCGGACTGGGATTAACAGATCATGGTTGTTGATTTTAGATTTTCGAATCTTTAGCGTCCATCTTAGGGGCAAAACCACTCTCTCTTCATTTATCAATCAATCCATGTTGGTTTGAGGTATAGTTGCATGAGGGGTGAAGCGAAGCAGCAACAAATTTGGCTGTGGGAACAGATTTGGCTGTGGAAGCTTCTGTTTCAAAATGCTATCAAGCATAAACAACTGGTAAGTGGGAGCGAGAGTGACACCTATTTGGAAGGATTCTGCAACTAACTAAGATCTTGGGGATATAAAAATCATTTTCTGGTCAAAGCCATATGGAAAATTTCAGAATTTTGTATTACACACACACACACAATCAAAGAGAAGGAAAAGATTACATTGAGACAGTTATGAATTCTATTGAATTTCTGTTACTTGACAGAACAACCCAACAGAGATAGAATCAGATCCATTCCTGAAATGCCTTCCTGCATATTCCTCAATGTCCCACAGCTCTACTCAAGCTCGCTTCAGCTATTTCCAGGGTTCATTGAGCTTCTTGTGGATCAATGTCACTACCCTTCTTCCCTGCACTCCACCGGTTGTAGGAAATGCAAGGATTGATACATAGAATAACTTCTTATTTGATTGATAATCATAGAAAGTAGAAGATATTATAGCCATTTGCATCAAACTCAATCATTCAGATCTCATTAACAAACAATAAAGTTCAATACGGAACAGGTGTATTTTCTTTGGACCTAATTGCTTTTATTTTGCATCTCAAGGATATGAACCACCACGCTCTTTAGCATGAGATTTTGAGTCTCACGTGTCTACCATTTCAACCCAGGGATGAATCAGTTTTTTTTTTTTTTTTTTTGTTGGGTTCTACGTCCTATTTTTTATGGTTGTTCGTCTATTCTAGCCCAAATATCTATGGAATAGGTTGTTTGTTGCCAGGATTCGACTTGTGTAGGTGTAGAATCCCCCTTTTACTTTTAGGAAGTGTTGCAAAAAATGAGGTATTTCGCAATATACATGAAACTGGGGACTAGATAATTATGTATATTGTATACAAACACACACACACATACATATTTTGGTGATATGATTTGTGGTGTGGGAGATTTATTGAGCTTTTGGCAAAATTGGGTTGTACAGATAACGTGTTGTTTTCTTTTCTTTTTTCTTTCTTTCGTTTTTTTTTTTTTTTTATAGGTTTTTTTGAAAGATTCGTATAGGGGGCATTTATTCTTTCAATTGGCTTGATTTGCATAATGATAGGTGTTGATTCCAATATGTTGGATTTTTAAGTTGAATGGTACAAACTATATTTCTTGGCCAAATTTTGTTCAGATCTTTGTTGTAGGACGAGATTTGTGGGGACTGTCAAACAACCACTTTCTCTAAAAGCTCGAGCTGTTAGAGGATGGTGTATCAATGTATATCGAGGGACTCTAACACCCCTGCACGTGCAGGGTGGAATTCCGCAGGTTAACATACTAGGCAAGGGTGGAGCGACACTCACAACTCACACCATAAACGCCCCCCGTGGGAGAATATATTACCTGTGGCATGTTTGCTACTTCTGGGATTCGAACACAGGACCTTCCACTCTGATACCGTGTCAAACAACCACTTTCTCGAAAAGCTCGAGCTGTTAGAGGATGGTGTATCAATGTATATCAAGGGACTCTAACAGGGACATTTGGATGGGAGTCCCCTTAGCCATTCGGTGAAAAGGAATATGCAAGGTGGAGAGTAAGGATGCTAGGTTCAAACATGGATTCTTGACTCAGTTGACGACTTGACGTAGGATACAAAGACAGAACTCCATACACTCAAGACGGCTAAAGGGATGTGGGTATATCTGCATGATCTTCATACCCAGAAAAGCCAGGTTCACTATTATTAGGTCGAAGTGACCTTCCTAAGCTGGAACAGGGCTCCAAGTTGATTTAAGATTTCTATTATGAAATTCGTCATCGATAGAATGAGTTGGATGAGATTCAGCAGCCCCGTGGTAGTGCAGCTGGTCTGTCATCAGTCTTTAAACTTTTAAATTTGCAGAGATTGATTGAGTTTTTTATGAAGCTTTGTGGTGAATTTGAACCAGCAAGGAGTGCATTTCTGTGTAGGAAGGTTTCCAGGACGGTTCTGGATGCATATTCAGAATTACTTGCTGAAGAGAGAGCTTCTGATCCTTTTCTCCATTACTTATGTCATCTGGTGATACTGCTACTGCTGTAGCCCCTGCAAAATGGAAATGGAAGGATATGATTTGAGTTAATTGCTTCCTTTATTGTAGAACCGGCATATATCGGCTCAGTGCAGGCAACAAAATGTTTGTAATGAGGTTTGACATATAGCATCCTCTCCTTTTGCTCAAAGACAAATAACAGCCTCCCTTGCGTGTTTTCCCAAATATCACCTTCCATTTTCCATATTTGGTCAAAATCCACCATGTGGTTAACATCTGTCAGCAAAACCATGAGAGAACCAGGTCAGATCTGTTATAGTTGACGGTTTTCAATGGAAAAAGACCTTTTTACCCTTGGTTTGGGAGAGGAGAGGAGAGTTTAGGTTTAGGGTTGGGGTGAGTGGGCGGTGTTTGCTCTCAAATAATGGAAGCATTCTTTTGTGCTCTCTTGCATCCTTTTTAGTTCGGTGCATGACATTGGGTATTTGCACTTGGGGGATTGGCTAACTTGTCTATAACAGGGCTTTTGTTATGATTGTTGCATGATCTATGCTTGGGGAAGCACTTGGGCCTGTGACAAGTGGTATTGGAGCATGGTTACGAATGGGTCATAATGCTCGTGGGACAAAAGAGATGCAAGATCTTCGTAGTAATTGGCCTACGGCCCGTTAGGACTAGCTATATGTAGGTTTCTTTCTTAGTTTCTTTGCAAGTGCATGTAGCTTTGTGCTACGAGGAGCACAGAGAATCATTAAGGGATTTTGATCCCTCAAAGAGACCTTCTGTAGGGAGGTGGCCTTCTTAAAGTGGATATTTGTGAGATAGAGCTAAAAATGGCTTTGTGATAAAGCTGTTACCTTCGAAGTGGCCATAGTAAATATAGTTTGAGGATTTATATGATACCGAGGCTGAATATGATGCTTGAAATGCAGGCACCCAGAAATTGTATATGTAGTGTATATTAACTCAAATAAAACGTACTAGATTGTGCAGCCAACTGTTGCGAAGTCACAATCTGGAGATCAGATTCCTTGAACAATCCTACCCTCTGATCCGTGGATACTTGTTTGTGGAAGTAGGACCGTTGGATATTTTTCATTTTTAACCATCCCATAAAATGCCCACCAATCCAATAGGCTTAAATCTGGGTTCGTGATACATCTAGTTTTGATGGAAGGATTGGATCTTGGACCTACCATACCATGCTGGGACATTTCTGGTGTGTACATGAGCTTCATTGCACATGTGTGTGGGCTTATGAAGGCTCTCTTTTGCATTTACTGTGTGAAATTTAGTTGGCGGTCAGATTCTATTAGCATCTTCAATGATTTGCATACTGTTTTCCTTCAGCATCGGTTGCTTACTTTCATAAGACCCGGCTCCCTCCCTCCCTCTGGGACATGGAATTAGGTGGTGACCGTGGTGTGGAATTGCATTTGGTCCCATGCAAATTCCATCTGGTGTTTGGAAATGACAGGAAGGATTGGATTAATTCAGGTATCACATCATCCAGTCCCAACAGTATATACTGCAGGAATTCTGGCGGATTTCGAAATCCACTACATCTGTGGGCCCCACATTGATGCATGTGTTTTATCTATGCTGTCCATCCATATGCACCCTTTACACTGTGACATTCAAGATGCATATAAGTTCAGGTGACCGGCATCGGTTGTGAAATCTGGTCCGTTGATTTCAATTCCATGGTTCACCAAATGCGGTTTTAACTTTATACAGTGCTTTTCCTATAGGATGTATTTGATCCCAAACGTGGGATTGGACAGTCATAATACCATGGTATATCCAACATGCAATCGTTGTGCAATAATGGTGTTAATTCCATCTAATGACATTCCATACCATCTAATCCCACGTCCCAAACCTGGCCCGTTGTTAGTTTCTTCCTTGTAAATTTCTCCCTCCCTCCCTTGCACTTCTTCCGGAATCTTCTGCAACAACCCGGCCTTATGCTATCTGCTGCTATGGTGCATTGGCTTTAGCATCAAGACGCCACTGTTTTGTTTTCTCCGCTCATCTTTGCCGGCTTCTTCTTTGCGCATTGATTCCACTTTCCATCCATTTTGAGATCTTGAAATTTTCATGTGTCCATATTGGGATTGTGCAATTAGTTTTGCCCATAACATTACAGTATTGTATGCATGCAATTTGGTTCATTTCCATTGACAGTTTCTTCTGCAATTGATTGCAGGTGACTCCGGATGTCCATTTTCAGAAGGATCTGGGCCTGGATAGCTTGGACAATGTTGAGATAGTAATGGCTCTTGAGGAGGAGTTCAAGCTGGAGATTCCAGATAAAGAGGCCTGATAAGATTGATTCCTGTAGGCTTGCAATTGAGTACATCCATGCCCATCCGATGGCTGGTTAGTTCAAGTGAGGCAGTACTCACATTAGATTTCCATCTCATTTTGTGATTTCTCATCTCCTTCTCTGGGACACCATGGTCAGGTAATCTGGTCCTTTTTGTTTTCACCCATTGTTTGGATAGTCGTTGAAACCTGGGTCTGTGTCATGGATTGAGAATAATCTAAATCCATTGATGAGCGTAGTTGGTGCACAAATCAATGGTCTGCTTTCAATTTAATGTCTCGGAGTTGTGACCCTAACATTGTGAGAAATGTCTTCGATTCCCTGCTTTTGCTTGTGCTCACCTTACATTATCATCTCATTTCAAGATCTCTCATCTCCTTCTCTGGGACAAGATGGTCAGGTAATCTGGTCTTTTTTCTTTTCATTGTTTGGATGGTCGTCGAAACCTGGGTCTTTGTCATGGATCAAGAATAATCTAAATCCATTGATGGGCTTAGTTTATGCACAAATCAATGGTCCGCTTTCGATCTAATGGCTCAGATTTGTGACCCTAACATTGTGAGAAATGGCTTGGTTTCATCTTTTATCTTACTGGGGGTAGACTACAATGTGTGTTTGTCACGCTTAACAGCGGCAATTGCATCCATGCTACACACGGCATATTGTGGGCCCCACTGGATGGAGCATGGGCAGAAGGTCATGTTAACTACCGGATATTCTCAACCATACTGATTTTGTATGATGAATTTGGACTGCTGATCCTCTCTTTAACCATTCATTTGATGACCACTGAGTGTTGGTGCTATGACCATCCATTCTGTAAGCATGCTTCATCCACAATGGGGCCCATGCACCAGATAGTATTGTGGATGAGTTGCTTCAATTTGGCGAAATCCCCCGGAAGAAAATGCTTGTTTTGTACCTTCATCATTCATCAGTATCCCTCCATGTGGTGTTTGATCAATCTGAATCGATCATTGGGCAGCTTCTAACCTTGAATGGGCCATAACCCAAAAAATTACTATCCTAACCATTCTATTGGAAAATGTTAAAAAAAAAAAAAAGGGCGTCCAAAGATTCATTGACCTGTTCCCTCCCACCAAAAAAAATCCGTCAATCAAAGTGTTGCATCTCCGATTGACGTGATTTTGGGATGCTTTCCGTTGAAGGTTGGACCTGCTTGATGATCAGATCTTTTACATATAGGCCACACCACCTGTATGAAAATTGAGTCAGGGACAACAACTTATTTACGCCGGAGTCAAGTTTGCAAATGAGAGATGAGACGAGAAGAAAATGAAAAGAGGATTGGCGTCTACTGCACCAACCTGGCGTGTGGCGAGATCAGTGCCATTCATCGTAAACATGCCCTGGCAGTAAGATTGGTCCGAGCATCAGTCATGCGAGTTGAGACTAGTTTGTATTTTTCTTCTTGAATCATTTGCCTTTTCCCCAATACTAGTAGGTCAGCAGCCTGGGCTGGGGTATGTTACTAGAGGGTCCCACCTGATGAATGACCCAGATCTTGCTCGCATGTGTTAGCCTGCGCCGCGAGTGGCATCAGGATCTTCATTTTTTGAAGATTGGGAGCTTTAAGCCAAGCCCTTTCATCTCTCCTTCGGCATAACTGCATACATTGGCTTTCCAAGTTCTTACGTGTCGTCTGGTTAATCCTGTTTACTGGTCTGGGAATGTGGTAGCAGACCTTGGACTGACTCGGCCAGTCTCAAGTCAAGTCGGGACTCATCCAAGTAGGGGTGGCCTTGTTTCGGTGACTTGTGATACATCCGGCTGAGTCTGAGTTGACTCGTACGAGTTGCACCGGACTCATTTAGAGTACTAAAAATAATGATCCTAATCTTCCTAATACATGAATGAAAATGAAGGGCCCATTAGTAACAACTAGATAGGCTTATTTGCATGCTTGTTTGGATGCATCTGTCCTTCACAGGCTAGCTTGAGCACATCTCTATAATGTTATCCTTATGCTGTTTGTCAAACAACTAAAATCAAGATGAATGGATATGTGCATGTATATGTTCGGACCCCCCTATCATGCAAGGCCCTTCTTTAATGCCATCCATCTCAAAAGTCAATTTGAGTGAATGATCCTAAGAACCAATCTTAGCTATGAAAATGGATGACCCATATTGATTATACTAGAAAAAGGTAACAGTCATTGATATGGATTATCTATGATGTGGGACCTGACTCTAATTAGCCCACTAAAAACCCACTTATGATGCTCCTAAACATTCCAATGGATAGGAAATGGACAGTCCAATTCTAGCCATCCAATAAATGATTATCATAACCATCCAACTTGTGAATTTAGAAATTAAGGTTAATCAAACACATTAATACATAATTCATGAATAGGTTAGTTACCCTTTTTGCCAAATTCATGAATTTGGTGCTCATCAAACAATTTTTTTAAAACACGCACTCACACTCCCCCACAATGCACTCAGTACTCAGAACCTGTGACCTCGTGTTGAAACTCCTGTGAATCCACCACTGAGGCATGAGTAAGGATCCGTAAAACATAAATACTTAATTAATGGTCCCACTTTATTGGCGGTAGCCACAATCTCCCTAACAAAGATATGGTTGGCATACCAACAAGAACTATTGGTTGGTTAGTTTTGTACTCCACCATAACCGTTCCTTTTGCAAATGAGTGTTCCACATGTTTACCAAATCCCATGTGTTTTATAACGGTATTGATCTGTAAGCCAAGTGGGAGATAGAAGATTTGTGGCCATCAGATCAGTGATTTTGAGCCGTGGGTATTGAGATGGATAGATCAAGGACCAAGTTAGTGGGGCCCTACCGTGATTTATGGGTTTTAACCAAACTCGTCCATCCATCTTTCCATATCATTTTAGGGTAAGAGCCCAAAAATGAGGTAGATCAAAATATCAAGTGAAGGAAGCAGTGGTGATAATGACACTCACCGATGAAACCTTCCTAAGGGCCACCGTGATGTTTCCTAAGGGCCACCGTGATGTTTTTTTTTTTTTTTTTTTGCCATCCAACCTATTTGAAGGGGGAGCGAATTAGGGAAGGGCCACCTTGATGTTTTCTTTTTTAGCCATCCAACCCATTTTAAGGGGGAGCGAATTAGGTGTTACCCTGGGAACACCTTAGTGGGTGTTACCCTTACCGTGTGGGGCCTACCTTGATGTATTTTTTGTATATCCATGCCGTCCATCTGTTGTTACGTCTAATATTAAGACGCGATGCAAAATTATAAGAAGATCCAAATCTCAGGTGGACCATACCAATAGAAAGAGTGATGAATCAACATTAAAAGCATTTTGCGGGCCACAAAAGTTTTAGATCAAGCTGATCTTTAACTTTTCCTTTCATCCAGACCTCCTCGACATTATCAAGAGCTTGGCTTGCAAATAAACATTACCAAAACCTTATGATGGGATCTTTGGAAATTTTAATGGTGGGCAGTCAATCAACACTGTTTCCAGTGGTACGGTCCACTTGAGATTTGGATTTTCATAATTTTTGGAATATCATTCTAAAATGGGATGTAGAAAGGGATGGAAGGCATGGATATACAAAATACTATCCATGTGGGCGACACGGTAGGGGTAACACCCACTAAGCTGCTCCCGGGGTAACACCTAATTCGCTCCCATTTGAAGGGTGAACCCAAATATTAGCTTGATCCAAAACTTCTGCTGCTCCCAAGAAGTTGTTAATGGTGGACGTTCAATCCTCACTGCGTGGTCCACTTGACCCTTGGATCTACCTCATTTTGAGGTTCGTGCCCTAACATGATCTGGAAAAATGGATGAACAGCGTGGGCCCCACAGATCCCTGCCTTGACGATAATCCATCCAGGGAAGGGCAGGATGCAATCCGCTTCTGAATCTAAACCATTCATCAAACTCAACGTCACAGAACGCAGCTGAGTGAAATTTTAGGTCAGCTGGATACCTGATTGGGCCAAGAGGTAAGTTATTACCTAAGTGGGCCACCCTAAGGACCCATGTGAATTCGTTTGAAATATAAATTGAGAAAATACCATTTCTCTACATAACGTTTCCACGTTACCTGTTTTATAAATATCTTCAAAAGCCTTTCATTTCCGAGGAAAATGCATCGCCCGTCTTTTAAGAGCCTAACATGTGCAGCTGTCTATCTTTTAAGTGCCTCACATGTGTGGATTAGGGTCAGCCCCAGCCTCACCCAAGACGCACAAAGGTTTGGATCAAGCAAGTTTATATATATATATATATATATATATATATATATATATATATATATATATATATATCCAGGTTTATGTGACCTTATCCACAGGTTGGATGTCAAATAAACATTACAGTAGGCCCTAGGAAGAGTTTAATTGTAGTATGTTCAATTGCCACTGTTTCCTATGTTATGGTCCACTTCATTTTTCGGCTGATGCTCTAAAATAATCTGGTAAATACAGATGGACGGCGTGGATATAGGATATATACATCAAGGTGGGCCATAAGGCAAGGGCCGGGCCTAATCCACTTCCCCATCTTCAAAAGTCCAACATATGCCATTGTGACACATGCCAACATCTTAAAGCACCATACATGTGCCATGCCACAATATTTCACATGTGGGGGCAAGTGCCGCCCTCATCTTCAACACCCCCACATGTAGAGTTGGATGCGAGTCGACCTAGCTTGAAAAACTTGCTCGAACCGACTCAGTTGAGCTCATGCGACTCGATTTGTGGATTGGATTGGGCCAATCCGAGCAGCTAAACCCGTAGCTCGGAAAAAAATGAGTTAAGAGTTTGAGCTGGGTCAAGCTTGAATCGACTCGATTCGATTCCAAGCTCGAACTCGACTCGCTCAAATTAATACACACACACACACACACACACACACACACAAAAGTTAAAAGTTAAAACCCTACCAGACCTCTATCCTTTCTTTTACCTTATTTGAGCAGTGACGAGCAGCGAATATATAACATTTTGATTTTAACTTCCTTTTACCTAACCATGAACAATCTTAATTTTATCATTTTAATGATTTTATTACGATTTAAAAAAAAAATCATATAACTCGAACTTAACTCAAATAACCTACTTGACTCAACTCGAACCAACGAGCCGAGGCAAGCTTGATGGGTGAGCTCAAGCTTGGGTCATGGTGGGGTTGAGTTGAGCCGAGCTAGGCCTAACACCGAGTCGAGCTCGACTCATGTTCAACTCTACCCACGTGCCATCATACCACACCTATTATGCCATGAATGACTCGTGTTCAGCTCTACCCACATGTGCCATCATACGACACCTATTATGCCATGCTTCACATGCGCCGCCTTCCATTTTAAAGCACACCACCACACATGCCAACAAACCACATGTGCCACCTTCAATACTCAAGTAGCCGCGCATGTAACAATGTGACACTGACACATGCCACAATCCATCTTCAATGCACATTGTTGTTGTTAGATTTTAACAATGAGAGAGGTGAGATCGATGATCGACTTCGAGGAGGTAGATGGACTATGATTCGTTTATTTGACATCTGCAAAGCCAAACAATGGCTAAGAGGGGGCCGGGGTCCCCGACTGTTAGTCCTCCGATGCTTAAGTTAGTCAGAGCTTTTAGAATCAATAGTCTCCCTGTTTCTTTTGTGAGTAAAAGTTTTTTTTTTTGTGTACCTAAGTGATGAAGAGGACATGTCTCTTTATAGACTTAGGTTACAGAATCGTATTCCTATTAGGAAACGTTATTTCTGTGGAGGATATCTCGGACCTCCGAGATCTTTGGGCCGTTTCATAGTTACCAGAGACGTTTCTGTACTAGTTGACGACTCTCCGAATCTTTCTCCTACTATCTTGGCAGAAGCCTAAGATTATAGGATTTGTGTTGATGAGGCTGAGGTCGTCCTACCGACGAGGTCAGGGAGTTTGTCTTTAGGTTAGGTCGGATAATTCCGACCTGTGTCCAGGTCATTTTTATATTCGACCTGAGGGTCAGCTCGTATTTTACCCGTAACGGAAGCCCTCTTACTCTTGAGTCTAGCTCGTCTGGCTCGAGAGTAACTTGTCAAAGAAGATAAGCTGACCTGATTGCTTTTAGCCTTTAGCAGTTTTACCGCCTCCATTTAGGCGGGCGGGAAAATGACATTTAATGCGTCGTTTGAAAAATCAGGGCATCATCATTCGCTTGTACGACACGGGGGGGGGGGGGGGGGGGGGGGGGACTTGCAGAGTCTTGATGAACGGGGTGTCACCATGTGTAGGAGTCATGCGTTACTTTTGTTACGATCGAGTCAGAACCTGCCACGTGGCGTCTTTGCATTAAATGCAAGAAAATCCTTTGAGTATAAAACTCCGGACTTAGCCAAAAATTTTGAAATTTTCATTTCTTCAGCTTTCGGACTTTCTGTCTCCCTGAGCATTCAAGCCTTTTGATTTCTCTGTCTTTTCTTCTCTGATCATCTTCCTCAGGCCGGTGTACCAACATTTTTGGTACGCTTTTTCAACCCTTGAAGATCTCTTTTTCTTCTTGCCATTTTTTGCTTTACCATGTCAGAAACCTCGGACTCTGATGTTATTCCTAAGGTGAGGTTCGAAGATCCTAAATCGGACCTACCCTCGCTGGGCCCCCAGGAGATGAATCCTAGAAAGTTCTAGGATGGCAGACCCTGTGGATGAAGGGGAATCTGAACCTCTCGAGTCAATCGCTGGAAGTGCGACAGCTCGTAGGGAATCCTTTGACTTAGATTGCGTAATTTCACAAATTACCCAGGACGAGCTCGACGTAGCTAGAGAAACATGATATCCTTGACACCATAGCGTTTAGGGTTCCCGACTGAGGTGATAGACTGAGCTGACCTCGCCAGGGGGAGATAATAATTTTCTTGATGCATTTAGAGCCGGGCTGTGATTACCTCTGCACCCTTTTGTATGTAAGGTCCTCAGCCTTTTAGGTCTGTCCTTGAGCCAGTTGCAGCCTAATGCCTAGAGATGTATGTTGGGGTCTTATATCCTGTGGCAAAGGGTTGGAAATAAAAAACTGACCTCGAACGAGCTGTTCTCGATGTATTGCCTCAAGTCCTTAGGAGGTCAGGGACTTTATTATTTTTCTTCACTTTCGGGCCATGGTGGCTCTTTGATGACCAGTCTGCCATCTTCCACCAAGACTTGGAAAAGGAAGTGGTTCTTCACGTCCGGGAGTTGGGAGTCTTCATCGGATGAGCCTCAACCTTTGGAGTATAGAGTCCGAGCTGATTTCACTCTATCAGGTCGGACAACACTCTGACCTACCTGCCTTACTGACATTTTGGTCTTCATCCTTAGTCTTTTCCTTGAGATACCCTGATGTTTATTCTTCCGTATCTACAGCTTCAACGACCATCCAGGTGGCTCTCTCTGCTGCACAAGAGAGACAGATCCGAGCTGCTAGGGACTGTTCTATTGAGGAGAGGAACTTTCGTCGCTTGATAACCCTCAACTCCGTCCGTGACTCAGGTCGATAACCTGGAAGGTAGTAATATCAATGTTTCTTCCCAATTCCGTTTACTTAATTGTCTGACGCATTTTCTGCATTTTACTGGGACCCGTATGGCTCCAAAGGTAGTTTTAAAGGTTCACAAGATTCCTTCCCGTGTCATTGATTGTGGGCAAACCTCTGTTGAGCCCCCGAAGAAGAAGGAGGCTCCTTTCGAACCCCAGAGGTAACAACGGTCGCCCTAGTCCTTCATATGCGGATTTGGGCAACCCGTGGATCCGAGCTCTCCGGTTAGGGTTAAGCCCTTGGCATTCCTGCCTTCGGTTGTGGATGTACCTAGGGCTATAAATGGGTTAGCGGACCCGATGGGGTACCTGGACCCAACCCATTTGGACTCGATCTAGACCCGACCCATTTGTTAAATGGTATGGGTCTGGGTCCAAGAACAGACCCATTTGTTAAACGGGTCTGGGTCTGGTTTCCTTTATATTAGGCCCAACCCGAATCGACCCGAACCCATTTAGTAAGTGGGAGGGTTTGGTATATGTTTTAAGGGACCCTTCCAGCCTAAACCCGTCCAGACCCGATTTTAAGCCTTGTAAAATGCTTGCATACTTGATCTAGACCCGGACCCATTAGACCCAACCCATTTATAAATGGGTCTGGGTGGATCTCCCTCTACTAGACTCGGACCCATTTATAAATGGGTATGATGGGTTGACTCAGACCCGACCCGGACCCGCCCATTTAGTAAAAGGGTCTGGTTTAAAATTTGGACCCAGACTCGTTTAGTAAATGGGCAGGTTTGGTTTTGGCTAAATCCGCCCCAAAACCGACCATTTACAGCCTTAGATGTACTGGATACTTCCGACTCGCGGGCCGAGCAAGTTGCAGGCCATCCTGCGACTTGTGTTGGCTCGTCGGGTCCCTCATCACAATCTCGAGCTCCTGCCTCTGCCTGCTCGTCAGACGCCCCATCACAATTTCGAGATCCTGTCCCTGCCGGCTCATTGCGTGCCCCACCACAATCTTGAGTTCCTGCCTCTGCTCAGGCCGTTGAGCCTCGCGAAGACCAGGTCGACATGCATCTAGTTACGGAGAGGTTCCGGACCTGGATCGATAGCATTATCGCGTACACGAGTGTGAATAGTAGTATCCCGCAAGATCTGAACTCAACTGGCCGTTTTCGATCCCGATCAGATGGTCGGGGTTGCAATAGAAAGCAGTCTTAGGGTGAGTTGCCTCTTACCACTTTTCTCAAGTCTGCCTATGATTACATTGCTGACAGTTTCTATGTTTCTTTGAAGGACTCGGGCCTGTTGATCATGGTTCGTCAAGCTTTGGCTGAACGAACCTATCAGATGCAGGATGCACTTGTTGAAACGTCTTCGTGGAAGAAAAGGACCGAGGCTACAAGGTCGGAGCTGAAGAAGAGTTAGTCCAAGCTGAAGGTCGCTCAATCCGACCTGGAGGTCTCCCAAGCCCAGGCCCAGTCTCTCGAGGATGCCTTGAAGGAGTCTTCGGCCAAAGCTCAATCAGCTGAGAACAAGGCGGAGTCTCTTGAGGCTGCACTAAAGACGCCCGAAGAGGAGAAGGCAAACTTGGCAAGCTCCTGAAAGACGTTCAGCTGAAGTCCCTGGCTGAGATTAAAGGTCTGAAGGTTGAGCTCGAGAAGGTATATGTAGTTTCAGAAGAGCTGTACAATCATAGCTTTCAAGACTGTAGGAGCCTTATCCAAAAGCATTTCCTGAGTCTCGATCTTACTCCTGTCGACGATGATGAGGTCGTCGAGGGAGTTGCTCCGGCTAAAGTTCAGGTCGGGGGGACTGAGGTCAGCCCGTCGGAGGTCGTTGCCACTAATAAAGTGGCTAAAGATTGAAAAGACATTCAAGCTCTAGGGACTTTGTGAATATTTTTATGCCCTTCTGAGGTAAAATATTTTTTGAGTTATTCTGAGGTTTTTACCTTCATCACTTATGCACTTAATTTATGCTTTTGTGATTGTCGTGGTGTTTGTTTTATTCCATACTTGAGCAATTGAAATTTGTCTAAGTAGTTGAAATAGGTTGGTTATGTAGCTCGTAGCTATGTCGACCAAGTCGTTATTGTCATGCCCCAAATTCGGTTCTCGACGTCCATTTGCCGTAACCCGAATTCAGATGTGGCAGCCTCCGTAGTACCCCGATCTCGGATCCTAACCCCACACACCAGGTTCCGATCCTTAGATACCACAAGGAAGATTTTAGGGTCTGAATTTTCTTTTTTTGAAACATGAGCATCACCATATGAGTACCATCAAAGACAAACACAATATTTTCACTAAGTCATTTCGTTTACATACAGTACTGGAAGGTAAATACACAATGCGTAAATATAAAAACTGTGCACAATCCGGCACCTCCTGCTACTGCACTTCCAACTCCAACTCAAAGTTGCTGATACATCTGGTATAACTTGCAGCGTAATAAACGCGCATAAGCTTCGAACGAAGCTTTGTGAGTGCGTGCGCAATGCGTATGACAAGCATGATAAATATCAGAGTAAGCAGTAAAGCATGATGAGAGCTTTAAACCAAGACTTAGCCTAATTAGGCTACACAATCACGTGATGTGAATAACCAGTCTACCACGGCTATGCAAGCATGCAATACAGGTAACTAGCCCACCATGGCTATGCAAGCGTACAATACAGGTAACCAGCCTACCAAGGCTATATACTCATACTATGCGATGGCCTACAAGGCTTAATGTAACATACAATGATCCAATGCATGTATGCAAATCACCACCTCTCAGTACAGTGGTCCAGATACGAACAGTCATAACGCGATCGCCTAAGCAATGCAGGACTCGGAACTGGTAGCTCGCCCAGGCTTATAACCTCGCCCACATCACACCCGCCCACGTCAGGACCGTCCAACACCATACAGAACATCAGCCATATCACTGATACCAATACCATCTCTGAAACGGAACATCACCGGGGTCTCACAGATCTCACTACTCACCAGTAAAATGCCAAAGCCTATCTGGTGCAATAGCGGACATACTCACAGCTGGTCAAACTCAACCCACTTTGCCAACACTCTTCCGGCAGGTTAGGTTAGACCTCTTTCCAAACTGACCACGTGCAGTGGAAAACACCGCCGTCTGATATTCGACATACTAGTGTATGATTAAACCACCCGGTCCTTGAATGGAGCACCCACCTTGGTACCAACGGGATCAGGGACTTTCACCCAGGGACATCTTTGGCATCCAGTTTAAAGATCACATATTTTCGGTGTTCTGCAAACCACGATGGAGCTGTGGTTGCAACGTAGTAACCATGCTATGTGCGACACAAGCAGAAGGTGTGAAATGCAACCATGCATACAAACGTGGGATGACATGCCCGTGCAAGTTTCCAAAGAGCACCATAAAACTATAGGGTCTCAAATAAAATGTCACCGTCAACTGGTAATGAACTGCACGACAATCGCGGCCGCTATGGCCGGTTGATACAAGACAATCAGATGAGCCAAGCATTTATGATACATGAGCCAAGCATACAGTATGAGTGCCAACAAGTAGTCAATCTACCACGATGGCAATAAATCAATCTAGTCCAACCTATTTGAGATATGATTAAGATGAGGGGACACATATGAATGATCGAGTCATAGTGCGGGATGTCGCTAGCCAGGGAATCTCGCACCAAGGGCTATAAGGTATGCTAAGTTATCCCTACTATACAATGTAAGCCAGGATGATAGACTTCTATCCTCGAATAGTCCTATACCTATTGGAGAGGTTTGTGATGGAGAGCACGTGAATTACATTTGCGCGACTACATCTCGAATGCTTTATGAATGCGTTTATGCCCTAGCGGTCCCCAACTAACAATGGTGATTCAGGATGCATACTCATTACACATGCATGGTGGTCGTCAAAGCATATAGTATAAGATCGCATAAGGATATTCCAAACAACACTACGTGTGGCAACAGATATACTAAAAACAGCATAAAAAGATAATTCACTTATAACACAAGCAAACATAAAGAGATAGGACCTGCGATGGATGGTATACAACAACACAGATGGTCCAATAATTGAACGGTGTGGATCAACCTTCAACACTCAGATAACCCAAACGGAAAGTGGATGATTGAATACACTACCAACATATCAAAGGTAGAAACTATTTGAACGGCAAGAGTGGAATACCCAAAATCATGTCGAGACCCATAATCCAGTAGTACAGTTGAGATAAACACAATAATGTTCCGTAAAAGGAATGTCATAGAACGGGTTGCAAGATAGACAGGTCATGACAGAGAATCATAAATGGTAGGGTAATCTGAGATAGATGGTCAATACGATGAGGTCCAAAAAGGGACGACAGGTCTAACCTCATACTGCAAGATAGGCTCCATATAATGGATGGCCTAGATGACATACTAACGTCGAGGATGAGCCCCACACTCGTCCTAAAGGTAAACGGACGGTGTGGATGGGATATACATGATATGGTGGTCTTGAATAGTTGGGTACAAGGGTAGGAGGGGTGAGTCATATGAGTATACAACAAGCTGAGTTACCAGGATCAATCAACATGGTGAGTCAACAAGCTAGGTTGACAAGGCGGGTCAACATGGTGAGTTAACAAGGTGAATTGACAAGACGGTTCAACAGGGTGAGTTTAAGAAGGTAGCCCTATGACTAGGATCAAGCGAACTTTAAGAATTCCCATGCATCCAAATCTATATGATCTTTCAACAAGGGTTTACATAACTGATCATCAAGGTGGATCCACGGGATAAACAACGCGGTCATTCAAACACGTACACTAAGGTGGTCTGAAGGCCATCATTTATATAACATGCTAGGGTCCATTCATTTGGAGGGTTTTCATCAAGCCCAACGATAAGTCTGTCTGACTTAGGACATTTGGATAAAATATATACACTAAGGTGGGCCTTGCCTATAGGTTAGATAACAAATAAACATTATCGTAGGATTTAGGAAGTTTCAGTGGTAGGCATTCCATCACCACCATTTCCTAAGTGAAACCCACTCGAATTGGGCCCCACGCATCGGTCAGACTGTTGGCATGCTACAAAATGCATCCATCAAGGTGAAACCCAAAGATGGGCCCACAACTCCTAGCTACATGAAAAATAAACACTAAAGTGGCCCCAAGGAAGTTTTCAATGGTGGGCATCAATGACCACTATTCCCTGCTGGTGTGGCCCACCTAACATTTGGATTTGCCTCATTGTTGGGGCCATATCCTAAAATGGCATGGAGAAATAGATGGGTAGCATGAATAAAACAGATACATCATGGTGGGACTAAACAGATACATCACGTTGGAACCCACAGGGTGGACCACCTGCTGGGCTGCGTGGTACTCAGCTGGGTCTCTTGAAGTTTTGGAATCAAGCAGATATTTGTGTTTTCCCCTCCATCCATATTCATGTGATCTTATGTACATGTTGGATGACAAATAAACATCACTGTAGGGCCTGGGAAGGTTTCAACGGTGGAGATCATTATTCCCACTGTTTCCCGTGGCATGGTCCACTTGACATTTGGATATGCTTAAATTTTGGGCTCAGCCACTAAAATGAGCTGGAAAAAGATATGGACGGAATAGATAAAGCACATACATTCTAGGTGGGCCCAACTGAGTTTACTCCGCACGATATATCCCTGGAAAAAGGGGTGGGCGGCGTAGATAAAACATATACATCCAGGTGGGTCCCACGAGTGGGCCACCTGCTGGGCAGCCCAACCAGCCCACGGCGCTGGTTGCTGCCAGCGTCCGAAGTTTTCGATCAAGCTGATATTTTTGTTTTCCCTTCTTCCACACGTGTGTGGACTTATGAACAGGTTGGATCTCAAATAAGCATCATGGTGTGCCGTAGGAGGGTTTCAACGGTAGGGTCACTGTCCCCACTGTTTTCTTATGTTGGGGCCCTCTTGAGATTTGGATCTGTCTCATTCTTCAGATCATGCCCTAAAATGATCTCTCCAAATGGATGGACGGTGTGGATATCACATATACAACACGGTGGGGCCCATAGAAGTTGGTGACGTCACTGCAGTAGCGAGATAGCTACTCACCTGCCGCTGTTTACTCGCTGGGAGCCTTTTTTTTTTTCTTCCTTTGTCTTTTTGTTTTTTTTTTCTAGGTTTTGATCGAGTTGGCCGACATAAGGATGATCCACTGCGTTCATCAGATTCCCTAGCTCATGGGGGACTCAAAGAGTCCAATATTGGGTATGTGATTCAGTTTAGAAACCTCAAGGTGGGCCAAATAAGTTTCAGCAGTGCACATCATTATCTTCACTGTTTCATGTGGTGCAGTCCGCTTAAGATTTGAATATGCTTCATTTTTTGGCCCTGGCCCTAAAATGATTTGGGAAAACAGATGGACGGCGTGGATTAAACGCAAACATCAAGGTGGGTCCCACGAGTGGGGACCCCACTCAGCCACGCTGACGCTGGATGGTTCCAGCATCCCTCACGCTGTGAAAGTCCAGCGTCTGAACGGTTTCTCTCTCTCTCTCTCTCTCTCTCTCTCTCTCTCTCTCTCTCTTTTTCTTTTTCTTTTATTTGACAAGTGGGGCCCACTTGGGGATGATCCACGCCATGCATCAGGTTCCCCAGCTCATGAGGAACTAATATTGGACAGGTGATTCGGTCTACAAACATCACAGTGGGCCACGAAAGTTTCGACAGTGGGCATCCTTGCCTCCACTGTTTTCTATGGTGTGGTCCACCTGAGATCTGGATTTGCTTCATTTTTGGTGTACAGCCCTAAAATGGACTGGAGAAACAGATGGATGGCGAGGATTAAACACAAGCCTCAAGGTGGGTACCACGAGTGGGGCCATGGTCAACGCCCAAAAAGGGCTTTAGCCCAGGCGCTGCTGGGCAGTAGCGTCCTCTGATTATGGGGCCCATCTACGGATCATTCATGGATAATAATAATAATATAATATTATTATTATTTTCAGGTTGTGGGGCCCATCCATGGATGATCCAGCCGATCCATCTGATTGTCCTATCACAAGGTGGGCTAAAAGAAAAACAAAGAAAATGAAAGGTAATTAAGAAAATGGGGGTTTTATGTCCCCCTTGCACTCACAATGATGGTTGGACGGTTGGATGAGGTTGGATTGATGAACGGACAATCCAGATGGTGATCAGGGTCCTCCAAGCTTGGTTCCTTCCTCTCTCTCTCTCTCTCTCTCTCTCTCTCTCTCTTCTTAGTCTCTTTCTCTCTCTCTTTCCTTTCTTTTTTGCAAATTTTGGAAAATGAGAAGCCCTCCTCTCCCCTACGTATGCACTTGTATGGGTAGAGAGGAGGGAGCATGGGGGTGATGATGGCTAGCATGGGAGGGGGGTAGGATGGCATGGGAGTTATGGGCTAGAGTTGACTTTCTAGTGAGAGAGGGATGGGGTGGGTATGGCTTGTGTAGACTAGAGTGATGAGAGGGGTATGGGTGACGGTGATTGATTGATTTGACATTTTCTTGGGATTTGTGCAAATGGGGCCTGCGCCACACGTGCGTTGCGCGGCCCGCCTTGGATTGCGCAAATGATCACAACCTTCACACCGGGTATCGCAATGGGGCGTGCCGTGCGGCGTTGGAATCGCAGCGCCTACGCGGTCGCCGGGGTATAAGTCTTAGGTCGATGCGGTACTAAAATAGGGTCGTGATCAAGGCTCGCTAATCTGATCCATCCGGGACGTACCGGCATCAGAAACTAAGCGTATGGAGGGCAAATTAGGGTACGGGTCTTACAATTATCATGCTTTCCGTCATTTCTGACCTTAAGCTCGTGTCAAGCTCCAAACTATTAGTGGCCATGCTTGTCTTATATAGCGTGGTAAATCCAATCTTACAACCCTGTGATCGAATCCAGACTTCCTTTGCTAATTTTTAATCATAATATAGCGTGGTAAATCCGATCTTACGATCTTATGATCGAACTCAGACTTCCTTTTCTAATTTTTAATCATGATATTCTGTGCGTCAAACTTAGTCCGTAAACATGTTTGACTTCAAGAAAACTCTTATCTTTATTGAAACAGTTCATGGTGTACAGACTTCCACCTTATTTGTGTATTTAACCTGCTTGTGAATAATAAACTTTAAGGTGCTTCACATTCCACGGATGAAGGAGAGGTCTGCCTTCCATATCTTCGAGCCAATAAGTACCGAGACGAAATGAACTGAGTATTTTGTACGGTCCTTCCCAATTGGGGCTAAACACGCCTGCTTTTTCCTTGATATCTTTCCTGACCTTTTCAGAGGACGAGGTCGCTCACCCTGAATCGTCGCTTCCTTACTCGCGAATTATAATATCGCTGAACCCTGTGCTAATATGCTACTATTCGTACTTGGAAAATTTCTCTTATTTTGTTGAGCAGATGAGATTCATTCATAGCTGATCTTCATTTTGATCGGGCTGATGACGACCTGTTCGGTTAGTAGGTATAGCCACCTCGACTGGAATCACGGCCTCAGTTCCAAAAGCTAAGGAGAAGGGTGTTTCTAAGGTAGTGGACTGAATTGTGGTTCTGTAAGCCCAGAGTACCTTGGGAAGCTCTTCCGCCCATGCTCATTTTCTTTCTCCGAGCTTAGTTTTGAGATGGTTTTTAATGATTTTGTTGACGGCTTTGACCTGGCCATTGGCTTATGGGTGATGGAGAGATGAGTATACATCTTTATGCCTAAATTTTTACAGAACTTCCAAAATCTTGTGTTGTCGAATTGACGTCTGTTATCAGAGATTATAGTGTTCGGGATTTCGAATCGGCATATAATTGATTTCCAGATAAAATCCGTAGTTTTCCTCTTTGTGATTGTGACTAGTGGCTCTGCTTCGGCTCACTTTGTGAAGTAATCGACAACAATGATTGCGTATTTCACTTGTCCTTTGCCCGTTGGGAGAGGACCAATGATGTCGACTCCTTATTGGGTGAATGTTCATGGTCCGGACATAGGAGCGAGCTCTTCTGGTGGTAGGTGGGGAACTGGGGTGAATCGTTGACATCTGTTGCACTTTTTGACTATTTCCCCGGCATCTTGCTAGATAGTAGGCCAGTAGTATCCTTATCAAATTACTTTTTGCATAAGTGTTCTACTCCCTGAATGGTTTCCACAGCTGCCGAAGTGTATTTCTCTAAGGACGTAGTTAACCTCCTCGGGTCCAACACAACGTAGGCAAGGGAGGGAAAACCCTTTTTTTTGTAAAGAATTTCGTTGATCAGTGTATAACGAGCCGACCAGTAACGAATTTTCTACGACTCTTTTATGTCTTTTGGTAATTCACCTTGTTGTAGAAAATTAATGATGGGATCCATCCAGCTCGGGTTGGTTGACACCGGGCATACTTCGCTTAGCTCCTCCTGAGATATGCTTCGATGGGGGAGGAATTCAATGGGGATCGTCCTACTGAGCTCGTCTTTCACTACCGATGATAATTTTGCCAGTGAGTCTGCATTAGTATTTTGAGTTCTCAGGACCTGAACAATCTCATAATAATCAAAGCGGGATAGCGATTCTTGGGCCTTTGCTAGATATGCGCACATCTTCTTTCCTTTGGCTTGATACTTTATTGTCACTTGGCCGACCACTAATTGCGAATCATTGTACACCTTTAACTCTCGAACCCCTATTTCAGAGGTAATGCGCAGTCTAGCTAGGAGGGCTTCGTATTTGGCTTCATTATTGGAGGCTCGAAAGCCGAACCTAAGTGCATACTGGACTTTCACCCCTTCTGGAGAAGTCAAGATGAGGCCAACTCCGCTACCTAGTGAATTTGACGACCCATCAACGTGTAATGACCATGTAAATGTTGACAGATCATGTTCCGAAGGATCTGTTGATTTTCGTTCGTTGGAGGGTCGGCTTGATTCGTGATCATGTTGGTCGCTCGAGGGATTGGTGAATTCAACAATGAAATCAATCATGGCTTGACCTTTGATAGCAGTACGAGGTCGGAATTGTATGTTGAACTCATCGAGCGCAATGGCCCATTTGATGAGCCGACCTGAAATTTCTAGCTTTTGTAACACCTATCGTAGCAGTTGATCCGTCAACACGGCTATCGGGTGCGCCTGGAAATAGGGTCTCAGTCGTCTGGCCATCGTGATCAGTGCTAAGGCTAGTTTCTTGATGTTTGGATATCGTGTTTCCGCGTCGAGCAGAGCTTTGTTGACATAGTAATCTGGCCTCTGCGTTCCTTTGTCGTCACGGATCAGAGCCGAGCTGACTGTGGCTGGTGAGACCGCCAAGTACAAAAGTAATGCTTCCCCTTGCAATGGTTTGGAGAGCAAGGGCGAAGATCTGAGAGAGGCTTTTAGCTCAAGTAAGGCCTGCTCGCACTCTGACGTCCAAGTCATTTCCTTGCATTCGCGAAGTTGTTTGAAGAAATGGAGACACCGGTCAGTAGCCCTTGAGACAAACCTGTTGAGGGCCGCAATTCTTCCCATGAGACGTTGGACTTTCTTCAGAGTATTGGGCAAGCTCATGTCGATCAGAGCTCGGATCTTCTTTGGATTGGCTTCTACTCCCCTTTAGTTTTCCATAAAGCCGAGAAATTTTTCCGAGCTTACTCCAAAGGTACACTTGTTGGGATTGAGTTTCATTTAGTATTTTTTTAGAATACCAAACATTGTGCGGAGGTCTTCGATGTAGTTTTTCGACAGTAATCTCTTAATGAGCATGTCGTCCACATAGACCTCAATTGTTTTGCCGATCTGTTCGGCACACATTTTGTTGACTAAGTGTTGGTAGGTTGCCCCTGTGTTTTTAACTCCAAAGGGCATCACCTTATAGCAGTATAGGCCTCGGTCTGTGATGAACGTCGTCTTCTGTTTGTCGGGTGACTGCATCCGAATTTGGTTATATCCAGAGTACACATCCATAAAGATGAGTAGCTTGAAACCAGACGTTGCGTTGACAAGCTAATCTATCCTGGGCAGCGGGAAGCTATCTTTTGGGCAGGTTTTGTTGAGGTCGATGTAGTCCACACAAACCCTCCATTTTCCACTGACTTTTTTCACCAAGATAACATTAGCAAGCCAATCTGGGTAACGTATTTCTTTAATAAATTCTGCTTGGTGCAATTTTTTTACTTCCTCCTCGATCACAGCATACCTTTCCGTGTTGAAAGGTCGCCGTTTCTAACGAATTGGCTTGAAGGTCGGATCGACATTTAGTTGGTGGACCATAATTTTCAGGCTGATGCCCGACATGTCTTGGTGAGACCATGTGAACACATCTACATGCTATTTTAGGAAGGTGGTCAGTCTTCCTCGCATCTCATCTTTTAGCTGGGACCAGATTCTGACTACCCGGGTCGGATCGTCGTCCGTTAAAGGAACCTCAATTAGTTATTCAGCGGGTGACCCGCGTTCCCCCGTCTCTTCCCTGGGGTCCGGGGGGTCGTGTGTGACACCGCAGAAATCAAGCTTTTTCTGCGCAAGGTTAGCTCGTAACATTGACGGGCTTCCTGTTGATTGCCTCGCACCACTCCGACGCCTTCATCAGTGTAAAATTTCATAGCGAGGTGGTATATGGAAATACCGACTTTGAGGGCTCGGAGGATGGGACGACCGATTATTACATTGTAGGCAGACGGGGTGTTGACAACGAGAAAATCGACCATAATCATTTTTTTATTAGGTTCTTCTCCTGCTGTGACCAGAAGAGTAATCTTCCCTTTCCGCATGATTGTGTCCCTGGTGAATCCGGTCAAAGCCGTTTTAACTGGCCTCAACTTAGATCGGTCGATTTTCATCTTCTCAAACGCTGTGCTATATAAAATGTCCACCAAGCTGCCCGTGTTGACCATCATTCTGTGGAGTTTCTTA
Organism: Liriodendron chinense; assembly: GCA_003013855.2. Lineage (NCBI taxonomy): Eukaryota > Viridiplantae > Streptophyta > Magnoliopsida > Magnoliales > Magnoliaceae > Liriodendron > Liriodendron chinense. The sequence goes on along the minus strand of PVNU02004155.1, from coordinate 3,002,815 downwards.
TTAGCGACTACCATCGATACCATGAGTGAATCATCGTGGGGGTGGAAGATACCTCTGGCATCTTCCTCGGTGAAAGTCAGTGCATGAGAAGCGACCTTTGCGATCTTCGTAGGTCGGCTCGCGATGTTCATAGGTAATCCTGGTTCAGACGTCCTACCTTGTCGTGCGTATGCTTTTCAGGTGTTGCCAGTGTCCCCGGTAGTTGGCCCACTAAAGATCATGTGGATTTCTTCCACGGGTTTGTTGTCGATCTGTTCATCGGTCTAGTTGTTGCAATCCGCGGCCCTTCGGTCCTCCTGACGCTGGGCAATATAGTCCTTCAGGAATCCCTGCTGAATGAGGGTTTCTATCTAAAGTTTCAGGTTGAAACAATCTATTGTATTATGACTGTGGTCTTTATGATACAAGCAGTATTTCGATTTCGACCTCCTGTCGGGGTCGGTTTTGATTTTCGCTGGTCGTCCGAACATCCGCTTGCCCTTTTCTGCCAAGTATACTTGCTCGATGGTCGTGTTGAGTGGTGTGTACTTCTTAAATCGAGGGGTCGAGGCTTTAACTCCTTGGGTAGCAGTGTTTCGACCTGGTGACCTCCGATCTGGTCTGTGCCTTTTCAAGCTGCTTTCTTCTCGGCCATCTTTGCTCTTAGAAGACGATCTATGCGGGTTGACCAATTCCTCCGCTTTGATGTGCTTGACAGCTCGATCAAGGAATTTCGCCACAGACTGGGGGCAGTTCTTCTCCAACGGATCAGAGGAATTTCTTATCGTGTAATCTTCCGATCATAGTGTGGAGTAGTACGTCATAAGAAAGGTTTTCAACCTGGACGGCCTCGGCATTGAAACATGTGAGGTAATCTTTTAAAGACTCATTTTCTTTTTGTTTGACTGCGGCGAGATGAGTTGAATGCTTCCTCGGATCGACTCTCAATGAACTAAGTAGCATACTCAATTGGGCGAACGAGTTGATCGACCTTGGTTTTAGATTTCAAAACCAAGTCTAGGCCGAACTCGTTAATGACATGATGTGCCTGTTGACTTCGAGGAGTTCCATTCGAACCTTAAAATTCTCCAGATGCTTCGCCGGGTCTCCTATCCCAGAGTATTGTTTGAGCTGAGGGATTTTAAACCCTTTAGGAAGTGGTTCCTCACGGATTTCTTTAGTGAATGGTGATTCGAACAAAACGACCAATGCATCTACTGCAATGGGTGCTCGGGGGCGCTGCACTCTTTGGATATCGCTTACGCGTTCACGAAGTTCCTTTAGCTCAGCCTCTAGCGGATTTATATTGTCGTCCACTTGGTCACGATCCATGCGAGCCGACCTTTTTTTTTTCGAGTTTATGACGTAAATCGCCTACGGGTAATTCCGCCGCTGACCGAGTTTTAGCCCTTGTTGCTCGGCTGACAACTTCATCCTCTTCAGGCTTCAGCACATTCTCGATTTGGAATCGGAAGAGAGTGTTGTGGTGGGGGAGCTGGGTGCGACTGTCGAGGCTTACCATCGCCCCTATAGACTGTGGACGGTTGGGCTAAACTGGCTAAGAGAGCCTTGATATCATCAAGTTGTTGGTCGAAGTATCCGAACGGTTCGTCTACATCTCATAGCCGTTCGGCGACACCTCCCACTTGTTCTTCGAGAGCGGATAGCCTGGTCCCGCGGTCGCGAGACCTCTGTCGTCCGTTCTGCTGAATAAGGTGTGGCGTTAAACTTCTGATTCGGCGGGCAGGCGTTTCGAGAGTGGATCCCTCATCATCGGATCGTGGAGCTTCGGATGGCCCAGCGATAGCAGGAGCTTTTCCCTTGTATTTTCTTTTCCTAGCCATCTGAAGTATTCTTGATGGAAGGGGTATATTTTCTGAAGCTCTTAAGTGAGAATACGGCTTTGCAGTCGATATTCCCACAGACAGGTGCCAACTATTGTTGCTAGATTTTAACAATGAGAGAAGCGAGATCGATGATCAACCTTGAGGATGTAGAGGGACTATGATTCGTTTATTTGAGATAAGCAAAGACAAACAATGGCTAAGAGGGGGCCGGGGACCGACTGTTAGTCCTCCAATGCCTAAGTCAGTTAGAGCTTTTAGAATCAATAATCTCCTTGTTTCTTTTGTGAATAAGAGTTTTTTTTTTGTTTATATCTTAGTGATGAAGAGGACGTGTCTCTTTATAGACTTAGGTTACGGAATCGTTTTCCTATTAAGAAACATTATTTCTGTGGAGGATATCTCTGACCTCCAAGATCCTCGGGCCGTTTCATAACTACCAGAGACATTTCTGTACCAGTTGACGACTCTCTGAATCTTTCTTTTACTATCTTGGCAGAAGCATAAGATTATGGGATTTGTGTTGATAAGGCCGAGATCGTCTCATGGCCAAGGTCGTCCTCTCGACAAGGTCAGAGAGTTTGTCTTCAGGTCAGGTGTGTCTAGGTTGTTTTTATATTTGATGTGAGAGTCAACTCGTATTTTACCCATAACACATGTGTCACCTGTTTCCAGTAATTTCTTTGTGAATTTGGAAAATGAAAGAAAATCTTATTGAAAAATGCTCGATCGAAAACGGATTTTCCTTTCCCACCATTTCTTAAAATATTTTTCCACGATTCCAAACAGCCTCAAAATCCATTTTCACTTTTCCCCAAGCATTGCTGACCCATTCAGCAACAATTAGACCTGGTCACAAACCAAACCCTCGGCGTCAAGCTCATTAAAAAAAAAAAAGAGCAAACCAAACTCAAACCAGGGCAGTACCGGCTCAGCCTAGCTCGAAGCTCAACTTGATTAAGCCCGGTTTGATTCGGCTCGTAGATTGTATG